>VWZI01000994.1:117192-155028 GCA_013396835.1 Psilopogon haemacephalus
GGGCGCTGGATGCGCGCATGGCGGCGGCGCCGGGGCTGGCGCCGTGCCCTTGTGCTGCCTCCCGCGCCTTGTCCCCGCGGTGGTGCCGGCAGCCGCGGCGGGGCTGTGCTGTGCGCCGCTGCTGCCAGGGGGACACAGAGGCGCCGCCAGGGCCGGGCGAGGCCTGCTGCCTGCCCCGGGGCAGGCGCTCGCCTCCCCTGCGGCTGAACGTCGCTGCTCGGGCTGGCTGCTGCCGCCCGGACTCAGGCCCTGCTGCCTGCTTGCGGATGTTCGTAGTAGCAGCTCTAAGACGTGGGTGATGTCTGCCACCCAGGAATCACAGCACCATGCGGGCTGGCACAGCCCCTCAGGAGCACCAAGCCCAGCCCAGAACCCTGCTCTACAAGATTCTCCTTCAACCATAGCCCCGAACCACCCTGAACCACATTCAGCCTGGGGGACTCCACCACCTCCCTGGGCAGCTCATTCCACTCCCTCACCACTCTCTCCATGGACAAACGTTTTCCTCATGCCCAGCCTAACCCTCCCCAGCCTCATCTTGAGGCCATTCCCCCTTGTTCTGTCTCCAGTTCCCTGTGAGCAGAGCCCAGCAGCAGCCTCCCCACAATGTCCCTGCAGGTAGCTGCAGACAGCAATGAGCTCTGCCCTCAGCCTCCTCTTCCTCACACTAACCATCCCCAACTCCCTCAGTCTCTCCTCATCAGATTTACTCTCCAGGCCCTTCCTAGCTTTCTTGCTTTCCTCTGGACCTGCTCCTGCATCTCCACATCTCCTTTTGTGGTGTCCGGAACTGAACACAGCACTCGAGGTGTGGCCTCAGCAGAGCCCAGTCCAAGGGGACAAAACCTCCCTGCTGCTGCTGGACACAGCATTGCTGATCCCAGCCAGGATGGCATTGGCCTGCTGGCTCACACTGGGCACACTGCTGGCTCATACTGGGCACACTGCTGGCTCCCACTCAGCTCCCTGGGTGCACTGCTGGCTCCCACTCAGCTCCCTGGGCACACTGCTGGCTCCCACTCAGCTGCCCTGGGCAAACTGCTGTCTCCCACTCAGCTCCCTGGGTGCACTGCTGGCTCCCACTCAGCTCCCTGGGCACACTGCTGGCTCCCACTCAGCTGCCCTGAGCACTCTGCTGGCTCACGCTCAGCCACCCTGGGCACACTGCTGGCTCACACTCAGCTGCCCTGGGCACACTGCTGGCTCACACTCAGCCGCCCTGGGCACTCTGCTGGCTCACACTCAGCTCCTGGGCACACTGCTGGCTCACACTCAGCTCCTGGGCACACTGCTGGCTCCCACTCAGCTGCCCTGAGCACTCTGCTGGCTCACACTCAGCCCCTGGGCACACTGCTGGCTCACACTCAGCCACCTTGGGCACACTGCTGGCTCACACTCAGCTCCCGTCTATTCCAGCCCCCAGGTCCCTTTCTGCCAGCAGCTCTCCAGCCACACTGCCCCAAGCCTGGAGCATTGCTTGAGGTTGTTGTGCCCCAAGTGCAGGAGCTGGCATTTGGCCTTGTTGAAGCTCATCCCAGGTCCCTCTGCAGAGCCTCTCTACCCTCATTCAAATCAATGCTGCTGCCTAACTTGGTCCCATCTGCAGACTCATTGCTGCCACTCTCTGTGCCTGAATCAAGGTCATCAATAAAGTTGTTAAAAAGAAGTGGTCCCAACACAGTGCTAAGGAACTCCCTGCAAGATCTAGTAACTAGCCCTGGGAGTTTTGGCTGGTGTTTGGTGTTTATATAGCTCTGCCTGCACACCCAATGTATTCCCTCTGCTCCATACTGGACATTTACACTGCCAGTACTTGTGAGGCTTTGAACAATTAATACAAAATCTCCCCCATTTCCTTGTGATGAACACAAACTTTTCCCAAGTGCCCGTGTCATAGTGATAATACACCAGCATCTTCCACGGTTTATCTCCAAGCACCTCTCAGCTTCGTGCACGGCCACTTGTGCTTGATGTCCTGGGGAAATACACAGACATTGCTGATTTCTTTGAGGGTGAGAAGTGGGTGCTGGGTGTGCAGGGCACGGCAAACCCTCTCCACTCACCTGCTCTGTAGTGTGTCCTGGTGGATTTTACATTAGGCAGGGAGATGGTGCCAGTCACAAAGACCTGAGAGAAGAGCTGGGGCAGTTGGTGTGCCAGCGCTGTGCCTGTTTCACAGCGGCACACTCCGCAGTGAATGACAGAGGCACTGTGCTGAAACAAGGCCAATGGCTTCCAGCTTCTAGTAAATTCAGAAATCATCTTTGGGCAAAACAGAATTTGAAATCTGCACATGTTGGAGTTGGAGTGACTTGGACATCTCTGTGCCAGACACAACTTTATCTCTCTGTAGCTGATCCGAGTGCTTTGGTGGCTGAACTTCGTGGCCTGCTTCCATATTAGCTGTCTCACTTCCCTCCACTCTTCCTGTCTGTGCCTGGTTTTGTGTGTAGAATGAAGGGCTTGAGCACGAGTGGTAGACCTGGGCTTGACCAGGTGCCCTGGTGTTCACAGGTGTAGTGAGTGTTGGGCGTGCTGGAGGTGCCTGCCAGGCTGCAGCCACTGCATGTGTGCAGCCACTGCATGTGTGCCATTCTCCCCAGTCTGCAGGAAATGCGCAGAGCTCTGCGTCCGCCCTAGCACTGTGTGCAACCCTCCTCTCCTCCTGGTGCATCTAACCCCTCACAAAACCTTCCTCTAACCTCCCCCGAAACTATTCCTGGGAGCAGAGAGGGGAGCTGTTAGGGTGCTTGCTGACCCAGCGCCCTGCAAAGAGATGCTCTCCTTGTTCAGTCCCGTTCTGAACTGACCATAAAGGTGCAAGCGAAACTGAAAGCAAGGCCGTGCGGCTGTGTTGGGGAAGCTTCCTGCAGCTCTCAGGGCTGAGCCTCCCTGGCTGGAACCATGTCCTTACTACACCACTCCAGATTGTCAGGGAAACTTGGGCTTACGCTACCCTTAGTCACATCGGTACAAATCTGTTTATTCACTTAGCTCCGAAAATGGAGGTAATTGTAACACAGAGAACTTAACTCATTGTGGCAGAAATTGCATTCCTGCGGAGAATACCACAGCTTGAGGATGTAATTTCAGCGGTGAAAAATCGNATGTTGTATTTGGGGTGTTTGGTGGAACTCTGGTGAAAGACAGCTTGTGCCAGCAGGCAGGGTGTAGCTGTGCTATGCTTGAGTCTGCACCTTTGTGCATAAATGGTTGTAACCCAGTTCATCTTCAGGTTCTTGGGACAGAGCTGCCAACACACTGTGTACCAGTCTGAAGATTTAGGTCTTTATTTCTTTGGGAAGCTGCAGAAATAGGAGGTGCAGCAGTTCTTTCAACACCTGCTCCGTTTTCTGTGTTTGGGTATGCGCTTAGTGGAACATCAGCTCTGGTTTTCTTTGAGCTCACAGTGCTTTGGTGTTCGTGTGCTACTGCTAGGCACTTACACAGGAGCCAGTATGTTGCAGACAGAAATGAGTTTTTAGTGCCAGCTGTATTTCACTAGAGCTGATGACTCTTCTGAGTTAGCTTCTGGTCCGAGCAGTTGTGTTCCATCTCGCCTCCTGAGGAAAGCAGCCAGCAAATAATAGAGCAGAACTGCACTCGGCAAGCAGTGCTTAATCCAAGCTGTGCTTACAGATCCTGGCTTCTTTTACTCAGAAGCAATTAAGGTTAATTCAGTCTAGCTGAACTTGACTCAACTCAGAGGTTAGGGCAGTATCTCCTCACCAGATTTGGAGAGCAAGGCCTTATCATAATGCATTTGTCTAGAAAACCAGGCGTGCTTGGAAGGCATCACAGAGGCTGCCTGGGGGTTTGTTAGATGGCCTTCTGAAAAATGAAGCCATTTGGAAACCGTGCACGAGGGTTTTGAGAACTTCTACACTCAGAAATTCATGCAAAGGGAAAAACTCTAGTTAAGAGCACAGCCTCGTGTATTTAGTGATCTTAGACCTTGGGTGTTTAGGAAGACTGTGCAAGTTGCAGACTAAAACTTCAGTTGCATTCAGAAAAAGGACAACCCTGCTAATGTACTTTCTGATGCTTTATATTTAGGAGTAAAATAGAAGTTATTTGTGATGTGGAGCAGTTTATGTCCTTGCTGAAGATTAATCTTCAAAATTAATTTCTGTATTGCACATAATCAGCATTTTAACTACGGGGAGAAGTTAGACTGAAGATCTCTGCTGGAAAGGAAGCTACTTGGATTTTAGTAGAGGAAAGTACAGATGCATTTGGGGAGTGAATGTGAGGTGGTGTCTCAGTTCAAAACTCAACTTGTGGCAGGCAGTTGCACATCAGCTCTCTTGCCTGGTCTTTTTAGAACAAAACACTAGCAGCTGATCCTCAGCAGCTTTTTATGATCAAAGGGTGAAAGCAACATCTAAGATAGGAAACACAGCAGACCTGCAGTCCTGGAGCATTCAGTTACTGGTTTGATGTTTACTCTTCAAAATAGCTCCCCCACCTCAATCACAAAACATCAGGCAAACCCTCACCCCAAACCTGAGAGGTGCTATGAGCATTGTCCTCCCTAAGTGTTGGAAATTCCAGTTCACAGATTTGACTAAGAAGGAATCTGGAACAGACCTCCAGGATTCTAAGACCTAGATTGGCACATCATAAATGTTTGCTGTCTTTTCTGACCGAGTGCAGTCAGATTAGCTGAGGCCACTGCTTTATCTGGAAGGTGTTTGGAAGGAAGGAGAAGCAATCCTTTCAGGGACACTTGCCTGTGAGGGAAAGTTTGCTTTTAGTTCTTGCTCTGGTTAAAAACATGGCTTAGGTATTGAGAGGTTGAGGGGAGATGAAATAGAGCAATTGTTTACATCCAGACTGATTTTTAAACAGTTCTTGTTGAACTTCCTTTTGACTTGCCTATTTTTGTGTCGCTTCTCATTCACCTCTCAAATCCTGTTAATTTCAGATGTGAACTGCTTCTGTTCCTCAGGTGTTGGTGCTGCTAGGTCCTGGGTCTGGGCCTGTTTCCTCTATTCCTCAAAGTTCAGCAGTGAGTGCAGTGCTTTTATGAAGGCTGTGCCACTGAAGTGTGCAATGCTCATATTTTGCACTGTGTGTTAAAACACATTCACATTCATTTCACATCTTTACTACTTCTGCACGTTCAGTAGCAGGCTCAGATGGGCTGCTTGCAATGTGTTTGTTGTACCTTTGCACAGTGGTTGTTTTTTTTTCCATTCCAAATTCACTTCTCTTACATAGATGTGAGTTTAGATTTTATTTCTGTTTATCCTGTGTTTCCAGAACTGCTTTGTTCTGCTGTCTTTGTATTTGAGGCACAGCTTCAAACATTCTCACTATTCTTCAGTTCTGTGTGGCACAGACCCTTGATTCTTTTATCACCTTCTGCACACTTTGGGGCTTTAGCAGGTACTTCTGCTGATGCCAAAAGCAGGGTGGAGTGGAATTATGAAGAAGACGTTTGAGACTTTCTTTATTAATGAGGTTTAAGTTGTTCTCTATGGGTTTAATATGTGTTTACAAATGCTTCTTAAAATTTGCACCTGTGTTCCCTTGGAGGTGACTTACTGAAAATTTAGCCAGCTGTGTATTTTTGTGGGGTCTTACTGCTCATTGTGACATCTCACCCCTACAGCCTCCACAGAATCACAGAATTGTCTGGGTTGGAAAGGACCTCAAGGATCATCTAGCTCCAACCCCTTGCCATGGGCAGGGACTCTGTCCACTGGATCAGGTTGCCTACAGCCACATCTTAAAAACTTCCCTGTTCCAGTGTCTTACCACCCTTATCGTGAAGAACGTCTTCCTAACATCTAATCTAAATCTCCCCTCCTCTAGCTTGGATCCATTCTCCCCAGTCCTGTCACTACCCAACACCCTAAAAAGTCCCTCCCCAGCTTTCTTGTAGCCCCCTGCAGATACTGGAAGGCCACACTAACGTCTCCTGGGAGCCTTCTCTTCCCCAGACTGAACAGCCCCAACTCTCTCAGCCTCTCCTGATGGGAGAGCAGCTCCAGCCCCCTGGCTGCCCTCGTGCCCCTTCTCTGGACACGTTCCAGCATGTCCAGATCTTTCTAGTCTGATGGTTGTTGTGTTTTATAATGCCTGCTAGCTTGTTAGTTCAAAACTGGATGTTTCAAGGCTTGCAGCTTAGGGCTTTGTTTCCACGCTACAACATACTGAGCCGAAGCTAACAAAAACACAGGAACTGGAGTGGCTTCTTGGGGAGTGTGGGGGCTGGGGCTGGGATGTGTGTGTGAATGAATGTATGAAACCACATTCATCAGATGTTCCAGAAAGAAACGTGCTGCTGGAACCCATAATGTTTCTTTTTAGTGGGTTGTCTTGGCTTTCTTTTTTAGCTTTCCTGCCACATGAGGGTGCTTAGATGTAAAGTGAGGTTAGTTAAAACTTCACTGCTTCAGTGTGAGTCTTGCAGATCGCAGCCTAACAGCCAATCTGCTTGTGTTTGATGTGAAAATCTCAGTGGCCCACTGAAGCTCTGTGACATACACAAGGTGGTATTTTGAGCTGGTGAGATAACACCCTGCTACCTGAAGTGCTGTGTTCAAACTCACTTTCTTCATCCCTTCTGCAGTTCTTAACAGAAAAACACGAGCAGTTACTGTGTGCAGTTCTGGAGCCCCCAGCACAAGAAGGACATGGAACTGCTGGGGAGAGTCTAGAAGAGGGACACAAAGATGATCAGAGGGCTGCAGCAGCTCTGCTATGAGGACAGGCTGAGAGAGTTGGGGCTATTCAGCCTGCAGAAGAGAAGGCTGCCAGGAGACCTTATGGCAACCTTCCAGTATCTGAAGGGGGCCTACAGGAAGGCTGGGGAGGGACTGTTCACAAGGTCTTGTAATGACAGGACGAGGGGGAATGGGTTCAAACTGGCAGAGGGGAGATTGAAACTGGATGTAAGGAGGAAGTTGTTTGCAGTGAGGGTGGTGAGACACTGGCACAGGTTGCCCAGGGAGGTTGTGGATCCACAGCAGTGAGGGTGGTGAGACACTGGCACAGGTTGCCCGGGGAGGGTGTGGAACACAGAAGCATGGAATGGGTCTTTGATCTTTTGTGCTCCACATCCTCCCTGGAGGTGTTCAAGGCCAGGCTGGATGAGGCCTTGAGCGACCTGTTCCAGTGGGAGGTGTCCCTGCCTATGGCACAGGGGGGTTGGAACTGGCTGAGCTTTGAGGTCTCTTCCAACCTAAACCATTCTATGATTCTGTGAGCCCTATAGGGATGCTCTTGGAACGCTGCAAATACCTTTTCCTAGAGGTGGAAGAGTAACTCTTTCTTTCTAGGCTGCTGCTCTTTCCCCGTGCTCAGTGATGGGAAGGAGAAACTGCAGCAAGTGATGCTGATTAGTTTTTAAAAAATCCTTCCCTTTGCTATTGGAATTTAAAGTCCTGTGTTACTTTCCCGATAACGAAAGATTGTTCTAAATAAAAATTGGTAGGTTTTCTGCTACAGAATCTTGGCGTGCAGAACAAAGGCCACGTTGTGTGCTAATGGCCCTATTTTTAGAAAATGGCCAGGGAGCTCAGATCAGTAGCAGAGGCAAACATGCAGACAGGCAGCCCTGATTTTAAATTGTAATTCTGTGGTCCCTTTCCCTCTCCTTACAGAGGCTGCGAGAGTAAACAGACACTACCTAGGATTCAATAAAAGGGCTACCAAAATAGAGGAGTTCAGTATTTGACTGAATCTTAATTTCCCGATTAAAAAAAAAAAAAAGGAATTAAAGGGAGAGCTCTAAACTCCACAGGAATGAAAGCAGGCCCTGCAGGTACTAGTAACTGAGGGAGTTAGATATGTGATCCTGGGTTTGTTTTGAACAACTCCGGCTTCTCCCTGCCTGTAGCTGCTGTTCTCATGCAAATTGTAGAGCACTTCAAAGTTGCAGTGTGGAAAATAGGTGTTCATGCCATCACATGAATTGTGCAGAGGCCTGCAAGCACAGGTAAAAGAGTTGCACTGGCAGCTGGCTGAGTTGATGCCTTTGCCTTAGGAGTCATTAGCAAAAGGCAAAAAACACCACTGGGAAGGAAGAGGAGAGAGGACAGTTTGCTTCAGCAGCTTCTGTTCCTCACCTCTATCATCCATGAGCTCCTTACTCTCTCAATCAGACCTTGGGAGCCTTTACATTAGTACTGTCTCAGTTATGATCTCATACTTTTGTTTTCTCTGCTTGTATTTGGGCAGGCAGATGTGAAAGCTTACACCCTGTCAGTTTTTGTTCCCATACATTAACACTGAGGAGTCTTTTTTTAACATAGGGACAAGGGACTTTAGTGGCTGATAATATTTCATAATGTAGATGTGGTGTCTTGAGCTTCTAGCTGGGGCTACCCTGCTCACTTAATTGGTATTGCTTTTAATTTTTTTTTTTTTGTTAATTTGCTCTCCAGCTTTCCTAAGAGGACATAGTTTAATGACATAATCTGTTTATGGCACATTGCTTGTCTGCTGTTCTAATGACAGGCCCAACATACCCTTGTTCCATGGCCAGTTTTCATGCCTGTCATAGAATAGAATCATGGAGTTGCTTTGGCTGGAAGAGACCTCTGAGTCCAACTGTCAGCCCAACACCACCATGGCCTTTAAGCCACATCTCAGAGTGTCATGTCTACAAGGTTTTGAACTCTTAGGAGGATGACTCCTCCACCTCCCTGAGCAACCTATTCCAATGCCTGACCACCTGTGCAGTAACTTTTTTCCTAATACCCTATTTAAAGCTCCTCTGGCACAATTTCAGGCTATTTCCTCTTGTTCTGTTTCTTGGTGCTAGGGAGAAGAGACTGACTCCCACTTCAGTACAACCTCCTTGTAGGTAGTTGCAGAGAGCAATGAAGTCTCCTCTCGGCCTCCTCCCTCAGCTTCTCTTCATAGGAATTATTCTCTGGACCCTTCACCAGTTTTGCCCTTCTCTGGACACTGAGCACAGGTGCTGAGTATGGAGGCTTCCCTACGTCTGCTGGCTTCACTATTCCTGCTGAAGGCACACAGCTGGGCACACTGCTGGCTGATGTTCAGACAGCTGTCAGCCAGCACCCCTGGGTCTCTCTCTGCCAGGCAGCTTCCCAGACACTCTCCCCCAAGCCTGTAACATTGCATGGGTTTATTGTGACCCAACTGCAGGATCTGGCACTTGGCCTTGTTAAGCCTCCTACACCTGACCTCAGCCTGCCAACCCAACCTGTCCTGATCAAGTGTGGTAGTGACCATAATAGATCATTTCATGAACTTGATCACACAGGTGAAAAGGAAACACTTGGTCTGCATTCCCTTCTGCAATAACAGCATTTAAATCTGATACATTACTCACGTGTTTGTTTTCAGAGGAACTAAACGTTGTGGTTACTTCTCAGTTGTGTGACTTTCTCATGTGAAAATTTGCCTAGCTGGTGGTCAGCACTGTAGCTTCTACGACCAGATGTGAAGTGAGTGATACCAGGTCTGAGTACCAACATTTGAAGAGGGCACCTGTGCCATACACTCTGCACTTTCCAAGCAGTTCATCCAGTTCTGACACCGATCTGACTGCAACTACACTACACAGAGTATCTGACTCTCTTGAAAGCTACAAACCCCTCTGTGGTTTTGGGTAAATTGTCCTAAAAGTTATTGTACCATCTCCAGCCAAGGAGTGTCTTTTGTTAGATCTTTCTGCTTCTGTTCGAATTTTTGTTTTCTTTTTTTGATGCTGGTTATGTAAACAACTGTTGGAAGTTGCCCTCCTGAAATGCTAGGCAAGGTCATCACTTTGAAAGTAACTTTCAGTGAATGTGTTGCTCTTGAGTTTCCTGGTTGGTAGTGAAAGTTGAACTTGTCTGGTATGATGTCCTTGTGTGGCACCCTTTCTTTCTGCACACATTACAAATAGCTTACAGGACTAAATCCTGACTATTTATTTTTGGTTTAGTTTTGGTTTTATGTTTTTTTTCCCCTAAAACAGCTTTCTGTCCTCCACCTGGACCTCTCTTACTCACTGACATCTGGCTTGGTCTGCTTGGTTGGTTATTTGATGCTGCAGCTTCTTAATCTCACAGAGGCCTGCTTTGGTTTGGGTGTTTGCTGTTGATGTGTCTCGGGCAGAAAAGCAATACACTGCTCCAGGTACAGGCTGACATCCTTGCAGTGCTCTGAATTGCTGACCACTCAGGAAATTAGTTTGGGTATGAGGCTCGATTTCTCTTAAAGAGGTGAGTAAACAAGGCTTGGCTGTAGCTAGGGTCCAGTGTTCTCAAAAAGCCCATTTGTATCTCCTGAACTACTTGAAATGTCTTCTACTTGCCATTGCAAGCTAATTGTGTGAGCAGTTCCTCTAGAGAAGGAGAAACTTGTTTCCCAAAAGGGAGGGAATGGTCCCCTGTGTGGTAGGGTATCCACAGAGATGCTGAACAGTTGAGATTTGTTGGTGTCCTGCCAGCCCTGGGGATTGTGTGCTAGAGGAAATGTCTCAGTAGTGTCTGCCCTCCTGGGCTGGCTCCTCCTTCACCTCACTGTGACCTGTCTGAGCGGCTGTCAGGGTAATCTAATGCTGCCCTGCTTGCCTGGGACACTTCAAACTGACCTTCACAAAGCAAAACAACTCCCCAGGCTGGTTGTGTCCAATCTGTAACAGGGCTGCTGTGCAGGCTCAGGCTGCCTTCTGTGTGGATGAAAGCAGACTGGGGGAAAATGGAACGACTGGGAGGGGCTGAGTATTTGCAGCTTGTGTTTGGCTTCGCTTGAGCAAAATTGTGTGGTGAACAAGCAGTCACCCCTGAAAACCTAAAGCATAACTTCAGGATGAACACAGGCAATATTACTGGCTTCTGTGTGTGAGTGTGTGTCAAACTGCATCTCTTAAACATGACAGCCTAAAGAGGTGAAGAGTCCTTTAAGCATCATGAAAACAGCAAATTTTCATACCGTGTTGATAGCATTGAACTTTTTCTAGGGAATTCTGCTAACGTAGTGATCCTGCAGGATGCACTGGAAACTGAGCACCTATCCTGGCAAAGCAGGTGTTGCTGGTGATGGCAGGCAGGCAGGCTTCTGGCTCAGCTTAAGCTTGCCGCATGAGTTTTAAGCTTTAGCCTGTCGAAACCTTGCACTGTAGCTCACTTCTCTGTGCCTTCGCTTCCTCTTTGTAGCATGAGCTTCCCACGCATACTCCTTAAAGCTTTGCAAAGATACCTCTTTGTTTCCCTCCTGTTTTTACAGTGAGCAGTGAAACATTCTAAGTTTAGCCCTCTGGGTGCCTCTGACCATGATGCAGTGCTGCTGGCTGCAGCTGTTTAACAGGAGGATAAAGTATTTTACAGATAAGAGGGAGGCTGTCTGCTGGCCTTTGAATGGGCAAGGAGGCTACTTTTTAGTGGCACTCCTAAGTCTGTTCTTGCAGTCAGGAGGCCTAGATGCTCAGTACTATCTTAGCCTCCAGCAATCATCTAAACACTGAGGCTTGCAGTAGCACACCAGCTGTAGCCAGTCCTGCACTGGTATCTGCTTAACTGGTATCACCCAGGGACTACTTCAAAGTGATAGCAGTGAATGCTTCCTGTGGTCCTGTGCCAAGGTACAGCTGCTGCTCATGGTCCTAAATGTTGCCTCTTTCTTATGGTAAGCTGAGAGATAGGAGAGCTATATCCAAAGGCTTCCTTTGGCGAAGATAGTGCAAAATAAATAGCAATTATATTTTAGTATTACTGAGTGTGGTGCAGGTTACATACAAGGTTTGGATAATTGACTTGAGATCTTGCATTGGGCACTGCAAAAATAGTGGAGGATTTTTGCTCTTCAGGAATGCATTTGCTCAATGCTGTTCTTCATCTACAGATGGTTTGGGGTTCTTTTTTGTTTTGTTTTGTTGGTTTTTTTCACCAGTAGAGATGCGTTTGCAGAGAAGCTTGTAGTTGTTTAAGTAAGTGACAATAAGCTAAATGTGATGGAACCCTATGTCCCTGTGAGTGGGCTGGTCTAAATGTCTGCCACCAGAGTGCAAGAGCTGCTGTCTGGAGCTGGCAGATGCATGTCACCATAAACAGCATCTCTTCAGTTTGCAAAAGAGCTCTTCCAACTGCAGATTGATGCAAGGAGAATCGGAAACATGAGTGAGGTAGATAAGAGCAGTCTGGAGGGAGGCTCTGACGTTGGCAGCTGCTGGATACAGTGTGTTTTAGTTTGTAAGAAGTCTTTGAAGAATGTTATTCAAAGCCTTTGAGTAAACTGGGACATAGCTGCAAAACATGCACGCTTGCATAGGAAGAAGAAGGTGAGTAACTGCTCCTTGCAGTGAGGAGAGAGAGGGATAGATGCTGGACTTCCACGGCCTGCTGGAATGAGACAGATGCCTTCAGCACCCTCATAAGTGGTCTTGGAAAGAGGGGTGAAGAGGAGAAGGATGAAGGCTGGTGGTTGTTCAGAATGGTGAGAACCAGGGCCCACTGAGGAATTGAAGAACACAGAGGCTGCTGGTGAAACTGCCCTGGGATGCTGCTGACTGGTCTAGAAAGTCTGAGCTAGCTGTGATTTCTGAGCTGAATGCTGCAGCTCGGCTTGGTGCTTTAAATGACTTCTACAAGTGGGCCTTGAAAGGCAGGAAACTTGCATCTAAGGTGTTTCAGCTGCGGCTTCAGCTAGCTGGTGGGCTTGGTGGGACCACAGGCTGTATGCTGTCACAGGTCAGGTTAAAAGTAAGGACTATCTCTGGTTCTTTGGAAAATGAAGCTGTGTTTGGTGTGGAGAACGGAGAGAGGTGATGTTGGTCTCTGTGAGGAGCAGTGATAGTTTTTGTGGATGTGGTCACTGTCACATGCATAAAGTTCCCTGGAAAGCAGGTGGAACCAACATCTTATATGCTTTTGCACACTGCCACCTGCCAGTCTCTTAAAAGGAAATGTGTAAGGAAAAAGCTGTGTTTTGCATGGGTGAAATCTTTAGGTAGCAATAATGCTAATAGCTCAGGAAATACAGAGACATCTAAATGTGAGGTGCAACTGCAGTGTGCATTCAGTTTTTATAGGTCTTCAGTCCATGCTGTTTTGAGAATGGCATCCAAGGAAGCCTTTGGAATTGTCATACATGCAGCTTGCATTCAGCTGTAAAGCTGAAGTCACAGGAGAGGCAATTGTGATCTGAATTTCAAGAAACTTGAATCAAAACGGTTACCAGCGCTGCTGGATTTCTTGCTGGCTTGGTAGATGTTCTTCAGCTTACAGTAGTGCTGCTGTGGTGTTTGACAGCAAAGACTAAGCTCTTCCTGAAGCAGACTGACAGGCAGCTGGTTCTGTAGGCTTTGTGCATAGTAGGGAGTTGAACCTTTTTGGTTGTGTGCAGGCTCCACAGATGCTGGGGGGTGAAGACATGAGATGCTTGTTTCCCGTGTAGGAGGTAATGAGGCCAGAAGAACACCGTTTTTGTTATGTCTACGTGGAATGTAGAAGTTCAACTCTGGAGTGCTGATTCTAACACATCTCTTCACGTTGGCTGTGATGACCTGATCTTCCTGGGATTGTGCTGTTCTGTTACACCTTTCAGACAACCAAGTTGCAGTTGTTACTGTTGTGGAGCACTGACCTCCAGCACTTGACTGAAACTCTCGTTAGGATGCGTTTTAAGGAGCTGAATTTCCTGAAGAAAGCTTGAACTCATTTAGCTTACTGAAAAGCAGCTAAAATGAGGACTCTGAAGCAGTGGTTTCCGTGCTTCCTGGGTGAGTGGATTGTCCTAGGTACTTGGTGTCTCCTGAACACTTGGACCCAAGGCAGCAGGGCTGAGCCTCTTCTGTGTGTGGCTTTGTGCCTCGTGTCAAGCCATCCAAAACATCTTTTGGGAGATGAACTCTTCAAATACTGTTTTCCTGGTGGAAGATGTTGCTAATCTTGTAATGCATTTCAGCCCACACGTACTTCATGGTATGTAAGAGTTGCAGTAGGCTCCAAGTGTGATTTCCTAGTTACCCTCTGGAACGTGTTTGTGTTAATACTGAGGCACTCAGGACAGTTACCATCTTCCAGGACCTGAAAATCAGCCATGTTAGGTAGCTTAGTACTCGGTTTTGTTGTCTTCACATGTGAAATTCTCTGGGTATGGTGAAGAACTACTTGCACTGGTTTTGTAAAGTGGGGATTGAAACTAAAATCCACAAAAAGGCATCTTTGGAGTCAGTTTCTTTTCATCCTGCTGTAAGTACCCTTTGTCTGCAATTACATGCTGGGAATGAGCAGCTGGTTACCAAAAGGGTTCTAGCACCCTTTTTTCTGCAATTTGTCTTAGATGGTACTTGCATTTTTATACTTTGGACTCGTTTTCAGTCTGTGGTGCTGGTACAGTGCTATGATACAAGAATGCAATGTGGCACTTTGCTGGTACTTGAATTTGTACGGGTAGATCTGTGGGCTCTAAAGCAGTGCAAGGTGCTTTAGAGTGACAAAGTGCATGGGGAGAGGGGGGGGCAGCCAGACTATAACATGTATTTATTTCTTAAGGCTGGCATGGTTTGTGCTTCTTTCTTACATCTCTGGTTTGTTTTCTTCTCTAGGGTTTGAAATCCAGCAGAATGGCAGACATAGACAAGTAAGTAAAATCCGTAGGCTCCTGAAGCCCTGTCCTGTGCTGTAGTACTGCAGATGGCTGTGATCTCCATGTCCTTGATAGGGTCTAGGTAGTGATCTTAGCACTGAGACAAGGTGGGAGCCTCACAGCATGTGGGAGAAAAGCTGGAGCTGCTTGTGTCAAGTAGGTTTGATGTTGATTGTAAGTAAATCTGAAACTGGGACAAGGCACCAGTCAGCTGTTCGGGTAGTTGGGATTTGGAGGCTCAATAGTACTGCCCATTAGTATTCCTGGGGGGGAGGCTCAACAGTACTGCCAATTAGTATTCCTGGGGGCAAGACTCAGCAGTACTGCCCATTACTATTGTTTCACTCCATGTAGTCATTTGCCTGTACTTCAAATGCTGTTATTTTGTGGCAGTTCTCAGGGCCTGCTGGTCTTAACAAACAGGATGTGTAGAGCAGAAGGAGTCTCTGCCTGATCTGACCAACAGATGCTGAAGGAAACTTTTGTAACCAGGAATCTTCAAGAGTCTGGGAAGCTGCTAGTTCTTTAAGCTCTTCTGAGGTTGTTGAATGAGAACTTGCATCTGGGGAAGTTGTGGCTTTGGCTATCAAGAGGTCTGGTTTCTGCTAGATCAGAAGTGCTGTGACAGTTTGCTTCTACCTCTGTGATCTCTGACTTCAGCTCTTTAAGCTCCTCGGTATTGCATAAAGTTAATTTCTCAATCCTGTTTTGTTTTTTTTTTTTATATTCTTAATAGCAAAGAACAGTCTGAACTTGATCAACAGGATATGGAAGATGTTGAAGAACTAGAGGAAGAAGAGACTGGTGAAGATGCCAACAGCAAAGGTGACATTGAAAACAAGGGGCTGTGAGCAGCTGCACACCTAGCTTTTAGTTGGTGTGTTAAAATTGGTTTACTGCTTAAAATAATGGGAAATGGTAAGAGGTAACTACTGATGCACTGCTGCTTACATTCTGAAGCAAAGACTTTTTTCCCATTGTGATTTACTTTATGAGCTGTCTGCAGCTGCTCGTTCTGTCCGTGGTTAGTACCTGTTTAAGCAGCACTGACCACCACCTATAAGGATGTGTAAGTGGATTACTGTGGGTATGGGACTAGATTATTTCAAAACTAACAACAGGTAACAGCTTTTGAAGTTTGGAGCTTTGGGCAGAAAACAATCAGATGCATGTATGTGTGCCTGTCTCTTTTTTATCAGCTGCTTGGTAATTTCCTGCTGTGTTGCTTGTGAACAGAACAAAAACGATGCTTACAGTTACCAGATTTAAAATCAATAATTTTTTTTTTCCCTGAACAAAAGCAAAGCCCTGGATGTGTATCAAAATACTTGTTTTGTCTCTGCTGAACAATCTTACTTGTGTTGTAGCTGGATTTGGGGCACAGGATCTAAAGAGCCAGAAGAGAAACAGCTGATAGTCCCTGTAATAACCTGGGCTGCTGGCAGTGTCACGTTGTCATTGCCTGACTGAAATAATAACATCAAGAGAAGTAGAATAGGAACATCAAGATGATGTTAGAGGCTTTGCTCCTATGTATTGAAAAAAGGGGGCTCAAAACTGAATTGCAGAATTCTAGGCAACACCCAGAATTCAGTTGAAAAACAGCTTAAGTATGCCCACAGGAACCTGGAGATGAGTAATATCTATCTTCAGTGATTAGCCCAAATTATTGTGGATGAGGCTCTGAGGGGAATCTATGCTGTAGAAACTTTGGAGGGAAATGAGATTTCGTGAATCCAAAACATGTTTCAGTAGTAGGGAAACTTGACAGTGTTAAGCAGTTCTTTTGCATCTGATTCTTTAGTTTTCTAGTTTTGCTTTTCCTCATGCACCATTTTTCCTTAGGTTTTACTGATTTACCTTTTAATCTGGATAATTCAGTTTTTAAATATGCCAGAGGTCCTTCCTTGGGCACCAGGTAAAGCACTCATGCTTTTATGACAAAGCCTGAAGAGATGGTGTTCATGAACTCAAGAAGTTGCAAACCAGAATGTGCTGGATCTCAGGTTGAGGGGATATTGGCTGTTGGTTGCCATATATTGTGTATACTATGGAGTATCATCTGGAGACTTGCAACACCTGCCTGGCTGTGGTCTGTGGAGCCCACCCTAGATGAGCCTGCTTTGGCAGGAAGGTTGGACCAGATCTCCAGAGGTTCCTTCTGACCCCTGCCATTCTGTGACAGTGATGTGATATTCAGGAGTAACTGGCAGCACACTTTACAGGGACACCTGGGAAGGCTTTCAGGCATATAGGAAAGACTAACCAATAGTCAGAGAAAACAAGACACTGACAAGAAGAGTGGTGTTAACTAATGTGATGAGGTAGTACCCTTAAGAAGTACTTACATCATCTACTGCCAAGATAAAGCCTGATGCAATCATTAAAGAGAAACAAGAGTGCTTTTTTGGATGCCACTGGGAATGTAGCTTTGCAGCCTGTGATTTACAGACTGTTACTGTAGGGAAGGGCAAAGGGAAGGCAGAACAGTGTGATTCAGCACTGCTTATAAGTTCTTGCCTAATGGGAAGCTCAGATGAGTGCCTGCTGACCCAGGCACAGGCTGTAAAAGGCCCTGAGTTAATATGGGTGATGAGAACACTCAGGGTAGGAATTGGTGGCTTTTAAAAAGATGCTTCTACCTTGTAGGCTGGAACAAGTTTACAGCCTGGACAGAGGGATTTCTGAGGATGATGTGGGTGACACACTTCAAGTACCTAGCAGTGCTCTGAGATCAGTGTGTCAGATACCCCAATGAAGAGTTCATTCTTTTACACTGGGTAAACACAGGTTTGTAAAGCAGCTCTGAAGACAAGTCTGAAACTGCCTTGTCTCTTCCCATTTAGCTAAAAATGAATGAAATCCGAGTTCCCATTTTTATTCCCATTTTAAAGCAAAAGCACAAAGTGTTTTGCCTTGCAGTTTCTTACTGAATTAAATAAAATCAGTCTGGGCAAAACTGGTTACATAAAGCCTTCCCTTTTGACAAAAACTCTGCCTGCTGAGCAGTGGCCATTTTCATGCAGGTGCTGTTCCCTTGTTCAGAACAGGATGGGTTCAATGCACTCTCCCAGCACGAGGAGGCCTTGGAAATAGGTCCTTTACCTACATTTCCTTTTTATAAGTGTATGTGTTGCAAAAAGACACTTCTGTTTTGTGGCATGTAAGTAACTGTTCTTTCAAGATCAGGTCAAAAGCTGGAGTGTGCACTTACTGAATTTTCTTTTTAATTAAGCTCGACAGTTGACTGTGCAGATGATGCAGAATCCTCAGATTCTTGCAGCCCTTCAGGAAAGACTTGATGGTCTGGTAGGAACATCCACAGGATATATAGAAAGGTACAGTATTTCTTCAGCAGAGTGCTGTAAATGGTTCTTTTGCTTTCCCAGCAGTGTTGTCTGTAGCATTTAGAGTCCTAAACCACAGATGGAAGGGAGACCAATCTAGCTTGTCTGTCGTGCACCTCAGGACTGAGGCAAGAGCTTTCCTTTGGACTGCTGTGAAGACAGGAATGTTGTGATGTTTCTAGTGGTTGACCCCCACACTTTTTGTGCAATGCCTTTTGTTGCTTTGCCTTAATTGTGGCACATCAGTTCTTAAAGTATGGACAAGCCCTTGGAAACCTGCTGTCTCCTATGTACTTACTGCTTAGAGAGTAACCACCAGCTAAGAAAATGAACAGTTTCCTGGCTCATGTTATCTCTGTCTATGAACATTTCACCACACCAACAGGAACTGTCAAGCTTAGAACTGTCCTGTTGTGGCAGGGTTCTGCATTGCTATTGTCTTGAACTGGAGCAGCTACTGAGTAGCAGGCATTGCTGCTGCTCCTTCTGCTACCACTTTCCTGGTAGGGCAGAAGAAGAGCCCATTAGAGCCTTCCCTAGTACATCCTGGCCTGAGAAGGAGGGTGGAGGCAGATAGTACCCAGTTTCTTTCTCCTCTAGAAGCTTTCTATACCCAATAGTTTTCTTCTGGTTTTCGACATGTTCATTAACCTCTACTAATCTTTCAGGTCCTTGATCTAAGGAGTGAACAAAAGTGGTAACACTGATTTACTGGGCTGCTCTCTAAGCTACTGTGCCATTCCTTCATCAGTTCCAAGTACAGTAGTGCATTTTCTGCCACAAAAGCATTGCAACTTTGCTGTTGTCCCGAATGCTTCACTTGGGATGTGGAAATAACAGGAGTATGTGTAACCTGAGACTGCACTTGCTCAACACATGCATGCTGACTTCACCGTGCTTTGCAGGTGCCTCTTAACATGTCTTCCCAAGGATTTGCAGCTTACCTATCTGCAGGATCTAGACACTGAGCTGCCACAGAAGTCAACAGGCTTTTAGCATCCCAGAGTCCTGCTCTATGGACTGTTAGGGAGCTAGTTGTGTAACCTGCTAGGAAACCAAGCAGGTTGCAGGAAAATGGCTTAGGATCTGCAGGTTGCTTGGCAGCTGTTCAGGCTCTCCTCACCTGCTCCCTGGGATAGGCCAAGGAGCAATGGATGGAAGCTGCAGCACAGGAGGTTGCAGCTCAACACAAGAGGCAACTTCTTGCCTGGGTGGGTCCCAGAGCAGTGGCCCAGGCTGCCCAGAGAGGTTGTGGAGTCTCCTTGTGTGGAGCCTTTGCAGACTGTGTCTGGCTGTGTTGCTGTGTGCCCTGAGCTAGCTTGGATGGTCCTGCTGTGGCAGGGGGCTTGGACTGGAGGAGCTCTTTGGGTCCCTTCCAGCCCCTGACATCCTGTGATCTTGTGAAGTTACCTGCTCATCTGTGCCCACTACCCATAATTTTAATGAAACAGGTTCATAGAGTAGAGTTTCCCTTAGCTGCTCACAGGAGTGTTGTTGTGTGACCATTTGCTAGTGGCTTGTATTTACAGCAGTGGCCTTTCCTTGCCATTGGACTTGTGCAGTCCAGTTGAGATTTCTTGATCCCCCTCTCCATGTGGGGTTCATTTTGTGAGAGGTGTCTCTTTGATGAAGCTGCACTTTGTGTTTTGAAGTACAGACTCACCAGAGGATGTGCAGGCTGTGACATTTGCTCTAGGTGGCATGGACTGTGATGAAATGGAGCTTTGAAACGTGAAGAAGAGTCTAGATTCCCTAATAAAGGGGTTGAAGTCTGTACTCTGAGCTGGGCATGCTGCATGTATGGCACTGCCTCTTGGTTCCATAATGCTTTATGTGCAATTGCTGGGACCAATATTCTTCCTCTGCAGGTATGCCTGTGGCATTAAGGGGGTGACTGCTCTACCACTCCACCTGTGCAGTCATACTAATTTGTTAACACATTTTTCTTGAACTAACTGAACTTGCCACTTACGTTGCTGTTAGTTCTGATCCTGTACTTGAGGACAAAGTGATAACAAATTATTAACTTGACTAACTTCTGGAGAAATATCAGAGTAACAAAGATGTTGTCGACCCTTTCAGCATATGTGGCTGAATGTCAGCATTTTGGGTAGTCTGTGTGTGTGCTTTTGCCCAACTTGGAAGACAAGGGGAAGGCTTGGATTGATGGTAGCATGCATAATGTCATCTTCAGCATAAAGCTGTCAGAGAGAAGGGCATCTTAAACTGAAAAAAAGAATGGTAGGACATGTCCTACCTAATAGAGATGGGATAGCTTTAGTAATCAAGAGGACCCTTCAGTGTTTAACTGAGCTAGTGCATTCTTGGTTACTTCCTCTGTGCTGAAGCTGCTCCTAACAATTAACAGCAGTTGTTCACTACTGTGCTTTAAATACTGTGGGGCAACTGCTTTAATACAAGGAGTATGGGAAGTGAAGGTTCTGCAGCCCTGTGCTGGCACTGGAGGCTGTCAGCAGGCTGCTGCATGTGTCTCACCAGTAGTGTTTCTTGATGCAGGTCACTTTGTCCTTGCAGCAGTGCAGCTGCCTGAAGTGAAGCAAGGGTGGTAGCTGACAAGTGTTTGTAGTGGGGCCTGCATTCCTTACTCTTCTCTTACCCATGGGTAGCACTGACTCATTTAGCAGCTCTGTTTCACTGGGGAGTGACAGCTAACAATGTTTGAAGGCAGCACTACCAGATGCTGTTCCTTGGTGAAACTGAGATGTGCATCTTGAAACTGCCTTCCTTAGTGAGGTCTTTGGCTTGGTTTAATGAAAGAGAGCTCATTAGTGATAAGACCTTACTTATGCTCAGTCATAGGAATTGACTGTGCTGCTCCTTGGCAATGTAACACTGGTGCAGTAAAACTTCATAGTGAATGTCTCAGAGTTGGCCCAGCTGTTAGGAATACTGTGCTTTTAACTGAGGTGAAGCCTCAGCTTCGGAGCCTCTGCCAACAGTTTCAAGCCACATGGTCCAGTGGCTCACAGCTGTGATTTGTTACAGCTTTCTAGAGCCTCAAACACTGCAAAATCTGTTCTGTTCCAAGTTGGGTAGGGAGGGGTCACCATGTGCTCAGAATGCAGTGCTAGTAACAGTTCTGTCACTGACTTTTTCAGCTTGCCTAAGGTTGTTAAAAGACGTGTGAATGCCCTCAAGAACCTTCAAGTTCAGTGTGCACAGATAGAAGCAAAATTCTATGAAGAAGTTCATGAGCTGGAAAGAAAGTATGCTGCTCTCTATCAGCCCTTATTTGACAAGGTATTGCACTGCTGCTCTCACTTGTGCTTAAAGCTTTAGCTAAGACACAAGGGCCTATAAACTGAAGGATTATGTGCCCATTCAGCTACATTGGTACAATTTTACCATCCATGTGAGTATCAGCTAAGATTAAGGTGGAAAAAAAATGCAGTCTGTCCCATGGTTCCCTAAATAACTTCAGTGTGCCAGGCCTCGACTGGTTGGTGGAGCAGATGTCAGGTGATATGGTAACCTTCCTGGAGCTTTGGCACTCATCTTAGCCTGTTGAAAAGCTCTTAACTGCCCAGTTGGCTTCACAGGCCAGGAGAAAAGGCTATGAATTGTTAGAATAGAATAGAATAGAATAGAATAGAATAGAATAGAATAGAATAGAATCAGCCAGTTTGGAAGAGAGCTCCAAGCTCCTCCAGCCCAACCTATCCCCCAGCCCTAGCCCATGGCACTCAGTGCCCATCCAGGCTGTGCTTGAACCCCTCCAGGGATGTGGACTCCACCACCTCCCCTGCAGCCCATCCCAATGCCAATCACTCTCTCTGCCAACAGCTTCCTCCTCACATCCAGCCTCAACCTGCCCTGCCACAGCTTCAGCCTCTGTCCCCTCCTTCTGGCCCTGCCTGCCTGGCAGCAGAGCTGGCCACAACCTCCCTGCAGACAGCTGCAGAGAGCAATGAGCTCTGCCCTGAGGCTCCTCTTCTGCAGGCTGCACACCCTCAGCTCCCTCAGCCTCTCCTCTTGGGGCTGTGCTCCAGGCCCCTGGCTATTTATGTATCTGAGGTGAAGGGGTTTACTGGTCAGGGCATTGCAGATTTCAGTGGATGGATGTGGGAAAATATTCTTGTTCTAACCTTTCAGCGAAGTGAAATCATCAATGCCATTTATGAGCCTACAGAGGAAGAATGTGAATGGAAAGCAGATGCTGAAGAAGATATTTCAGTGAGTACCTTAATTAGCTCTTGGTATCTCAAGCTGTAACATGAACCAAGATCCAATACAGCAATTACTGTTTTATAAAAATAATTTGGTTGTATAATGATTATTTGCTTATAACAATTATTCTTAGGGACTGCTTAAAGCAGGCAGATGAAAGCCTGTGCTGATAGCAATCTAAAACCTGAAGAACTTTGTGGTCACTTTAGAGAAGCTAATGTTTTTATTCTATCAAGGAGGAAATGAAAGAGAAAGCCAAGCTTGAAGAGGAAAAAAAAGATGAAGAAAAAGAAGACCCTAAAGGAATTCCTGAGTTTTGGCTGACAGTATTCAAGAACGTGGACCTGCTCAGTGACATGGTGCAGGTAGGTGGTGCTTCTGGCTTGCTTGAAGCTGGTAGTACTTCATCCATCCAAGTGTCTTTAAGAAAGGAATAGAAGCAGTATGTTACAGTGTGTGGAAAAGGAACAAGTGCCTGGATGCCATCTCTGATACTTGGTTCAGCTGAAGGCACCGAGCACTCTGAAATCCTTCCTTATGTTATTTGTTGGACTCCTTTTACCTCACCAGTGGACTCCCTGTGCTTATAGAGAGGGGTGTGTGAGGGGGGTGTTAGATACTGTTAACAGCTGTACTTGGTGTTTGCATGGCTGTGAGTTCTGTGCAGCAGCAGCTGCTGCTCACCTTCAGCGCTGTGTTCAGCACTGTCCTCTGTGAGTCTGTGTACAGCTGGACATCATAGACATTGAACAAACCCTTCTCTTTGCAGGAGCATGATGAACCTATCCTGAAACACTTAAAAGATGTGAAAGTGAAATTTTCAGAAGCTGGACAGCCTATGGTTGGTTTAACCTCTTAAACAAGATTATTTTTATGTTATCTTCAGACTTAGTTGTATATTAGTAACTTGCTCTGTGGTAGTAGTCATAAGAAATGTGCTGCTTCTCATCTAAAATAACCACTACAGACTAGTACTAGTTCTGCAATGCAGTGTAGATGAATTTGTGCTTAATGCAACCTTCAAATTCTTGGCCTAGACATCTGGTGACTAAGTTTCAATTTTCGATTCCTTCAGGTACTTTTTTGCATAACTGTTGCAACTGTTTATAGTTCCCTTGGCAGAAATCAGACAGCTTGCTCAGTTTTAATGTTTTAAATAGACAAGGGTTGCCCAGGGAAGTGGTTGGGGAGTGTTTAAGGCCAGGCTGGATGAGGCTTTGGGCAGCCTGATCTGTTCCTGCCCATAGTTAGGGGGGTTGGAACTAGATGGTCCTTGTGGTCCCTTCCAACCCTGACTGATTCTGATTCTAAGCTCTTTCTGTACCTTAGCATAGAGCTGTGCACTGGGAGATCTGCTGCTGCTGCTGCAGGCAGTGTGCTCACCAGTATCATCTTGTGGTCAGCATAGTAAATGAAAACATTGGAAGAGGGTTGGAACTGGATGATCTTTGAGGTCCCTTCCAACCTAAGCCATTCTATGATTCTATGTTTTTGTACAATGTGGGCAGCAAGCTCTGGAATGTTACATATGTGCACCATGTCTTCAGTGGAAGGGGTAGCTTTGGGGTGGGGCTGGGATTTTGAGTGTTGAGAAGTGCAAGGGGTATGTTGCCAAACTACTGAAGTTGCCATTCTGCAATTCTTTTTAAGAGCTTCACATTAGAATTCCATTTTGAACCAAATGACTACTTCACAAATGAAGTCTTGACAAAGACATACAGAATGAGGTCAGAGCCAGATGATTCTGACCCCTTCTCCTTTGATGGACCAGAAATCATGGGCTGTACAGGGTGAGTGCCGATAAACTGCAAATTAGATGTTGCTGCCTAAGGACTCCTAAAGAGCTGGGTTCAACTTGGTGTTTTAGTGCTTTTCAGTAACTCAATGCAATATATAAAACTATATTTTATGGTGTAATTTGTCAGTATGTGTAATGTAAATGCACATAAATGAAAAAAAAAAAAACAAGGATCGGTATTTGTTTGGAAATCCTGTTCTGGCATCACTGAAGGTGAATTGGAGGGTGGATGATGCCATCTTTGTCTAGCTCTTGAAAGCTTTTCCAAACTTGGATCACTTACACTCTCTTCAGATTTCTGACATGCAGCATTTTGGAAACTCTGATGCAGTTTTACTTTCTGTGCTGCAGTACTGTTGGTTAAGGTGGTTTTAAGTGTTGAACTGAGGGAGGTGTTTTTAAGTGTTGAACTGGGGGTCTTGCAGTTGATCTGTTTGAGAAAAGGAGAACAGGAATGGGAATCAATCCATCTAAACCCGAATTTCTGCTGGTTTCAAGAGCTGCCACAGTCCTTTGGCAGTGATATCTTTTGTCCTGAATGAGCTGTTATTTCTCACTCTAAAGAATCTCTTTCTAGGCCTTCCTTCTCTTGTGAGCAGGAGGAGGAGGAGAGAATCCCAGCTTTTAGATGTTCTGCCTATGGCTGCATCAGAGCCCTGTTAGTTGTTGGTTCTTAATGTCTCTGTAATGTTGTGGCTGTTTTCCTGAGCGATAACTGCTTAGAGCCTATCACTGCACAGTCAGGGTTAAGCTTGCAGCTGTTTGCTTTTTTTCTCCCTCTTCAGTTGCCAAATAGACTGGAAAAAAGGAAAGAACGTTACTTTGAAAACCATTAAGAAGAAGCAGAAGCATAAGGGTCGTGGAACAGTTAGAACCGTGACAAAAACTGTTACAAATGACTCTTTCTTCAACTTCTTCAGTCCTCCTGAAGGTAAACTGAACGTTAGTTGGTCTGCAGTCACTTCAGTGCAGTGTGTGCTTAGCTCACTTGCTCTTTCTTCTTTTTTTTCTGCAGTTCCTGAAAGTGGAGACCTGGTAAGCTGGCTTGCTTAAAATATGGAGGTGTGGAGGAGAACTGCCACTAGAAGGCCTGCCTTATGTACAGAGTGTGTGTTGAAGTTGGGAGCTGGTTAAAAAGCTTCTGCTTTAGCTGTTCCTGTGTTTAATAGAATGTACTCAGGTTGTACGCATTGGAAGGAGTGTTTGTTGAGTTGGATGGTGGAGTTCAGAGTAGTAAATTAGCAGCTTCTCTTTCCTGAAAGGCACCTTGTGAACTGTTCAGTTGTACAAGTGTAGTGATCTTCCTTACTGGACTTTGGTCTAATGGGTGGTGTTGAAGTCTCTCTCTTTGGGTGGTGTTTGGATGATCTTCTCTAGTGGCTGCATCTCTCTGGTCTGTAATGTGTGCCATTAAGAATTGCCAAGCTACTACCTCTGGGAGAGAGTAATAAGCAAGTATAGAAAACTGCCAGAGCCCACTCTTCTGGTGTGCTCACTGTTGGAAAACTCTGGCAGTAAGCCTTGATTTTGTGAGGAGAAAAACTCCTAAAACAGTACTAAATGTGTTACACAGCTTCAGTGAGAAATCTGATGAGAGGCTGCTGAAGCTTACTGTTAGAACTCCACTTGGCATGGATGCCCAAGCAAGGCAGCATTTTGAACTGAAGAGAGCTTCTCAGGTGGGAGACAGCAGAAGGTGTGGTGTGTAAACAAAAGGAGTGAAAACCTGGGATTGGATCAGACTACTTGTGGGTGCTCAGCTGCTTTACAAGGGCTTGTCTGATGGGCAGCATGGGAGAGATGCACTGCAGGAACTGGACGGAGCTTGCAAAGTCTTTAGGCTCACCTGGCTACTATGTAGTTCTTAAGGGTGTTCTGCACAGAGACTGGAAGTCTATGGGAGATACTAAATAGTTTTTCTACTTGGAACAAAAGCAAGTTGAGGGTGGGGAGAGAGTAAAACTGCAGAACTCTGTGTGATTGTGCCTGCTGAATAAACCCACCCCAGTGCACAGGGCAGGTAGGGCTGCTCGGGGAGGCGCCAGGCTATAGAGCAGGTCTTGAACACAGACCATCACTGTGGGGCTTGTCTGGCCACCAAGGAGGCCTGTGCAGTTTGTGTGTGGCTTAGGAAGTCGTGTTGTTTTGTGCAGGATGATGACTCTGAGGCAATCCTTGCTGCAGACTTTGAAATAGGTCACTTCTTGCGCGAGCGCATCGTGCCCCGCTCGGTGCTCTACTTCACCGGGGAAGCCATCGAGGACGATGATGATGATGTGAGTATGATGGTCCTGCAGACATAATGCTGCCTGCAGACTCGGGCTAGTTCCTCACTTACAGGGCTGATGTCCGTCCTTGGAGTGTGCCAACAGTAATTTCAGCTGTCTCCCTCGATTACTCAGCGGGGAGCAGCACAGAAGTAATTAAGCTTTGAAATGGTGGCTTCACAGCCCTGTGGTTAAAGTAATGGAGGATGCTGAATGTGAAGAAGCTGAGCAGAATTTTGTGTATAAGGCATTCCTGGGGTGGTGCACCCAGTACACTGAGGGTGTCTCTTCTCTTCTGCCAGAGAAGAGATTAGTCTGTTTAGCTGCTCAGCCTGTTTGTGCTTACAGTGATACTGGGCCACCAAGTCCCTTGAGATGCAAGCCTGATCCTTTCAGCAGGGCACTCTTCTTAAAGTGCTAAAAAGCATTCAAAGCCTGCCAAAGCTTTGAATTAAATGCTTTTAAAGGTTCCAAGCTTGAAAAATGAACCACAAAGCCCCAGAAGCTTTATGTGGGTGAAATATTTTCTTTCTTCTGCCCCTGTGCAAACAAGGATGGTCTGACAGTGTGATCTGGTCAGGGTCAGCCCTGCCTTCCATCATTTTTAGCATGTGAAGTGGTAAGCCTTAGTCCAAAGCCCTTGCTGGGGGAGGTGGAAGGGGGAAGTGACTGACTGGATTGTCTTAGGCTTTGAGACACTCTACTGGCCAGAATTGTTAGCACAGTCTCATAGTCTCTTGCACAGAAGGAACTTGAGACTGTTTTCTGTGCCAGGGCACAGTTAAGAGTCCGAGCACTGCTCATGCTGATGTGTAAAGCACTTTGGAATCTGTTAGGCATGGGAAGTTCTCTTAGAACACGACAAAATGTTGTCCCTGATGCCCACCTGAGCTATACCTGGCTGTATTTATGACACTTCTGAAAACTACTCATTTTTATTCCTAGTATGATGAAGAAGGCGAAGAGGCAGATGATGAGGTAAGCTGACAGATGACCTTGATTTAAATCATAGAACCATAGAATGGTTTAGGTTGGAAGAGACCTCAAAGGTCAGCCAGTCCCAACCTCCCTGTTCTATAGGCAGGGACACCTCCCACTGGAACAGGTTGCTCAAGGCCCCATCCAGCCTGGCCTTGAACACCTCTAGGGAGGGAGCAGCCACAACCTCCCTGGGCAACCTGTGCCAGTGTCTCACCACCCTCACTGCAAACAACTTCCTCCTAACATCCACTTTCAATCTCCCCTCTGCCAGTTTAAACCCATTCCCCCTCATCCTGTCATTACAAGACCTTGTCAACAGTCCCTCCCCAGCCCTCCTGTAGGCCCCCTTCAGATACTGGAAGACTACTATAAGGTCTCCTGGCAGCCTTCTCCAGGCTGAAAACCCCAACTCTCTCAGCCTGTCCTCATAGCAGAGCTGCTGCAGCCCTCATGGCCTCCTCTGGACTCTCTCCAACAGTTCCATGTCCTTCTTGTGCTGGGGGCTCCAGAACTGCACACAGTAATGGTTTTAAATTACTGCCCTGTAAAATGGTTTCCCTTTTGTCATTTGTTACCTGGAATAATCTCCTTTTAGTTTTGGAATGCTCAGGATACCAAGGTGAAGTGTTACATATGAACTCACCAACCACCATTTGCATCCAGAGTGAATATTAAAATAAAAACCTAACCACCAGACCAACACAGCAAAAGGGCCATAAGAACCCCCAAAAAACCCAGACCCAAATGAAACAGAATTGACTCTAAAGTACCTTACCAGTTAAGCTGCAGTTGATATCCAAAGATCGAGCTTTGTGGAGGCCAACAAAATACACCTAAGTGGAAGTGGTAATTTCAGAATATTGGAGTGGTAACTGGAGTGTCATTTGATCTTGAAAATGCCTTTAAGAAGCTGGATGTGGATAAGCTAGAGAAATGTAAACTCATCTTTTCTTTCAGGAGGGGGAAGAAGAAGCAGATGAAGAAAATGATCCTGATTATGACCCAAAAGTAAGGAATCAAAAAGGATGTTTGAGGTCTCTGTGCATACACACATTGAATGTTTTCTGTAGGTTAAATAGTGGTTTTTAGTTGAAGCCTTTGATCAGTAGCTGCTGTGGTGAGTCTGCCTTAGCTGAAGCTGTTTCAGTTCTGTCAGACCAATACCGGTAGAGCAACTCTTAAAAAGCTTTTCTCCATTATCCATTTTGTAATAGGAACTTCTGGCTTTGAGTGCTGAAATTAGTCAGGCTTGGGTTTGTATGAAATTGACTTGCACCAGGCTGCTGCTAATGGTGAAAGTATTCCCTAAGGGTTGGAGGAACATGCAGAGAAGTGAGTAATCCAGATTCAGTTTTGGGGAACTTGCCACAAGCTGACTGTGGCATAGAATTTGCCAGCAGAGTCCAAAACTGAGGCTTTTTCAGGGTAGAGACTATCTAGAAGAAGTCAAGGTTCAGGAATGCACCTACTCAGCTGTGAAGAGGCAAAAGCAACTGTCAGCTTGCTTACTGTGTGGGGAGGGCAAACTGCCAGACAGGCTCAACGTGCTGGAAAATGGACTGGGAGCCACTCAATTCCTGTCTTTCTCCCGTCTGAGGGAAAGGTACATTTGGCCACCTGAAAGCATCTGATGGTGACAGGTGAAAACTTCAGCCCTGAAAATTAAATCTGTGTGCAGTACTGTCTGTTGCAAAACGTGCTTGCCATTTCAAAGGAGGAGCTGCTTATTCCTTAGGAGGAATTGCCTGAGCTACAACCAAAGTACTGTAGAGTTGCTATTCTGAGCCTGGTACTTAGAAAAGTGTAGGATACAGAACTGTTGATCAGAATGTACAGCCTGCTGCTGACGTTTAATCTGCTGTAGTCTGTGCAGATTGCTTTCTATTCAAGAAGGTTTTGGAATGCAAATGAAACCAGGGCAAGATGGTTTTATTTCCACCATTCCAGGTTGGCTTTTATAGGCTGAAGACAACTGAGACAGGGCAGGACAGTGTGCTCAGAGTGAACTTCCAGTGAGCTAGAGACAGCAGTAGTAGCACAGACCTAAGAATAAGTAGTTGTAAGCTGATCACAGGCTGAAGAGTGGCTGAGTGTGGAAGCACTGTGGCACTGGGACAGCTATCCAGCTGCAGCAGAGCTCTGTCCTGCTCCCTCCCACACACCCCAAGCATTCTCCTTAAATTACCATTTCAGTGTAGGATATTGTTGGTTGCCTATTTCAATAGAGCAGAACTGGAATTCGTTGCAAAAGATCCTTTCAATAGAGCAGAACTGGGATTCATTGCCAAAGATGCTTCCAGAGGGCTGGGGATGAACCATGATCTGGGGTTCCATTGCATTACTCTGCAGTCACTGCTTTGCCACAGGAAGTTCTTTTGCCTTCAGCTGTGCAGAGGGCCTGGCAACTCCTTCAGAGCTGGGGTTTTTGTTACTACCTGTAACTCTCCTTTTTCCATTTGAGAGTACCCCAGCACACTTAGTTCTGAGTAGGTTTTTTGTTCTTGGGTTGTGTACCTATGCACTAACAGGCACAACAAATGCACTGTCAGCTGCTATGTCCAAGGGCAGTGGCATTAATAGCACCAGGCCCTTGGTTTAAGGGAAAAGATGGAAAAAACAGTCCTGGCACTTGATGGAGTGTGCTTAGCAATAGTAATAGCTCTTCAAAACAGTGGTACCTGCAAACTGATGTTTCCTTTCTCTCTCAGCAGAAGGATCAAAACCCAGCAGAATGCAAGCAGCAGTGAAGCAGTGTGTATGTGGCCTTGAGGATTACCTGCACTGTAATAGCCTAAACACAACTATTAGTTACTTACAGCCTTATGTTTTGTATCTTGGTAGAATTAAGTAACCAATTTGTTAAAAAAAAAAATAAATAAATGAACTCAAACACATAAGAACCAGTTTAAAATGTAGGTTCAATCTGCCTAGCATTTGAAGAGTCTAATTTTCTGCCAGTAACGTAGAATGCAGTAAATCCCTTAAAGCATGAATGTTAATTCATTGCTGCATAGTTTGGTTCTTGTGAAGTCTTTGTCATGTAGCTATTAGACTGCAGCTGTGAAGATTATCAGAACTGTTAACTGAGACCAATCCTTGTTTAAACCAATCTTTGTTGAAGAACCAACCAAAGTATTTCTCAGCCCAGTAGTCGGAACGGGTTCAAGTCTGCTTGCACTAGCTGTGCCTTCATTACTCTGTTCTAGCCATGGCAGTGACCTGTACTAACCAGGAGGTGACAATGGTGGTGATGATGCATTTGGAATTTGGCTCCTTGAGAAGACCTGAGTAGAACTTGTTGGCTTTCCAGCGAGACCACATTAAACATTCATGACTGTCGGCTTGTTTATGCTATGGGGTTTGTATTTTTGTGACATAGTGATCTACAAGAGAAACCTAGTCATGAGGTTATTGTTTACCACTGGGGTGTGAATAAAACCTAGTATTTTCAGAAGCTAGTCTTGGTTTATTATGATGTGTTACCTGCATGTGTAAACTGGTGAGGTGTATCTTCCATGCTGCAGTTCACTACTTAATAGAAGCAAAAGCTGAGAGTTACTGAGCGAGCAGTAACTTGCACAGCATTCTGAAAGCAGCCATCCTCGTGAACCTGAGCTAGCTGCTGGAGTGGGTTTCCCAAGACAGCTTCCTGGAGGTGGGGCTAGATCTGATGAAGGACTTCAGTATTGCCTGCTTGTCTAAGGCACTGGCTCTTAGTGTCAAACCTGGAACCAAGAAACACCCCTTGGGGCTCCAGTCTGTGTAGACAGAAGAGCTGGATTATCCCAAACAGTCTGCCTGGCAGCCTGGGGGACTACTGCCACACTTAGTGAGTGCAGACTCTAATGCAGCTAAGCCAAGCCTCTGCAGAAGAGAAACCCAACACCCAGAACTCCTCTCCCCAGCTGACACTCTGCTCAGTACACCTCTTTGCACATCCTGGTTCATACTATTTCCATATTGGATGTTCATTGCCAACTGAAACACACAGGTAGAAGATCCTGCTCATCCTAACTTTGCCTCTAGCCCAGCACTAGAGGTCTCTTGAGACCTGGATTTGAATGTACTTGCCTTGAACTGATGTCTTCTATTTGAATTCCCCCAGACAGTAAGATGCTGCTGTGTCCCACACAGCCTTGTCATCCACATGGCTATAGAAGTTCATATCTTCTAAGCAAGGACCCAGATAGTAGTGGGCTTGGTGGTTTTTTTGGACACAGGAAGGTCCTTGTAGGGTTGGATGAAGATGTCCAACCCAGCCATGGGTCTAGTTGCTGTTTCTGCAGTAGCTGCTGCTTCATTGGTTCCTGTTTGTTTTGTTGCCATCAACATACTGGCTTAGCCATAAAGGTTTGCAAAGGGCAAGCAAGATGTAAGAGCCACATGAGGATGGGGCTGATGGAAGAGGTTCTCTATTGTGCCTCCTGCTTGGAGGGGGTAGGTAGGTAGTGCAGAATGCGAGTTATCCCAAGTGCTGTCCTGGATCCTCAGCCCTGCTGTGAGGAAGGAGGTTTCATGTGCTCTAAACTGTTTTGGGGTATTTTCTGTTTGCTTTGTTTTGTTTGCGTTTCAGTGGGGTTTTGTTTGGGTTTGTTCTCTGTGTTCTTGTTTTGCTTATTCCTTGAAGGCTTAGCTAGCATAGTGCTTAACTTCAGAATCCCTGTGGGGCATCCTCTTGCTCCTCTCCAGCCATCCCTGGGTGGGGCAGGAGCTCTGGTTGTACACAGCTGTATATAGAAGCAGCACTGCTGAAGCTGTGCTCTGCAGTGCTCTCAGGTAGCCCACAGAACACAGTGCAGTGAGAAGTTCCTGCCACCTTCTCTGCTAGCTGTGGTGGTGTTCTGGTGATGACATGCATCCTGCAGAACATGCTTGGCCTTGCAGGCACTGACCTTAGCCAGATGTTTAAGTATCATTTGGGTCTCTTCTGAATCTCTCCCAGGGATAAGTTTCACTGGAAATTCAGGGCATGCAGACACAACTGGAGGTACATGATGAGTTTGAGCAGTTATCAGTGCAGGGTTTTGAGGTCCATACTTTTGAACGTTGAAGTCCTTACTTAGATCTAGCCCATTTTTACTAACAGCATCTTAAGAAGAGAGAGCACTGTTGGAATGGTCTCCTGTATTCCAGAGGCCACTGTTCTTCAGAAATTTGGCTTGTTTAGATTGCTTTCTCCTCCATCTCTCCCTATCACACAATGGGATACAAGATTTTGAAAGGGGAGTTGGTAGATGTCAAAACTCACCTGCAGCCTGCAAGATCCAGAGCCATGAGTCCATCTCTCTTGATGGATTTTTGGCAAGCTTCTGCCTCGACTAACCTTGTGCTCTCCAGACTGCAGCAAAAGGAAGGTTGTGATCCTACAGACCGAGGTGCCAGTTCTCGTGGCATCAGTTCAATAAAAAACTGTTTTGGTGCTCAACGTAGTTCTGTGGTCACTGACACTTGTTCAGCAGCTCCGAGGGCAGCCTGCCACAGGAACATTAAACTTTCAACCTTCGTTGGACTATTGTGACTCATTCTTTTCACTTCCCATGGGTTTGTGTCAGTAGTGCTTGAGGAAGAGAGGTTAAAGTTCAAGCTATGAAAATGTGTCACCAGAAGAGGATTTCCTGGTCAGCCCTTGTGGTACTGCACCAGAATTTAGAATCTCTGTAAATGAGGCCTTCTCACCAGTTTGGGTGCAGTACTGCAGGGAGAACTGCCTTCTTGGGGTAAAAGCAGGGAGCTGGTGAGGAAAGAGGCAAGAGGACGAAAGGGAAACTTTGGGTGAGAGGGAAGGGTGCTCAGTGCCTGGTGCTTGATGGACAAGGATGCTTCTGGGCTCATTCTGCACTGCCAGCCACGGTAGGTGGGGTTACATTAGCACTACGGAGTTCCTGTCTGGTACAAGTTTGTTAATGGTTTAAAAAATCCCTAAACTGCAATATCCTTGAAGTAGTGGAGCAGATTTAAGCTCAGATTTCTCCAGCTGCTTTGTGGGTAAGGGTCATGTTGGGTGCAGTTAGGAATCTTACCTTGGCTGTTCAGGTGTAGCAGCACTTCTACTGCCGAGTCCAAGCTGCGTTCTTGACACTGATGTTTGCCCAGCTACAGAGCAGATACTCTGCCTTTGGCATGTCCTTATGGGAGCCATGGAACACAGCAGATACTGCCAGAACTGAATGTGGTGATCTCTGTCCCCAGGCTGGCACTGAAGCTGTGTTTAAAGTGTGTTGTTGTAAACCTGTGGTCCAGGTTGATAGGGAACTTCAGCTGATCATCTGTTTGTGTCTGTCTATTTGCAAAGAGCTCTTCTTGTGTTCCCTGTGTTGAGGAGGATTGTGCTGGCATTGTGGAGGCTTGTGCTGAATGATGTGAAGATACAAAACTGCTCAGTGCCACAGGGACAGCCTTGGAGTGGCTTGGGGCTAGAGCTGGACTGCCTCTGGGTTTGTAGGCTCAGCTCTACAGCTCTTTCTCCCTTCCCTAGATTTAACATCCTCCAGTCCAAGACTTCATGGGTCAGAAGAGTTGCTGCTCCCATGCTGAGTTTTGTTACTGAACTGCTTAGCTCTGGAGGTGCACTTAGTCCCTGCAAGCCTGTGTTGGTTTTGGAGCAGTAGCTTTGATGCTTGCCCACAGCAAAGGGTGGAGATGTGGCATGTTGCACAGGCTGTGTTTTGTTTCTCTTGAAATACTCCATGTCAGAGCTCTGCTCAGATCCACTGGCTTCCACGTGTGGCCTCTTGCTCTGCTTTTGTGGGAAACTTGGAACAAGTGCAGCAGTCCAGATGGAGTGCACTGAGCAGAGGAGAAGCTGTGTTTGGGTGTGTTTGGTGTGAGCCAGAAGGGGGTGCACGGGGAGTGCAGGGATGTGAAGGAGGGGTCGTTGCTGTTCGGTGTGCTGAGTTGGCAAGAAAATTACCTGTGTGCAGCTCCAGAGAGGGCTTCACTCCTGTTTGGGGGTTAGTTCACCACGCTGCCCTGTTGGAGGTATCTGCCTGACCTTACCTGTGCTGCAGCTGTTGAGCAGCAGTGTTCTGAACCCCCATGCTTGACTCAGCATGAGGTGATCAAATCCACATCAGGTGATTTAAACCCTCTTACAGGCTGCCTTTGCTCTGCAGTGTGTGGTTAAGTGCTTCTCAGTACTTTTGGCAGACAGTGCTCTCTGAGGTGCTCTGGGCTCTCTGCAGGCTGGAGCAGCTGCGATGTCAGGAGTCTGTGGACTGCAGTCTCTTGGTTTGGTAGTGCTGTTGTAGGGAGTACAAGAGTTGGGGCTCTGCAGCCTGGAAAAGAGAAGGCTGCCAGGAGACCTTCCAGTATCTGAAAGGGGCCTATAGGAAGGCTGGGGAGGGACTATTGACAAGGGCTGGTGATGCCAGGACGAGGAGGAATGGGTCTGAAGTGGTAGAGGGGAGACTGAAACTGGATGTGAGGAGGAAGCTGTTTGCAGTGAGGGTGGTGAGACACTGGCACAGGTTGCCCAGGGAGGTTGTGGCTGCTCCCTCCCTAGAGGTGTTCAAGGCCAGGTTGGATGAGGCCTTGAGTTACCTGTTCCAGTGGGAGGTGTCCCTGCCTATGGCACAGGGGGGTTGGAACTGGCTGAGCTTTGAGCTCCCTTCCAACCTAAACCATTCTGATTCACTTCTATCATTCTATGAATACTAACACTGAGGCCACCTTTAATTGTGGTCAGTCCTAGGTGTGCTGTGGGGTATCTACAGGTACTGAGATGGAATCTGCCAAAGGGGAGCTCTGCCCCCAGCTCACGTGTTTGCTGCTCCAGTCTAGTCAGCAGTGGGTCCCAGTGGAATGTCTGGGAGGTTCAGGAAAGCTCCTTAAGGGGTGACCACTCACTGCCTAATTGCTCTAATTGCGTATTGCAGTGCATCTCTTTGCCATGTATTTCTCAACCCTTGGCTACTTTTCCTCCTGTCTGGCAGTGATCAGCTCACGTTTCCTTTAGGTTTCCCTCAGAAGCATTTTTTTAGTTTTAGCCTCTTCTCAGTAAGGGGAGAAGTGGCTGTGTTTAAGGGCTGTCACCCAGGACAGGCTTAGCATCCCTTTGGAAGGAGTAGCTGACAGCTGGTGTCCAGCCTCTCTCTGCAGATTCAGGAGGACATTAGTAAAATTGTGGACTTTTTAACCTTTCAGGGTGCCTACCCAAACCCAGCGTTTATCCTGCCTCAGGGATTGGAACACTTCACTACTTCTCCCTATAGTTACTCTCGAATGAAGGTTACACATACAAACTTTGCACTACTTGAGTCGAAGTGCGGATGACGGAGCAGGACATTGTAGTCAGCATCCAAACATTCCTGTTACTGGTATCAGCTTGGAACTCGGAGAAGGGTAAAGTCGGTAAGGAATAAAAGCATCTCGGCTGCGGAGAGTTGTGAGGAGCAGGCTGTGGGTTCCTGGGTTGTAGTACTGCAGAGCTGGCGGCAGGGGGCAGCTGCAGATCGAGTAGAAGGCTGCAGGCGGCAGGGCTGCGGCGCCGCCCAGCCCGCGGAGCTTACGGGTAGGTGGCAGGCATGGAGCGTACAGGTGCAAAGGCTTAAAGGAGCATCCCCGTGGGACGAGGTAGTGGCACCGGGCTGCCGTCAAAGCGGATCTTCGAAACACGTAAAAGCATTTTCAGGAGTTCAGGTCTGGCTTCTTGTCTAGGGAAATGAGGTCTGTTACCCTTTACTGGCAGCTTTTGCACAATTAGCTGGGGCTGTGCTGCTCTGGCTCTGTGCAGCTGTCTGTGTCCCCTGGCTTCTGCCCGAGCACTGTAGCAATGTTCCAGTGGCCGCTGATGTTTGCTGGCTTAGAATCACAGAATCAGTCAGGGTTGGAAGGGACCACAAGGATCATCCAGTTCCAACCCCCCTGCCATGGGCAGAGACACCCTTACAGAGGACAGGTTTGCACCGAGGCTTTGCACATGCTCAGGTGAGTTTGTCTAGGAATAAAGTGAGCAGAAGATGTCCATTGGTGTTTAGAGTTGGGTTAAAACTCCAGGGAAGACTTCAGTAGAATGACTTTAGGCTTTAGTTCCTTGCTCCTTTATATGTGGCTGAAGTCTTTGGCCTTCCCTGCTGGTCTCCACACTTTCTCCTTTAATCAACTGCAATATTAGTACTGAGAGCAAGCACAACCACTGACACCTAACACATCATCTGTAGCTTTTAGTGTCCTTAAGTGTTGCAGTGCATTGTTCCAAGGCAAGTTCCCACACTGCTGGTTGGTGCATTTGGCTGGCAGCAGATGCCTGCTCTGCTTCCAGCCGTGGAGCAACAACTGAGCTGCAGGGTTAGGGCGATGGCCTAGGAAGCCTTGCATAAACTCAGCGTCTTAATTAAGCCATTTGACATAGAGGAATACATTTTTAACCAGGCTACATTCCGGTTTGACAGTCTCTAAGTTTCTGCTGATGCAATCCACTGAAGCAGGACTGCAGAAGCAGATGCAGAAGCCGTCAGGTGAGGAGGCAGCGCTGAGCTCGCTGAAGCCGCGTGTGGAGCAGCAGTGGCTGCCAGTGCAGGGGCTTGTGCGGGGGAGCTCCACAGGGCAGTGGACTGTAGGTGGAGACAATCTCCAATGGCGTTGATGTCTCTGGGAGGTTGTGCACCTCTGTTAGAATCCACGCGAGGGGGTTGTGAGAATGAGCTCCATCTGGCAGCATACAAAGGTCTGAGGAGCAGAGCCTGTTCTTCAGAGAGATGTGTGTGTGAGATGCTGATCTTTGTTCAGTTCGTGGTAGTGTGCTGTCAGTGTTACTGACTTTGAATGCCTTCCAGGTACCTCGGGAAAGGGAAAGGTAAAGCAGCTAAATATGTTTTAATTGCTGTTATTATCTTAATGGTTTGCCTCTCAACAATTTATCAAAATTAACTTTGAACCTCTAGAGGAAGAGATTATAAGAGGGAATACTTTCTGAAATGTCATTTGATATAAAACTCTATTAAAGCTATCATTAATAGTGCTTTTTTGTTCTCACACTGACCTATGCTCCAACTTGAGCCTGCTTCCTAGCAGCCAAGGGTTGTTTTATGGCCATGAAAAATGCACATTTTAAAAGGCAGTGCTCTCGAACATGGCATGAGACCTCCAGCAGTCAGCTTACACTGCCATTGCCAGCCTCTCTGGGGTTTTGTTTTACATCTGATACATCAAAAGGCTTAAAACGCGGCTTAATATTAATCTTGGGTCACTTTTCTACTCAAGTGAATTTGAATTAGATTTTAGTAATAACCGAATGTGTGGTGGCAGAGCAGAATAACAAGAAAAATGGTCCTTGCTCGTTGCCAGTATGGTTTGCTGTGGGGTGTTCTTCCTTCGCTTAGGAACATGAGCACACGGAAATGTTGTGTTGCTCTGGGGATGCGGTATGGATCCCTGCTCTAGGCAGGGGCTCAGGTGTGCAGTGGAGTGATGATCGTTGGAGACGGGCGCTGGCGCTGTGGGGCTTGAACCAAAACCCCACAGAAAGGGTCCCTTAGCTGCTGCCGTGCACGGGAGAAGGCTGCCGAGGCGCAGTGCGAGTGGCAGTGGAGCAGGGCGGTGGGAGCCGAGGCGCTCTCGCCGCTGCGTTAGGCGGAGCGGGGAAGCCCCCAGCCGTGCCGTGCCCAGGAGGCGGGGCGGGGGGCGGCGGTGCCGCCCGGTGCCGAGCGGAGGGGCGGCAGCCTGGGCCGGGGGAGCGCCCCGCAGGCGGTGGCGGGCGGGG
>VWZI01000994.1:171292-186757 GCA_013396835.1 Psilopogon haemacephalus
TTTCAGGCTGTGCTCACAGCAGAGCTGCTGCAGCCCTCTGAGCATAGAATAGAATAGAATACAATACAATACAATACAGTAGAATGGAATAGACTAGACTAGACTAGAATAGAATAGAATTAAATAAGCTAGGCTGGAAGATACCTCAAACCTGCCTGCTCTAGGGTAGGGTGTCCCTGGGCATGGCAGGGGGGGTTGGGACTGGCTGATCCTTGTGCTCCCTTCCAACCCTTACTGATTCTAGGATTCTATGATTCTAGAACCAGCTCCTTCCCATGGCACTCAGTGCCCATCCAGGCTGTGCTTGAACACCTCCAGGGATGGGGACTCCACCACCTCCCTGGACAGCCCATCCCAATGGTAGTGGTGTGTTTGGCTGCCTGTCTCAGAGAGCCTTGCACACCTTCCTCTGGCAGCAAGATGGGCTTGTGTTTGAAGTGCCTGCTGACTGTGGAAGGGGAAAGGTGCTCCAGAGGCAGCAAGCTGATAAAACAGAGCAGTGGAGGCTGGAAAGATTGTTGGAGTGAGAGTTCTGCATCAGTGCAGAAGTGATGCTGCTGCAGGGCTTTGTGTATGCCCTAACATCAAGGAGCCAACATGGAAGCACTGCTGCAAGCTGGCAGAATGTGGAATGAGCTCATCACCGTGGGGCAGGGCAGGAAAGCTGAAGACATAGAGAAGTTAAGAGAAGTTGTACGTGACCCACATCAATGCCTTTGAAATAGCATCCCCAAATTACCACTGGAAGGATGCATCCTCTCACTCAAGAGAGCCAGTTTTAGTGCAGCCTTTCAGGGGAAAAAAAAAAAAAAAAGATACAAAAAAAATTTAATTCCCTGTATGCTGAAATGTTTTCCAGAAGAGCTGCCCAGCTGCAGGCTCTGAAACGTTCACAACTTCCTCCAGAGCACAGAGGTTTATTTTTGCTGCCCTCTTTTATCACCTGCTCTCCGCTGTTGCCATTAGGACTGCTGGGAGCTGCAGCAGTGAGTTAGGCTCCTCTGAGGCTTCCAGCATGCCCCTTTGACCTGAGGGACCTGTGGCCAGCAGTGGGGGGACATGTGGAGAGCCCTGCCTGGGTGTGCCCAGGTCTGCCAGAGCTGGGCCAGAGGGGTCCTGCTCTGTCCATGCTGCAGATGACTGCTCCTGCTCGGCTGCTGGACACCTGCATGGGAACTGTGCCCATCCCTTCTGTGCTGGTTTGAGGCTAATAGGCTGGATGTGAGGGGGAGCTGTTGGCAGAGGGAGTGATTGGCATTGGGATGGGCTGCAGGGGAGGTGGTGGAGTCCCCATCCCTGGAGGTGTTCAAGCACAGCCTGGATGGGCACTGAGTGCCATGGGCTAGGGCTGGGGGATAGGTTGGGCTGGATGAGCTTGGAGCTCTCTTCCAACTTGGCTGATTCTGTTCTATTCTATTCTAATTCTATTCTATTCTATTCTATTCTACTCTACTCTACTCTATTCTATTCTATTCTATTCTATTCTATTCTATTCTATTCTATTCTATTCTATTCTATTCTATTCTATTCTATTCTATTCTATTCTATTCTGTTCTATCCCATTCTATCGTATCCTATTCTATTTTATCCTATCATCCTATCCTATCCTATCCCATCCTACCCTACCCTATCCTATCCTATCCTATCCTATCCTATCCTATCCTATCCTATCCTATCCTATCCTATCCTATCCTAACCTATCCTATCCTATCCTAACCCAATTCAATTCTATTCTATTCTATTCTATTCTATTCTATGCTATTCTATGCTATTCTATTCTAATAAGAGCAATCAGATGCTAGGCTGAGAGGCAAACACTGGTGCTGTCTCCTTCACTCACAGGTTTGCTGATAGACACAAAAGTAAGAACCCAAACATAGCTGAGGCAGAGCTGCTCTGGGCTGGGGTCTGGCTGCTGATCTCTCCCTGCCTCCCAGCTGGATCTGTGTGACCCAACTCATCAATTCCTCCTTCTAACTCCCCCTGGTTGATCTTCCCTGCTTTCCTGGCAGGTAAGACAGATCCTGGGATAAGATTGGGTGTTGGAGGGAAGATGGCAGGGTGCTTGGGAACCCCTTCTGGGGACTGTGATCTGTGGGAGTGCTGTGGTGCTTCTGTGTTACCTTTTTACTGCACACAGCTGTAAACATCTGCAATACATTGTCAGTATCTGCTTGGGTATTGTGCTGAGCTGGGACTGTAAAGCTGCAGTCATTAACTTCCAACTGGCTGGGTCTAGTCTGGGTGATTTCAAAAGTGGGGGGGAGCAGGGAACTCCTGAACCACCACTCCATCCCACCCCATCCCACCCCACTCTGGTGTGGGAGTGCTGCTGCAGCCTGAGCTGTGCCTGTCCCTGCTTGCCCAGAGCAAGCTGCAGAGATGCTGAAAGCCGAAGCAGAGCAAGAAGCGGCAGCGGCTCCCGGGCGAGCTGCTTCCAGGTGATGTTCCCATGATGTTCCCAGCTCTTGCCCTCAGGAGGCTTCCACCCCAGCATTGTCCTGTCACCACACAGGGCTTTCTGCGTGGGGCAGTGGCAGTGCAGCAGTCACTGTCAGCAGCAGGCAGGGAGCCTGATGGAAGGAGAGAGGAGCCGCAGGGCGCTGAGACACGAAGCGGTGCTGGGCAGCGGTGCTGGGCAGCAGGCACGGGGAGGGCCTGTGCTGGGCACAGCAGGGCTGGCATTCTGTGCCTAGGGGACACAGTGTGCATTCCCCAGGCCTTCCCAGAGCACTTCCCATCCCTGGCCAGGGACACGACAGCTGAGCTACATCAGGACCTGTGTGCCAATGAACCTGTCCCTCACGCTGCACCCAGAGCATCTTTAGCAAGCAGGAGCAGTGCTGAGGAGTGCTGCCAGAGCAGGGGGCATGGGGGAGGCCTCCCCTGCACTGAGCCACAGGCAGAGCAGTGTGCAGGCAGGGCAGAGTGAGCGGGCAGGGCAGAGTGAGCAGGCAGGGCAGTGTGAGCAGGCAGGGCAGTGTGAGCAGGCAGACAGGGCAGAGTGTGCAGGCAGGGCAGTGAGTGGAGGCAGGGCAGTGTGTGCAGAAGGGGAAGAGTGCAGGCAGGGCAGGGCAGTGTGTGCAGGCAGGGCAGAGTGCAGGCAGTGCAGAGTGCAGGCAGGGCAGAGTACAGGCAGAGCAGGGCAGAGTGCAGGCAGGACAGGGCAGTGTACTCTCCCCTTGGGCGTTTGGCTGCCTGCACTGCTGCCTGGCTGCTGGCAGTTAGCTCAGACACAGCCCTGCAGTGTTCTCCACAATCTTTCTCCCAAATGTTTCAGTTTGCTGCTGTCTCTCATCCGCTTCCCTTTCCTCTTCCACTTCATGCTACAGATGTCAGCTCCAGCAGTGAAGTATGTGGGCAGGACAAAGGAACTATTCTCCGGCACCCAAAGAGGAGATGAATTCAGCCTCCTGCCATTAACTTCAAAAGAAAAGGTCTTTTGTACCTTTCATGTGCAGGCGCAGGGCTGTGTACCTCACCCCCAGCTTCAGGGATGGTTCATAAAGGAGAGGAGTGTCTGGGAGGGAAGATCTTCTGCAGCCTCTGCAGTCCCTGCTACCTGCTGACTGCTTTCCAGTCAGAGAGAGATTGCTGAGCATGAGCTGGCCTGAGCTGCTCTGCTCCTCCTTCACTCTGCTCCCCAGTCCTGACCCTGCACAGCTCTCCACCTGCTCAGATACAGAATGATTTGTCTGGTTTGCCACCTCATGGATTTACTGTGGGGATGGAAGAAGGAGGAGGAGATGGCAAAAAGAAAAAAGCTAGGGGTGAGGGCAGGAAAAACATGGGGTGGGGTGGGAAATAAATTCTGTAATTCTGAGGATTTGCCTGAGAGGTAGGCTTGTGTTCAAGAGGGGAATGAGAATAGAACAGAACAGAGTAGAATACAGTGGAGTAGAATAGAATAGAATAGAATAGAATAGAATAGAATAGAATAGAACAGAACAGAACAGAACAGAATAGAACCAGCTAGGTTGGAAGAGAGCTCCAAGCTCACCCAGCCCAACCTATCCCCCAGCCCTAGCCCAGGGCACTCAGTGCCCATCCAGGCTGTGCTTCAACACCTCCAGGGATGGGGACTCCACCACCTCCCCTGCAGCCCATCCCAATGCCAATCACTCTCTCTGCCAACAACTTCCTCCTCACATCCAGCCTCAACCTGCCCTGCCACAGCTTCAGCCTCTGTCCCCTCCTTCTGGCCCTGGCTGCCTGGCAGCAGAGCCCAAGCCCAGCTGGCCACAACCTCCCTGCAGGGAGCTGCAGAGAGCAATGAGCTGTGCCCTGAGGCTCCTCTTCTGCAGGCTGCACACCCCCAGCTCCCTCAGCCTCTCCTCTTGGGGCTGTGCTCCAGGCCCCTCCCCAGCCTTGCTGCCCTTCTCTCAACACCTTCCAGCACCTCAACCTTCATCTCTCTGCAATGGAGGCAACCAGAGCTGGACACAGCACTCAAGGTGTGTGCTGAGCAGTGCTGAGCACAGGGGCACAAGCACTGCCCTGCTCCTGCTGCCCACACTCTCCCTGATCCAGGCCAGGCTGAAGGGTGTTTGGTAGTTGGAGGGACCCTATGTCCCCCTTAACAAAACCACCCCAGGGGGTGGAGCTGCTCATCCCAGGATGCTGTGATGTTGTTATTCTGTTCTGTCTTCTGGCACCACAGCTTTCTGGTATGCCACACAGGTGTGATTGTGTGCTCAAATGGCAGGGCAAAGGCTGCTTGCAGGAGGTGACCAGCGACCTCCTCTAGAACACAGGAGGAAGCTTAGCAAGGGACAGAGGCAGCTTTGAAATCTAGGTGCATGTGGAGGGAAGAGGGAGACACCAGCCTGAGACAAAGGAGGGAATTCCCTGAGCTCCTGGAGGGCTGCAGCCGTGAAGCTTCCTTGTCAGCAGGAGATACTGCAGCATAAACGCTCAGAGTGTGCCCTGCAAGGAGATCCACAGCAAAGGTTCATCCACTAACCAAAGGCTCATCATCGTGCACCAGGAGGCTGCCAAAGCCTTTTCTGAGCCGAGCAGGTTCTGTGCTTATCCGTGTACACATCTAAAGTTGTGCTCTGAGGGAAGCCATCAGGGTTCCAGGGAGAAAAGCTCACAGCCTTCAGGGAACAGCAGCACTGCTCACAGCAGAGGTGCAGGTGTGGCCCCTCCAGTCCTGGGCATCCTGCATCTCTTTTTGGTGGCATCACTTGACAAAGCCTTTCCTGAATGTCTGCAGCATCACTTTTACAATTCTACAGGGGAGAGAGGTCAAACTGGCAGTCAAAAGGGACAAAGCAGAGGCAGAGCTGAGCAGGCTGCTGGGATGTGTGCAAAGCAAACAGTGGGTGCCCAGAAGGAAGGCTGTAAATGCAAGGGGTTGGATCACAAGAGGAAGTGAAGCATGCAGCAGGCTGTGTGGCAGATGCTGGCCAGGCAAGCATCTGCCTCTGGGGGTTGGGAATGCCTCTGCCATGCCACACACTCGGGGCAGAGGCATTCCCAACCTGCTACAGAACATGGTCCTCTGTCACCTCCTGTGTCCTTATTCTTCATGTCTGTGATTCTGATTTCTGTCCCTCAGCTCCTGTGTCCTTAGCCTCTGTGATTCTGATTTCTGTCCCTCAGCTCCTGTGTCCTTAGCCTTTGTGATTCTGATTTCTGTCCCTCAGCTCCTGTGTCCTTAGCCTTTGTGATTCTGATTTCTGTCCCTCAGCTCCTGTGTCCTTAGCCTCTGTGCCTGTGGTGGTTTTTCTGCCCTGCTGTGCAGAGGGGATGCTATGAGGGCAGCAGCCCTTGGGCAGGACAGGAATGTTTCCCTCTGCTCCTTCTCACACCATCCTCTCTTTGGCAATAGTAGCAAGCAGCTATTTCTTACCTCTCAGGTGCAGTGTTTGTGTTTTAGTGCAGATGGGTTCCTCACTAGGGCTCTCTATGCTCCTCCAGACTGCAGTCATTTCTCTATCATTAAAGAATCTCTCCCTTGCTGTTTCTCTCCTTGATGAGAATTGCTTGATGCAAATGAGTCCCTGCACAGACACTGCCTCTCTTTCTCAGGCTTTTCATCTTTGCCAGGGCTGACTAAAAAGCCTGCCTGTGTCTGAGAGCACAGCTCATGCTTGGGAAGAAATCTGAAATCTAATGTTGCAATTGCAGCAGCATAAAGGACTCCTTTGTGCTCCTCTGCACATCTTTGAACGCCCAAACCTGGCTGCCCTGGAGCCTCAGCCCTTGCAGGTCAGGAGGCCAAGATGTGCCTCTCGCCTGAGGGGGACACTGTCAGTGCTGGGCAGGAGCCAGCAGGGCCAGGGAGGTGATTGTGCCCCTCTGCTGTGCTCTGCTGAGAGCCCACCTGGAGTAGTGCATCCAGTGCTGGAGCCCCTGGGACAAGAGGGATGTGGAGATGCTGGAGGTGTGCAGAGAAGGGCCCCGAGGATGCTCAGAGGGCTGCAGCAGCTCTGCTGTGAGCACAGCCTGAAAGAGTTGGGGCTGTGCAGGCTGCAGAAGAGGAGGCTCCCAGGGGACCTTCTGGTGGCCTTCCAGGATCTGAAGGGGGCTACAAAAAAAGCTGGGGAGGGACTTCTGAGGGTGTCAGGGAGTGACAGGACTGGGGGGAATGGAGCAAAGCTGGAGGTGGGGAGATTGAGGCTGGAGGGGAGGAGGAAGTTGTTGAGCAGGAGAGTGGTGAGAGGCTGGAATGGGTTGCCCCTGCAGGGAGGTGTTTGGGGCCAGATCCCTGGAGGTGTTTTTGGCCAGGCTGGCAGAGGCTGTGGGCAGCCTGCTCTAGGGTAGGGTGTCCCTGGGCATGGCAGGAGGGTTGGGACTGGCTGATCCTTGTGCTCCCTTCCTACCCTGACTGATTCTGTGATTCCTCTGAACCAGGATCCCCCAAAGGGGGAGACTGAACTGTCCATGCCACTGCACTTCAGGTAGCTCATGACAAGGCAGCTAGATGCTGAACAAGTGCATCAGTGATGAGCTCCTCACAGTAGAGGGTGGTGAAGCCAGCAGAAGAAGGCAGGACCTTAGTGATGCTGTGGGACTGAGGGTGGCAGACTGCAGAGGCAGAGAAAGGAGCTTCTGTTTTGATGCGACCAGTGCCAAGCTCAGGCTCCCAGCTTGGGCTGCTTTGTTTGGAGCAGGGCTGTGAGGTTCCCCACAAGGTGCTTGTCTCATCCTTCCTCATGTCCTCACCATGTGCTAAGCTTCCTGTGGGTGCTGGGAGCTTTGGGCCCCCCAGTGTCAGAGGGACAGGGAGCTGCTGGTAGAGGGTGCAGGGGAGGGCTGTGAGGATGCTGAGGGGACTGCAGCAGTGGCTGGGGAGGAGAGGCTGAGGGACCTGGGGCTGCTTAGCCTGCAGAAGAGAAGGCTGAGAGGGGATTGGATCAATGTTTGTAAGTGTGTGAGGGCTGGGGGTGAGGAGCGGGGGGACAGGCTCTGCTCACTGCTCCCTGCCATAGGCCAAGGAGCAATGGATGGAAGCTGCAGCACAGGAGGTTGCAGCTCAACACAAGAGGCAACTTCTGTTGCTGTGTGGGTCCCAGAGCAGTGGCACAGGCTGCCCAGAGAGGTTGTGGAGTCTCCTTGTGTGGAGCCTTTGCAGCCTCTGTCTGGCTGTGTTGCTGTGTGCTCTGAGCTAGCTTGGATGGTCCTGCTGTGGCAGGGGGGTTGGGCTGGAGGAGCTCCTTGAGTCCCTTCCAACCCCTGACATCCTGTGATGCTGTGATCCTCTCTGCACCTCCTCTTGCAGCTGAAATGAGGCAGCTATAGACACATCTCTGCTCAGCCTTTGCACCCTGAAGGCTCCCTGCAGAGGGTACCTGGGGGAGCAAGCTCCTGCAGGCGGCTGGGGGATGGGCAGGAGCAGCACACTGCCCTGGTCCCTGGAGCGAGGTTAGCAGCTGCAGGGAGATGGCAATGACTGAGGGGGGAGGCAGAGCAGAGCAGCCTGCAGCAGAGCCTGCTGCGTGGGAGGGAGCTCTCGCCGGGCAGAGCCAGCTGGAAATAGCTTCGTGTCCTTCCCAGTCTTCTTCAGCTCCGGGCTGCTGCTCTTCTGCAGGCATTGTGCCGCCCCTGGGACCTCCCCAGCGAGACCCCAGCCCAGGAAATGCTTGCACCTTTCAGGGCTTTTGCTCTGGCTCCACAATGCCCGGTCCAGACTTTGCTCGGTTAGCTTTGGCTTCTTACAGGCAGCATTCCCCAGAGTGCTCTACCTCCCTGTAGACCAAACATCCTCTAATTCTGACGCTGTCTTTGCTGCCAGCCCAGGATGCTTCCAGCAGCCTTGAAGAGGATTTACCAGGGGGAGTAGATGAAGGAGCTAGAAAGCTGCAGCTGCTCCTCCCCACCCTTATTAGTGATTCCATTGCTAATTGGCACCCTGTCCTTGCTGCTGAGGGGCAGTCACCTGGCTCCACCTCCTCTGCTTCTCTCCTGGGCAGCAGGCTCTGCTGGCAGTCAGCTGCAGGCAAACCTTCCTGTGCATGTACCTGACACTGTGCCCTTAAAAATCTACTACAGTAAAGGAATATTTATTTTTTTTCCCCTCAAAAACTGATTGTAGATCAAACCTGGAGTAGTGCATCCAGTGCTGGAGCCCCTGGGACAAGAGGGATGTGGAGATGCTGGAGGTGTGCAGAGAAGGGCCCCGAGGATGCTCAGAGGGCTGCAGCAGCTCTGCTGTGAGCACAGCCTGAAAGAGTTGGGGCTGTGCAGGCTGCAGAAGAGGAGGCTCCCAGGGGACCTTCTGGTGGCCTTCCAGGATCTGCAGGGGGCTACAAAACAGCTGGGGAGGGACTTTTGAGGCTGTGAGGCAGTGAGAGGAGTGGGGGGAATGGAGCAAAGCTGGAGGTGGGGAGACTGAGGCTGGAGGTGAGGAGGAAGTTGTTGAGCAGGAGAGTGGTGAGAGGCTGGAATGGGTTGCCCCTGCAGGGAGGTGTTTGGGGCCAGATCCCTGGAGGTGTTTTTGGCCAGGCTGGCAGAGGCTGTGGGCAGCCTGCTCTAGGGTAGGGTGTCCCTGGGCATGGCAGGGGGGTTGGGGCTGGCTGATCCTTGTGCTCCCTTCCAACCCTCACTGATTCTAGGATTCTAATTTGGGCAAGCCTGTGGCTGGCAGACAGAGGCCAGTCTCAGTGCCCAGGTCATGCTCTTTTGGTGGCATCAGCTGTGGCTGAGGTTCTCTGCCAGGAGCTGCCCTTTAGGCTTTGGAGAAAAGGCCTCCTCCTCCTCCTCCTCCTCTTCTTCCTCTGTTTTATTTTTTTCCCATGTAAATGCAGCCATGGGGAGTTCACTTCTGATTTCCACTCAGATCAGTGCTGCCTCCTGCCTGACCTCTGCGCCACCCTAATGATATTCAGGGGCTCTGTGTAGGTGTAAGGCAGGAAGCAGCTGTGGTCTGCAGCCCTGGAGGAACACAAACGAAACCTCCCCCCAGTCGGGACCAGCACATCAAGGACAGGCTCTGCCTAGCGCTGGCCTCTTTCTCTTGACTCCCTCGAAGTGCTCTGTGGCTCAGATGGGGAAAAAGGAAAGCGCTAGCAGAGGGCTGGGGCTGGGTAGCAGCTGCCTGAGTGCAAGGTGTGGCGGTGCCTGCAGCGCTGCCTTGCTGCTAATCCTCTGTCTTGTTCCTTCCTACCAAGGCAGGCGCTGGGCGTCGGTTCCAGCGCTGCATTTGCTGCTCAGTGGAGGTTAATGAGGGCTGAGACCTTCCTCAGCAGCTCTCTGCAGGAGGAGTTGAGGGAAATGAACAGGATCATAGAATCAGAATCACAGAATCACAGAATCAGTGAGGGTTGGAAGGGAGCACAAGGATCAGCCAGCCCCAACCCCCCTGCCATGCCCAGGGACACCCTACCCTAGAGCAGGCTGCCCACAGCCTCTGCCAGCCTGGCCAAAAACACCTCCAGGGATCTGGCCCCAAACACCTCCCTGCAGGGGCAACCCATTCCAGCCTCTCACCACTCTCATGCTCAACAACTTCCTCCTCCCCTCCAGCCTCAATCTCCCCACCTCCACCTTTGCTCCATTCCCCCCACTCCTCTCACTGCCTCACAGCCTCAAAAGTCCCTCCCCAGCTGTTTTGTAGCCCACTCCAGATCCTGGAAGGCCACCAGAAGGTCCTCTGGGAGCCTCCTCTTCTGCAGCCTGCACAGCCCCAACTCTTTCAGGCTGTGCTCACAGCAGAGCTGCTGCAGCCCTCTGAGCATCCTCGGGGCCCTTCTCTGGGCACCTGGCAAGCAGAGCTCAACAGCCCCGTGGAGCTCCACAGACCCATCCCAATGCCAATCACTCTCTCTGCCAACAACTTCCTCCTCACATCCAGCCTCAACCTGCCCTGCCACAGCTTCAGCCTCTGTCCCCTCCTTCTGGCCCTGCCTGCCTGGCAGCAGAGCCCAAGCCCAGCTGGCCACAACCTCCCTGCAGACAGCTGCAGAGAGCAATGAGCTGTGCCCTGAGGCTCCTCTTCTGCAGGCTGCACACCCCCAGCTCCCTCAGCCTCTCCTCTTGGGGCTGTGCTCCAGGCCCCTCCCCAGCCTTGCTGCCCTTCTCTCAACACCTTCCAGCACCTCAGGTTTTCAGTGTTCTCAGCTGCTTTCACAGTGAGGTTTTTATCCCAGCCTTTGTGCCACATCACAGCTTTGTATCAGGCACTGAAGAGCTTCTATTTATAGCTGTCCACTGCTTCCACCTCTTAGAAGGCCACTTCCAACCAGCTTTAATGCTGATGTGCCTGGAGCAGGAGTTTTTGTCTTAGTGGTAGCAATTAAGCTGAGAATTGCCATCTTCACCCACGCTTGTTGCTTTCTGCCAGTGCATTTTGGTGTAACTGCTCACAAATGTCTATTGCTATACCTACCAAATACTGCAGTGTGGGAATGGGCACCTGCTGATCACCAAGGGCACAATGTCCACCTGCAGCCCAGTGCCAAGTGGCTCCCTCAGGGCTCAGTGCTGGCACCAGAGCTGTGGAACAGCTTTGGCAGTGCCATAGACAGAGAAATGGAGAGCAGCCTCAGCAAGTGTGCAGCTGGCACCAGGCCTTGTGGCTGTAAAGGCTGGGAAGGTTGACTGCTCCCCCCTTTGGTTAAGTAATAGCTGGGAAGGGAGGGCTGATCTCTGTAATGTCTTCTGCAGAGAAGCTCTGTATGTGTGTCCGTGCCTAAGGGCAGCTCCAACTTACCCTGATGGTCAGCGAGTGGCAGCCTGAGCCTCAGAGGTCCCCAGCACCACAGCTGCCCCCTGCAGTGCCCCATGGCATGAACACCTCCAGCCCAGCCGTGGGCACAGGCTGGCACTGCTGCTCCTCTGTGCGTGGATGGTGCTGGCAGAGCTGGTGCCCAGACTGACCCAAAGCACCTCCCAGCAAAGGTGGCAGCTGGACAGTTTTGAGGGCAGACAAATCGTTTTGAGGGCCTCATGAACGCTTACAGATCTGGAAGGGGCAGTGTCAGGAGGGCAGGGCCAGGCCCTTCTCTGTGCCAGCCACTGGCAGGACGAGGGGCAGTGGGTGCCAGCTGGAGCACAGCAGGTGCCACGGGATCATAAGGAAAAGCTTTGTGCCTGTGAGGGTGACAGAGCCCTGGAGCAGGCTGCCCAGAGAGGCTGTGGAGTCTCCTTCTCTGGAGACTTTCCAACCCCCCTGGATGCATTCCTGTGTGGCCTGCCCTGGGTGATGCTCTTTGGCAGGGGGAGTTAGGACTGGATGCCCTCTGGAGGTCCCTTCCAGCCTCTGAGGTTCTGTGGTTCTGTGATTCCTTAAGATTTGTAGTGGGCAATGGATGCATGGAACAGCAGGGAGAGTGCTGCTGGCACCTGGCAGGTGGGAGAAGATTTAGGTGTAGGGAAATGCAGGGCATCATGAGGAGAGATGAGAGCTGCAGACTGTGGTGTCAAACCTGATGGGAAGAAGAGGAACTCCACTGGGAAGAAGTGATGCATTTTGTCAGGGCAGAGGGGAAGCAAACAGAGGGAAGAGGGAGAGCTCCCTGGGCAGCAGCTTGGCCAGTAAGGGCTCTGGAGGGATCTCCTCAGCAGCAGTGGAGCATTTCACCCCGAAATGGGTGAGGAATTAGCTGGGGGGTTGGGCCCAGAGTGGTGGTGAACGGAGCCACATCCAGCTGGCAGCTGGCAGCTGTGGCTGGTGCTGTGAGGGATGGATGTGGTGGGTTTGTGCTGACCTGGTGCTTGGCATCTCACAGCCGGGGCAGGGATGCTGCTGGTGTGGCAGGCAGCTGTGCCCAGGACTGTGCTCCTGAGCCCCAGGAGAGCTGAGCTGGCTCTGGGGACAATGGGGCACAGTCGGTGATGGGGAGGAGCCTCTCAGCCTTCCGGCAGGGCTGGGCTGAGTTGCACTGCCAGGGCGCATCAGGTGCTGCTGAATGCGGATCCCTCAGGCTGCCGCCGGGGTCTGTGCTGCTTTCCCTCGGGCTGAGTGCAGCGGAGCAGGCAGCGGCACCCAGCACACCCCCAGGCAGCAGCAGAGGCAGGATGCTGCTGAGTGCAGGCTGAGCCCCAGCCCCGGCCCCTCCTCCAGCCGCCTGCCTCTTCACAGCCTGGATGTGTGCTGCTGGGGGGAAGGTGCATTCCTCCTGCCTCCAGACAGCTGCGCCCTGGGCTCCCAAAGCCCACCCCACATCATGCCCGATTTACACAGCTGCCAACGCAAACAAACAGAGCAGGAGGAAGGCTTTGAGGCACCCCCCGAGGCTTCCCAGCCCTTCTGACTGCGAGGGGGTGCCTGTGCTGCTCCCAGCTTTCTGGGGATCCCCACATTAGCTCCTGGCAGCCCAGAGAGGCTTGAATGCTGCAGGCTTTGCTTTCCGGGCAGGATCCCAGCAGCTGGACTCTTCTCTGCTCCTGGCTTCGGGAAGGCAGCATCAGGATCCAGGGAGGGACAGGAAGGGTTGTGTGGGTGTGAGATGCTCAGGCACAGAGGGGTCCATTTGCCAGCTCCTGAGCACAGCCCAACCCTCAGGTGGCTGCTGCTGAGCTTTTTCCTTCTGTCCTTCGGGAAGGGGGAAGGGCAGATCCCTCCCCCTCCTCCTCCTGGGTGCTTGCCTTTCATCATTCCCTGCGATCTTCCTGCCCGTGGGTAAATCCTGTTATCATCCTTTCCTGGGACGGACTCTGCTGGGAAGTCCTCCCCACGCAGTGATGGAGCAGTGTGCTCCGTTTCCGACGGTGAGGCTGCAGGAGCTTCCCCTCCCCACCCACCAGCTGAGGCAGGAGCACCCCACAGCACCCCTGGGACCTGCGGGGTGATGCCAGCAGGGCCTGCCCTGCCGCAGCTAGGGACACCCAGCTGAGATCTGGACACTGAAATAACAGCTCAGGTGCAGAGCCCTGAGCTAAGGGCAGCACAAGCACACCTCCTGCATGCTGTGTCCTGGGCATCCCTGCTCCTGTCTGGTGATCTGCTGCCAGGTGTGGCTGCTCTCTCTGCTTCCAAGGCTTCTTCCTCCCAGCTGAGCAGCAGTGCTTTGCTGCCTGGAGGGCCTGGATGAGCAGGGCAAGAGCCTGAGCCCCAGGCTGAAGGGCAGGCAGGGTAGGATGGTGGCTGTGAGCCACGCAGGTGACTCAGCTGGCTCAGCCTCTGTCTGTGCCATGAGCAGCAAAGCAGACCCCAGCTCAGGGCAGACGGTGGCATGAAGGTTACAGCCACCTGCCCACTCTGGTGATACAAAGGGAAGGTGTCTGAACAATGAGAGAATGAGGAACTGGCTCAGAAGGAGGCCAAAGAGCAGCTTCTCCTGCTGGTTGTGAGGACAGGTCACCAGTCTGTGGGTCATTCACCCCTGTCTCACCTCTGGCTGTTGGGCTTTGACCTGTCCTCCCAGGCACCCTTTGTACCTCTTCATACACTGCAGCTCATCCACACAGCTGGTCCTGGCAGTGCCTAGGAGGCTTTGTGCTGCTCCATGAGCCAGAGCCAGCAGGAGTGCTGAGCCTCTGGAACCAGGGCCTGGGAGCTGTTACCTTGCAGGGCAAACTGCAGGTCTGACCACTGCAGTGGGCAGCTCATTCCACACAGAAAAGCTCTGCAGTGCAGGAGGGAGGTGCTCAAATCATCATGGGATGTCAGGGGCTGGAAGGGACCTCCACAGCTCAGCCAGTCCAAGCCCCTGCCAGAGCAGCATCACCTACAGCAGATCACACAGGAACACATCCAGGCAGCTCTGCAATAGCTCCAGAGAGGGAGACTCCACAACCCCCCTGGGCAGCCTGGGACAGGCTTCTGACACCCTCACAGGGATACAAAATTCCTCCTCCTGTTCCCATGGAGCTTCCTCTGCCTCAGCTGCCACCCACTGGCCCTTGTGCTGTCCCTGGGCATCACCCAGCAGAGCCTGGCTCCAGCCTCCTGCCACTCACCTGCACATCTTTAGAAGCATTGCTGAGGTCCCCCCTCAGGCTCCTCCTCTCCCAGCAGCTCAGCCCCAGCTCCCTCAGGCTCTCCTCCTAGCAGAGCTCTTCCATTCCCTGCAGCATTGCTGTGGCTCTCTGCTGGACTCTCTCCAGCAGTTCTCTCTCCCTCTTGAGCTGGGGGGCCCAGAACTGGACACAGTGCTCCAGATGTGGCCTCAGCAGGGCAGAGCAGAGGGGCAGGAGGACCTCTCCTGACCTCCTACCCACAGCCCTTCTAACCCACCCCATGATGCCAGTGTCCCTCCTGGCCCCCAGAGCACACTGCTGGCTCAAGGGCACCTCCCATCCACCTGCACCCCCAAATCCTTCTCCCCTTCACTGCTCTCCAGCAGCTCAGTCCCCAGCCTCTGCTGCTCCCTGGGGTTGTTCTTCCCCAGGTGCCAGACTCTGCCCTTGCCCTTGTTGAACTCCATTCCCTTTCTCCCTGCCCACCCCTGCAGCCTGTCCCAGCCTGGCTGAATGGCAGCACAGGCTCTGCTGTGGCAGCTTCTGCTCCCAGCCTGGTGCCACCAGCACACTTGCTGGGCTGTGGGGGGGACCCCAGAAGAATCAAGGGGTTAAAAGTGATTTTCTTCATTGTTCTCTCTTATTACAGCCACAAGAAGCAGCTCTGCTAAAGCTCTTGGCTTTGCAGTGATGAGTAACAGATGTGAGCATGGCTGAGCAAAGCCTCCTGGCTGAGGGTTCAGGGCAGGGCCACAGATTGCACACTTCAGAGCCATCCTCCTTCGGGAGTGCTGCAGGGCTGAGTGTGTGGAGCTGCCCTTGGCTGCAAGCAGCTCTGGAAGCTCCTGCAAGCAGTGACCTCTGCAAGTGTCCTTAATGCCCACAATGACCACACACAGTGAGACTGCAGGGCTGGACTCAGTGACCCATGTGGGACCTTCCAGCCCCTAACATCCTGTGGTGCTGTGTGCAGGAGACCTGAGGCTGTGTGCTGGGGCTAAGAGCAGGGTTAGGCTGTGTGAGCACAGCACAGCTTGGGAGGGCAGAGTATGGAATCATGGAATCATAGACTCAATCACAGAATGGTTTAGGTTGGAAGGGAGCTCAAAGCTCAGC
>VWZI01000995.1:13758-26797 GCA_013396835.1 Psilopogon haemacephalus
ATATCATCTTATATCATATTTTCTATTTTATTATTTTTCTATTTTATTATATTTTCTTTTTAATATTTTCTTATTATATATTTTCTGGTTTATTATATTGTATTTGTTATTATATTTTCTTATTATATATTTTCTATTTTATTATCTTGTATTTTATTATATTATATTAATTCATCCTTCCCTGCGTGTTTATAACACAGAGATAAGAAACCCTGATTTATTGATTATTATTTGGTGTTTTTTTTGTGTGGCTGACACTCAGCTTTCATTTTTGCTCTGAAAGTGAAGTCCTTTAAATAGAACCATCCTTAAAAGCAGCTTAAGCAAGACTCTGGGCTGTCTTCTAGTCACAAGAGGAGTTCAGGAGGACCAAGCCACCTGAAAGCAGACACCTTCCACCCCTTAGCTGCTCTGACACCTTTGTAACAAACACTTCCCCAGGCCCATGCCAACCTTGCTCAAATGCTCACTGGATTTTAATTAGAGCTCCTGAGGCCTGGGGCAACAGGCCAAGGCAGCAGGCTTTGTTGTTTTCAGGTGCCAGCTCAAGCCTCCTCCTCCTCCTCCTCCCCACCTCCCAGTCCTGGCCTGTGTGCAGTTAAAAGCAGGGCAAATAGCTGAGAGAGAAGAGGAAAAGCCTCCTGCCCAGCAGAGAGGGAGCAAAATGTGGTGCAGGAGGTGTCCAGCAAGCATCAGATGTTCCTCAGCTCTGCTCTGAGCTGGAGATCCAGGGATAGTCCCAGGGAAACCATTCCTTGTGTGTGGTGGGAACGGCTTCATGGAGGAGCCTCTTAGGTGCTTTAGTGGCAGCTAAGATCATGGAATCATTAAGGCTGGAGAAGACCTCAAAGATCATCAAGCATAACCTTCAACCCAGCACTCTCATGACCACTAAGCCACATCCTGAATCATTAAGGTTGGAGAAGACCTCAAAGATCATCAAGCTCAATCCTTCATGACCACTAAGCCACATCCTGAGCCCCTGAATCATTAAGATTGAAGAAGACCTCAAAGATCATCAAGTCCAACCCTCAGCCCAGCACCTTCACGACCACTAAGCCATGTCCTGAATCATTAAGGCTGGAGAAGACCTCAAAGATCACCAAGCCAACCCTCAACTCAGTACCTTCATGACCACTAAATTCCTCATCATCCTAAGTTACTCAGCCTTCTAAGTTACTCATCCTCCTAAGATCCTCCTCCTTTTAAGGTCCTCACTCTTCCAAGCTATTCCTCATTTTAAGGTCCTCAGCCTCTCAAGTTACTCCTCCTCTTAAGGTCTTCACCCTCCCAAGCTCCTCCTCATTTTGAGGTCCTCACCTTCCTAAGCTGCTCCCTATTTCAAGGTCCTCATCCTCCTAAGCTACTTCTTAATTTAAGGTCCTCATCCTCCCACCTTCCTCATCCTCCCCCAGGCAACAGCAATGTGCCCTTGTGGCCAAAAGGGCCAATGGCATTCTGAGGTCCACCAAGCAAAGTGTGGCCAGCAGGGCTAGGGAGGTTCTCCTGCTCTGCCCTGCCCTGGTGATGCCTGGTGATGCACCTGGAGCAGAGTGTGCAGCTCTGGGCTCTGAAGGGCAGCTCCAGGCAGGCTGGGGAGGGCCTGGGGAAGGTCCTGTGGGCACAGCTTCAGGGGCAATGGTTTGGAACTGGAACAGGGCAGAGTAAGGTTGGACATCAGGAGGAAGTTCTATATTGTGAGGGTGGTGAGACACTGGCACAGGCTGTCCAGGGAGGTGCTGGAGACCCCATCCATGGAGGCATTGAAGATCAGAGGTGATGTGGCCCTGGGTAGGCTGCTTTAGCTGGAGCTGTTCCTGCTGCCTGCAGAGGGGTTGGCCAAGATGCCCTTGGAGGGTCCCTTCCAACCCCAGGCAGCCTCAGACCTGTGCATTAAGCACTCAAGAGGAGCCCACAGGACCTCATTAAGCACAAACCTGGGAAGGTTTTCAGTTCCATCCCTGATTTCTGTGAAACAGCTGACACAAAGGAACCCTCTGACTGCTCCAGCACTGCTGCTACCTTCTCCCTGGCCTGACCTTGACCTCTAGAGGCAGGCTCCAGCAGGCAGTGCTGATGTGGTTTGTGGTGGCAGCAACCGCAGAACTGGATCTTCCCAGTGGCTCCCAGCCAGAGGCTCACTCAGGAGCTAATGGTGGGAATGGAAGGGCAACAGATATGGGTGGGTGGGGAAGAGAAAAGCTGAGATTCTGCATCTCTGCTCCCTGGGAATTAGAAAGGGGGGGAAAAAGCCTCCAGCAGAAGGATCTTTTTGATCTTGCCAAGTGCCTTTGGTTCTGCTTGGGGACATCACAAGAAAGGGGATTCAAAGGGGGTCAAACACCCATCCCTGGACCTCTGAAGGTGGGAAGCATTCTACCTAGGGTCAAAGTTTTGTTTTGACCTTTCCCACCACTGTTTTGTGGCAGGAGAGCCTTTGTGTGAGGAGAGGAAACCAACTTTTGTCTCAGCAATTCTGATCCAATGCAGGCAGTTGAGAGGTCAAAGCAAGGACACCAAAAGAGGGCCCCCACAGCCTCCCCAGACAGCCTCTGCCAGGCTCTCACCACCCTCTCTGCAAACAACTTCTTCCTCAAGTCCAGCCTAAATCTGCCCTCTTCCAGCTCAAATCCATTCCATACATCTCCTTTCTTCCAGCTTCAATCCATTACACCTCCTCTCTTTCAGCTCCCATCCATTCCCTTCACCTCCTCTTTCAGCTCCCATCCATTCCCTTCACCTCCTCTCTTTCAGCTCCCATCCATCCCCTACACCTCCTCTCTTTCAGCTCCCATCCATTCCCTTCACCTCCTCTCTTTCAGCTCCCATCCATTCCCTTCACCTCCTCTCTTCCAGCTCTCATCCATTTTCTTCACTTCCTCTCTTCCAGCTCCCATCCATTCCCTTCACCTCCTCTCTTCCAGCAGCAACCCATCCCCTACACCTCCTCTCTTCCATCTCCCATCCATTCCCTACATCTCCTCTCTTCCATTTCCCACCCATTCCCTTCATCCCTCCTCTTCCAACTCCAATCCATTCCCCACTTCTCCTCTCTTCCATTTCCAACCAATCTCCTACACCTCTCCTCTTCCATCTCAATTCCCCTCTTCCAGCTCCAACACATTCCCTCTTTATGCCTTCAGGCCTGGCCTGGCAGCTCAAAGCAGCATCCATGAGCCTTATCCTGGCTAAGTGCAGGAACCTTTGGAGCTCTGTTCCAAGGATTGCCACAAAGCTGTCAGAGTGACCTCCCCTCTAGGCCACCCAACCCAACCTTCGATCAACTCTTTTTTGGTGTGTGTTTGTGTGAAGGATTTTCCACAGTGCTCCAGAAGTTGTTCTTAGGCAGTTCCTTGCCCCATTATGCAAAGATGGCAACTGCTGAATAATTCAAAGCAGCCAATACATTAATAATTAGCATCTCCCCCCTCCTCTTCCCCCCCACTCCAAACCTGACCTTTAATTGAATTCCATAGCGAGAGACTGTGAAAAATGAGCCTCTTGATTTATGCTAAGCAGAAAGGTTAAAAAGCATTTGCCTAGCAGAGCTAATTTTTAGCATTATTGCCTGAGCTGAAACGTGCCCAGCAGAAACTTTATCCTCTACTTCAACCTAGAGGCCTCCTAAGGAAAGGCTGCTGCAAAGAAAAGATGGGAAGAGGTGAAGGGCTTGGGGTCAGGGGGAAGTAGAAAGGTGCTAGGAGAGGCTGGGGAGGTGCTGGAAGATTCAGCCCTGAGAGTTATTTAAGGCCAGGCTGGATGCAGCTCTTGGCAACCTGCTGTAATGTGAGGAGGGCTGGAGCTGGATGCTCCTTGAGATACCTTCCAACCCTGCCAGTTCTGTGATCCTGTGGCAGGGAGGTTGGAGCTGGATGTTCCTTAAGGTCCCTTCCTGTTCTCTGATTCTATGGCAGGGAGGTTGGAGCTGGATGCTCCTTGAGCTCCCTTCCAGCCCTATGATGCTGTAAGCAGTTTGTGGACCTGGCACTTAGGCTGATGGTTTTTAGGACTGGGTCAAGGCTTGGACTGGATGCTCCTTGAGGTCACTTCCAGCTCTGCCATTCTATGATAGAGAGGTTGGAGCTGGATGCTCCTTGAACTCCCTTCCAGCCCTATGATGCTATAAGCAGTCTGTGGACCTGGCACTTAGGCTGATGGTTTAAGACTGACCCTAAACTGGGTCAAGGCTTAGACTGGATGATCCTCGAGGTCCCTTCCAGACCTGCTAGTTCTGTGATTCTATGGTAGGAAGGTTGGATCTGGATGCACCTTGATGTGTCTTCCTATTCTGTGATTCTCTGACAGAGAGGTTGCAGCTGGATGCTCCTTGAGGTCCCTTCCAGCTCTGCCAATTCTATGGGGGCTGAGATGTTGGAGAGCACTGAAGGGGAAAAGGCCCTGGTGGATGGGAGGGTGCCCAGGATTCCATAATCCTCTGAGTCTGTGACTCTCTGACTCTCATGGAGGATGTCCCTGCTAAGTGCAGGGTAGGTTTGGCTGGATGATCTCTGGAGGTCCTTTTCAACCCAGCCCAGGCCATCCTGTGACTCTCTGCCAACTGATCTGCTGTGGCCTGGTGCTGTGCTGCAAGGCTGCTGTTGGGAGTGCTTTAGTTGGATGACCTTGAAGGTCCCTCCCAAGCCATTCCCTGGCTCTGTGGGACACTCCTCAGCATTCCAAGCCATCCATTTTTTTTTCTCCCTTTCCCACTCTAACAAGAGTGATTTTCCCTCCCTCCACTTCAGGCACAGCAGAGCTCCACTGAAGGCTGCTCCTCACCAGCGCACCAAGTCCTTGATGATGTCAGGGGAGAGGCAGTGGAGGAGGAATTGATTTCCTGCATGGATTGGGAGAGGCCTTTCAATACATTTTGATTTTTTTTTTCCTCCAGCCGTTCCTCCTTTCTATTTGATTGTAGCTGCACCAGCTCCATCTGATAGACACCACTTAAAAGAAGATGGGGAGGAAAAAAAAGAGGGAGAGAGGCAGGGAGGGGCTGTAATTGTCCTGATTTTGCTCTCCTGACATCTGTGGGGAGTGGGGAGGAACAAAAATGAAGGGGAAAAAAAAAACAAAACCAACAACTGTTTGATTTCATTATGGAAAAATAAAAGGTTGCAGCAGTGCAATTGATTTTGGTCAAGAAGCAAAGACTCCTCAGGGCCTGGCAGGCTGGAAATGTGCTCACAGCCTTGGGCTCCCCTGATAGCAGAGGCAACAAAACCTCAGCCCAGCAGAACCACCTCCCAACACCTGCAGCAGGTGAGCCCTCAAACTGAGCCCAGGGATTTTTTCAGGGCTCCCAGAAAGTCCTGCTGGGCACCAGGATGCCCATCAGGCAGCAAGGTGGCACTTGTGGCCAAGAAGGGTGTCCTGGGCTTGCAGCGGGAAGTGTGGCCAGAAGGCTTAGAGAGGTTCTCCTCCTCCTCCTCTGCTCTGCCCTGATGAGGCTATGCCTGGAATATTGCATCCAAGACTGGGCTGCCCAGATCCAGAGGGACAGGAACCTGCTGGAGAGAGGCCAAGGGAGGGCTGCAAGGATGCTGCAGGGGACTGGAGAACTGCCTAAGGAGGAGAGGCTGAGGGACCTGGGGCTGAGAGGCTGCAGAAGAGGAGGAGGCTGAGAGGCTGTAGCTGAGAGGTGGCCCTGGGCAGGGTGGGGAGGTTGGAGGGGCTGAGCTCGGAGCTCCCTTCCAACCTGAGCCATTCTGGGATCCTATGATTTGATGTTGACTTTGCACTCCTCCAGAGTGAGCTGAGTGGAGAATTTGTCTTCCCCTGGTTGCAAGTGATCCAGACTGTCACTGCAGCAGACAGAGACCTGTCCCCAGCTGGGCAAAGGTGTCCCTGGGTATGGTAGGGAGGTTGGAGGGGCTGAGCAGGTATCCCTGGGCATAGTGGGGAGGTTGGAGGGGCTGAGCTCTAAGCTCCCTCCCAGCCTAAGCCCCTCTGCTGACTGTAAGACAACCTCCCCAGGCACTCTGATGAACCTCTTCTGGAATGCAAATGAGGCCTGGAGGACTCAGAGGACAGTGATCAATCTGTGGAGGATCACAGCTTTGGGGAGGGGGTTTGAAGCCAGGGTTGGGTTGGTTGTTTTTTTTTTTTAACCACATTTTTCTTATTTCAGTCTCTTCCATCACTTTGCTTTTCCTCTGTCCCCCTCCCACCCCCGACAGGCTCAGGCATGGCTCTGCTGCTGTTGTGTCAGCACTGCTCATCAGTCTCTGCTGCACAGCATTAATCATGGCCTGGCTGCTCAGTACCAGGGTGGGAGATGAAACCTTGCAGCCAGGAGCAGCCCCCAGCAGAGCCGCAACTGAGCCCTCAGCACTGGCACCCACCAGGGCTACCTCCTGCACAGAGCTTCACCCCCACCCAGGGCTGAGTGCTTTGGCTTCTTCTGCAGCCTTCATCCCCTCCTCTCTTTCCAGCCTTCGCCATCCACACAGCAGCCAAAGTCCTACTGTAGCTCCTTGGATCTTTGAGGGCACATCCAACCCAAACCCTTCTCTGATCTCTGCTTTTGGCCACCCTTAGAAGGTTCTTAAGATGCTTCTGCAATGCTCCCCTAAGCAGAGGGGGTTACCTGCTGCCCCTTTCTTTAGGTTTCACAACAGTGTTTGTTAGCAGGACAGAACTGCTCCTGACACCAAAGGCTTGGAACTGTGTTCCAGATGTTTCACAGAATTGTTTGGGGTGGAAAACTTCTCTAAGCTCACCCCGTCCAACCTCCAACCCCCAACCCAGTCCCACCATGGCCACCAAGCCAAGTCCCATGCCATAGACTCATAGAGCCATGGAATTGTTTGGGTTGGGAAAGATCTCCAAGATCACAGAGTCCAACTTCCAACCCCACCATGGCCACCAAACCAAGTCCCACACCATAGACTCACAGAGCTATGGATTGTTTGGGTTGGGAAAGCTCTCTAAGGTCATCCAGTCCAAGCAGCAACCCAACCCTACCATGGCCACCAAACCCTGGCCCCAAGTGCCATGGCCACAGGTTGCTGCAACACCTCCGGGCATGGGGACTCCATCACCTCCCTGGGCAGCCTCTGCCCATCCCTCACCACTCTGGCACCAAACAAATTTCTCCTCCTCTCCAACCTAACCCTCTCCTGGCACAATTCCAGGCCAGTTCATCTCCTTCTATCCCCTGAGCCTAGGGAGCAGAGGTCCAACCCCCAGCTGCCTGCTGCCTCCTCTCAGGGAGCTGCAGAGAGCAATGAGCTCTGCCCTCGGCTTCCTCTGCTCCACACTGCACACCCCCAGCTCCCTCAGCTGCTCCTCCCCAGCCCTGCTCCCCAGCCCTGCCTCAGCTCTCTTGCCCTTCTCTGGGCAGGCTCAAGCCCCACAATTCCAGATTCCCATCCCCACAAAGGCCTTGGAGCATTTGTGAGGAGCAAATCTCTGTTGCTGCCCTTGCTGGAAGTGAAGTGGTGGCAGAGACTTGAGAAGAGGAAGATTTGCTTCAGTAGGAAAAAAACCCAAAAAACCAACAAAGCAGGCAGGGTCTGTGCCACCTGCTCCAGCTGCTCACCACCAGGGCTACAAGCACCTGGGGAATTTTTCATCTCCCTTCTGCTCACTTCATAGATCACCTCAAAGCTCATCCAGTTCAAACCCCTCCCTGCCATGCCCAGGGACACCTCCCACCAGTCCAGGTGGTGCTCAAGGTCTCATCCAGCCTGGCACTGAACACCTCTAGGGAGGGCACATCCACAGCCTTCCTGGGCAGCCTGTGCCAGTGACTCACCACCCTCACTGCAAACAACTTCCTCCTCCTCTCCAGTCTAAGCACAATGAATTTACAATTATCAATTTCTCCAGGCTGAAACAGCGACCAAGCTGGGGAAGGGTCTGGAGAGCAGGGCTGGGGAGGAGCAGCTGAGAATGGGCTGTTTTGGAGGGGTCCTAAAAGTTCATCCAGTGCCAACCCCCCTGCCATGCCCAGGGACACCTCCCACCAGCCCAGGTGGTGCTCAAGGTCTCATCCAGCCTGGCACGGAACACCTCCAGGCAGGGCACATCCACAGCCTCCCTGGGCAGCCTGTGCCAGGCTCTCCCCACCCTCACTGCCAAGAATTCTGTCCTCATCTCCACCTTCAACCTTCTCTCTCTCAGCTTCAATCCACACTCCTCATCCTCTCTGTCCCAGCCCTTGCCCGAAGTCCCTCCCCAGCTCTCCTGCAGCCCCCTTCCCCAGCTCTGAGGTCTCCCTGGAGCCTTCTCTCCAGGCTGAACAGCCTCAACCTCCTCAGGGGAGGTTCTCCAGCCCCATGACCATCTTTGTGGCCTCCCCTGGACCCTCTCTAACAGTTCCTTGCTCTTCTGCTGCTGCTGCATCTGTGCCCAGAGAGCTCCATGCAGGGCAAGCCTGAGCCCTTCCTCACAAAGCAACCAGGCTCAGACAAATTGAGGCACTTTGGAGTCTCTCACACCTGCAGCCAGGGCTCAGCTCTGCTTTCAGCGACAGAAAACTCCTCTGCGGTCCTTAAAAGGCTCAAAATGGGCACAGCAAAAGGCATCTGCCAGCTGCTGCGCTCTGACCTACCTCGAGGCTGCTGCTTGGTGACTGCAGGAGGCTGCGGGACCCTGGTGCTGGGTCTGCCTAGAGCTGATGGGATCCATTTGTCAGGTGAGGAGGAGAAACGTGGTGAGAGGAGGACATCTAGTGCCGTGCTCGGGGCTGGCAGGCACAGCTCAGCTGCGCTTGGAGGAGCTGCAGCTGGGTGGGAGGAAGGAGCAGAGTTGTGATTCTGATACAGACAGAGGATGGGAGTGGTGGGAAGGGAACCTCTGGAGATCATCAACTCCAACCTTCCCCACCAAAGCAGGAGCACCTGGGACAGGGAACACAGGAACACATCCAGGTGGGGCTTGAAAAGCTCCCAAAGAAGACTCCACAGCCTTTCTGGGCAGCCTGCTCCAGCACCCTCACACCAAAGAAATTTCTCCTCACGCTGAGCTGGAACCCCCTGGGGTCCACTTTGTGCCCATTTTTCCTTGACCTGTCACTGGGGGCCACCAAAAAGAGCCTGGAAGCTGCTTCTTGTCCCCACCCTTCAGATCTCTGTAAATATCTAAATATCAACCTGAGTATGTAAATAAACACCTAAATATGTACATAAATATCCAAATATCTACCGAAATAAATACCTAATTATCTAAATAAATATCTAAATAATTCTTTAAATGCCTAAATAACTATCTAAATAAATATCTAAACAGATATGTATCTAAATACCTAAATAAATATCTAAATAAATATCTAAACAGATATGTATCTAAATACCTAAATAAATATCTAAACAGATATGTATCTAAATACCTAAATAAATATCTAAATAAATATCTAAGTATCTAAATATCTCCCCTGGGGAGGGGGCTGCAGCCTGGCACAGATGTGAGCCTGGGGAGGGAGCTGCAGCCTGGCACAGATGTGAGCCTGGGGAGGGGCTGCAGCCTGGCACAGATGTGAGCCTGGGGAGGGGCTGCAGCCTGGCACAGATGTGAGCCTGGGGAGGGGGCTGCAGCCTGGCACAGATGTGAGCCTGGGGAGGGGGCTGCAGCCTGACACAGATGTGAGCCTGGGGAGGGGGCTGCAGCCTGGCACAAGATGCTGCTGCCTGCTTGGAGGCTCTGCTGATGCTCAGCTGCTCCTGGGCAGGCTCGCAGAGCTGGGGGGTCAAAGCAGGTGGTGGAGGTACCATAGAATGGTTTAGGTTGGAGGAGACCTCAAAGATCATCCAGTTTTAACCCTCCTGTGCCACAGGCAGGGACACCTCCCACTAGAACAGGTCGCTCAAGGCCTCATCCAGCCTGGCCTTGAACCCCTCCACGGAGGGAGCAGCCACAACCTCCCTGGGCAACCTGTGCCACTGTCTCACCACCCTCACTGTGAAGAACTTCCTCCTAACATCCAGTTTCAGCCTCCCCTCTGCCAGTTTAAACTCACCCCATCCACCCCGGTCCTGTCATCACCAGACCTTGTCAATAGTCCCTCCCCAGCCCTCCTGCAGACCCTGCAAGGCCGCTCCAAGGTCTCCTGGCAGCCTTCTCCTCTCCATGCTGCAGAGCCCCAACTCTCTGTGCCTGTGCTCAGAGCAGAGCTGCTGCAGCCCTCTCAGCATCTTCGTGGTTCTCCTCTGGACTCTCTCCAGCAGTTCCATGTCCTGCTTGTGCTGCAGAGCTGCAGACAGTGCTGCAGGTGGGGCCTGACGAGAGCAGAGCCAAGGGGCAGGATCCCCTCCCTTGCCCTGCAGGCAACCGCGTTCAGGAAGTGTGTGGCCATGGCACTGCAGGGCACTGGGTTAATGGCCAGGGGTTGGAAGGGACCCACAGGATCACCCAGTGCCAACCCCCCCGCCATGGGCAGGGTCCCTGCTGGAGGTGAGGAGGAGCCTTCAGCTGCAGCCTCCCCGGAGCTGCGCAGCCTCCTCCTCGCCGTAAAGCGCCGCCGTAAAGCGCCGCCGTAAAGCGCCGCGCTGCCGCCAATCCGCTCGTCTGCACGGGAGCCGGCGCGCGTTGCCACGGCAGCGGAGGGACGCGTTGCCATGGAGACGCACACCGAGCGACGATCCGGGATGGGGGTTCCTCGTTACCATGGAGACGGACGCCGGAGCCAGGCGTTACCATAGCGCCGGCGCCGCGGCTGGGGCGCATGCGCACTTTCGCGGTAGGGGCTCCTTGCTCCGCGCTGCCGCCTTGCGGCCGTTCCCGGGTACTGCAGAAGTTCAGGTGGGTTTTATCGTTTCGTTCGAGAAAGCGGAGTTGAGTCCTCACTCTTCCTCCGTTCTCCTCTACTCAACCCTCCCCTCTCCCTCTCCTCTCCTCTTTCTCTTTCTCTTCCTCCTCTCCTCCTTTCCTTCCTCTCCTCTCATCTCCTCTCCTCGAATCTCCCCTCTCCTCTCCTCCTCCTCCCTCTCCTCTCTGACCTCAAGGGGCTGTGGTGGGACCAGCGCTGTCCTCAATGGTCTGTATTGGGACCAGTGCTGTCCCCAAGGGTCTATAGAGGGGTCAGTGCTGCTAGATACCTCCTCGGGGACCATGGGCAGCCAGAGAGAGGTTCCCCGGCAGGCTTGCAGCTGAGCCAAAGCTGAGTGGTGCAGGTGCAGGCTGGGCTGGGGGGAGGCAGCCAAGGGCAGCAGAGCAGGCTGCAGCTGTGGCAGAGCAGAGCCTCGGCAGCTCCAGCAAGGCAGGGGGCAAGGTCCTGCACCTAGGGTGCTGTAAGCATGCAGTGTTGTGGAGAGCCACAGTAGCTGCACAGCAATGGGCTGCAGGAGATGCTCACCACGGCAGGCTGGGCTGGGAGCCAGCCAGAGGGAGCTAAGCAGGATGCAGAGATGGGGTTGGAGAAGAGGAGGCTCCCAGGGGACCTTCTGGTGGCCTGTCAGGATCTGAAGGGGGCTGCAAAAAAGCTGGGGAGGGACTTTTGAGGCTGTCAGGGAGTGACAGGACTGGGGGGAATGGAGCAAAGCTGGAGGTGGGGAGATTGAGGCTGGAGGTGAGGAGGAAGTTGCTGAGCAGGAGAGTGGTGAGAGGCTGGAATGGGTTGCCCCTGCAGGAAGGTGTTTGGGGCCAGATCCCTGGAGGTGTTTTTGGCCAGGCTGGCAGAAGCTGTTGGCAGCCTGCTCTAGGGTAGGGTGTCCCTGGGCATGGCAGGGGGGTTGGAGCTGGCTGATCCTTGTGGTCCCTTCCAACCCTGACTGATTGTGTGATTCTCTCTGATTCTGTGAGCCTCAGGTCTATCAGACACATGAGGGCAGCAAAGACCTAAGCTCTAAGAATCCTTCCCAGCCCCAAACACACCACAGTGGCTTCTGGATTCCTTCTCTTCCCTTTTTTTCTTTTCCCAGATTAATTTGCCACCCCCCAGCAAGCAAAGCCAAGCCCTTAGCAGTGGTGGAAGAGCAGAAATCCTTCCCTGATCAGGTAAATCCAGCACCTCTGGGGGGAAAAAAAAAATGCAGCCAAACAAAACTTGGGGTCTGGCCTCAAAAGTCTCCTTTTAAGAACTGAGAGGTCGAAGCTTTGCTGCCTTTGAAGCATTCCCAACTGTTGTATTTCTCTTGGCCAAATCTTACATGCAATGAACGTTCCCCCCCTGACTCACAGCATCACAGAACTGGCTGGGCTGGAAGGGACCTTCAGAGCTCACCCATCCCAGCACTCAGCAGGGACATCCTTCCCTAGAGCAGGTTGCCCACAGCCCTGCCCAGCCTCACCTTGCACATCTCCAGCCATGGAGCCTCAAGCACCTCCCTGGGCAACCTGCTGCAGTGTCCCACAGCCTCCTGCTGCACAACTTGTTCCTCACAGCCAATCTCAGCCTGCTCTGCTCTCATCCCAAACCATTGTCCCTTGTCCTGTCCCTGCAGCCCTTTGGGCACAGTCTCTCTGCAGCCTTCCTGCAGGATCCCTTCAGGCACTGGCAGCAGCTCTGAGCTCCCCCTGGAGCCTTCTCCTCTGCAGGCTGCACCCCCCCAGCTCCCTCAGCCTGTGCCCACAGCAGAGCTGCTCCAAACCTCTGATCATTTTCATGTCCCTCCTCTGTCCCCTCTCCATCAGCTCCATGTCCCTGCTGTGCTGAGGGCTCCAGAGCTGGATGCAGACCTGCAGCTGAGGTCTCCCCGGAGCAGTTTAACCCTGCTCTGCCTCAGCTCCAAACCATTCCCCTTTGGCTGGAAGGGATCTCCAGAGCTCCTCTGGTCCCTCTCCATCAGGTGTCCACCCTGGGGACCCCTCTTCATTTCCCCTTCCATTAACCCCTTCCTCCCCCAAGGAAGAAGGGGAGCCAAGAGGAATTCCTTCCCATTTAGGATGCTTTCATCTTCCTTTTTTTTTTTTTTTTTTTTTTTCTTTTTTTATTATCTTGGGGAAAAAAAAAAAAGTAGGATTGGGCTGTGTGTGTGTGTGGGGAACATTTCCAATATTCCTTGACGCAGGCTAAAATTCTGCTTTTTTTTGTTTGTTTGTTTGTTTGGGTTTGGGGTTTTTTTTTTGCTCTTCATTTTGGCCTTTCTTTGATGACTCC
>VWZI01000995.1:37820-54738 GCA_013396835.1 Psilopogon haemacephalus
TTTTTTTTTTTTAGTTATCAAGCAATTAAAAAAAAAAAAAATCTTCACTTGTCTGAAGTGTCTCATCTGAGTGTGCTGAGATGTGGGGCAGGAGGCACCCAGCAGCTCCCACAGCAGCACAGAGCCTGTGCAGGTTGCCCCTTTGGTTCCTCTCCTCCATCCTGGGGGGCTCCCAGGGAGGCAGCTCCCCCACTGGATGGCTTCAAAAGCTTCCAGGCAGCACAATCCCCTGCTCAGCAGCTTGGGCAGTGCTTTCCAGGGCTGGCTGCTGATGTCCCACCCCGTGCCTGTCTCCTGGAAGAACCCTGGGTGAGATGAAGGTGTTCTGAGGGGAGGGTTTGTGGCAAGGCTGTGATGTATTATTTACTGACAGAGCTCCTGCTAGGAATCCATAATGCAGCTTCTGCCTTCCCCACTTCTGCTGGGAAAGATTTTGTTTTTGCTTTCTTTTTGTTCTACCCCCAGCTTGGCTCAGTTCAGAAAAGAAACTTTCAGCTCTGGCTGCCACAGGATGGCTCAGGTTGGGAGATCTCAGAGCTCAGCTCCTCCAACCTCCCCTCCATGCCCAGGGACACCTCTCAGCTAGGCTCAGAGAATGGTTTGGGTTGGGATGGAGCTCAGAGCTCAGCCCCTCCAACCTCCCCTCCATGCCCAGGGACACCTCTCAGCTAGGCTCAGAGAATGGTTTGGGTTGGGATGGAGCTCAGAGCTCAGCTCCTCCAACCTCCCCTCTGTGCCCAGGGACACCTCTCAGCTGCTTATCTGACTTAGCTGCTCAAGGTCCCATCCAGCCTGGAGAGGAGAGAGGAGGAGAGAGGGAGAGGGAGAGGGTTAGCTAATGAGGAGGTGTTGGGTGCTAGGTTGGACTCAATCACCTTGGAGGTCCTTTCCAACCTGCTTACTTCTGCGATTGGCACTGGAATGGGCTGCACTGGGAGGTGATGGAGTCCCCATCCCTGGAGGTGGCTGCGTGAGGCACTTGGTGCCATGGGTTTAGCTAACCAGGAGGTGTTGGGTGATAGCTTGGACTCAGTGAGGCTTTCCCTGGTGCCCAGCCCAGCAGAGTGTCCCCCCCAGACCCCAACCTACTCTTAGGGAACCTGGGGGGGTTGTCGTTGACGTCCGTCAGGGTGACGTTGACAGTGGTGGTCCCAGCCAGGCCTCCCAGCTGCCCTCCCATGTCCTTGGCTTGGATCAGGACTTGGTACTGCTCCTTCACTTCCCTGTCCATGTTGGGCAGAGCTGTCCTGATGACACCTGGAGGGTGGGAGGAGAAAAGGGCAAGAGAAAGGAGTTAGGCACATGGTTGGAGGTGGCTTTGTGGCACTGCCACTCAGCCCAGTTTCTGCTCACCCCCACCTGAGTGCACCAAACCCTGGCCCCAAGTGCCATGGCCACAGCTTGCTGGGACACCTCCAGCCGTGGGACCTCCACCACCTCCCTGGGCAGCCTCTGCCCATCTCTCACCACTCTGGCACCAAACAAACTTTTCCTCTTCTCCAACCTAACCCTCCCTTGGCACAGTTCCAGGCCAGTTCCTGCCCTTCCATCCCCTGAGCCTAGGGAGCAGAGGTCCAACCCCCAGCTGCCTGCAGCCTCCTCTCAGGGAGCTGCAGAGAGCAATGAGCTCTGCCCTCATCCTCCTCTGCTCCACACTGCACACCCCCAGCTCCCTCAGCTGCTCCTCCCCAGCTCTGCTCTCCAGACCCTGCCCCAGCTTGGTTGCTGTCTCAGCCTGGAGCCCAGGGTTGCTCAAGGGCTCATCCAGCCTGGCCTTGAGCATCTCCAAGGAGGAGGCAGCCACAGCCTCCCTGGGCAGCCTGTGCCAGGCTCTCCCCACCCTCACTGCCAAGAATTTTTTCCTCCTCTCCAGTCTAAGTACAATGAATTTAGAATGATCAATTTCTCCAGGCTGCTCAGGGAAGCTGTGGATGTGCCCTCCCTGGAGGTGCTCAAGGCCAGGCTGGATGAGCCCTTGAGCACCCTGGGCTGGTTTGGAGGTGTCTCTACCCAGGGCAAGGAGGGGGTGGATCTGCTCCCCTGCCCTTTGGCATGCTGCAGGGCTGACTGCAGGAGCATTCTCCTTTTGCTTCCACACCCAAGAGTGCAGCTCACTCCAAAGCCAGGCTTTGTTAAGCCATGCCCAAAGCTGCCCTCTGCCCTGCAGCCTCTGCTGAGCCATGCCCAAAGCTCCCCTGCAGGCTTTTGGCCACCTCAGCCCTGCCCACATTTCCCTGCTGCCTGTGCCCTTCGTGGGGGCCAGGCTGAGCCTGCTGCAGTGTGGCTGCTGAGCTCTTTACCTGTCTTTGGGTCGATGGAGAAGTAAGGTTGGCCCTGGAGGATGCTGTACACCACTCTGGCACTGTTGCCATAGGTTGGGTCATCAGCATCTGTTGCCTTCACCTGAAGGACGTAGGCTCCTGCAGGGAAACACAAGGCAATCACTTTCCCAGCTCACTCCTGCTGCTCTGGGGGGTCTGCTTCCATTCCTCTTCCCCCCTGGAAACGCTCCAAGGAGGAAGCAATCCTTCAGCTCCCTGCTGGCAACCATCAAGAGAGCAGCTGAGGCAGGATGGATAAGGGGAAAAAAAATAAAAGGAAGCAGCACAGAATTAGAAGAGATTCATGAACAGTTTAGGAGTTCAAAGGGGACCCATGGAGCAAAATGCACACCCAGAGGGAAAACTCTCCGTGACTGGCAAGGCTCTGCCAGCCCTGGCTTGGGCCTCCTCCTGCTTGCTCAGCCTGCTGTGGATTACAGCATAGGAAGGAATTCTTCACCAGCTTGGGGATGCTCCCTCCCTGGAGGTGTTCCAGGCCAGGTTGGATGAGGCCCTGAGCAACCTCGGCTGGTGGGAGGGGTCCCTGGCCCATGGCAGGGGTGGAACTGGATGAGCTTGAAGCACACTGTGAGGCTGTGATCCTCAAGGTCCCTTCCTATCCAAACCATTCCTTGATTCTGTGGTCTTTAAGGTCCATTCCACTCCAGCCTGTTCCATGGTTCTATGATCTTTGAGGTCCCTTCCAACCCAAACCATTCCATGATTCTATCATCTTCAAGGTCCTTTCCTATCCAAATAATTCCATGACTCTCTGATCTTTCAGGTCACTTCCACTCTAACCTATTCCATGACTCTCTGATCTTTCAGGTCACTTCCACCCCAACCCATTCCATGACTCTCTGATCTTTCAGGTCACTTCCACCCCAACCCATTCCATGACTCTCTGTTCTTTCAGGTCCTTTCCACCCCAACCCATTCCATGACTCTCTGTTCTTTCAGGTCCTTTCCACCTCAACCCATTCCATGACTCTCTGTTCTTTCAGGTCCTTTCCACCTCAACCCATTTCATGACTCTCTGTTCTTTCAGGTCCTTTCCACCCCAACCCATTTCATGACTCTCTGTTCTTTCAGGTCCTTTCCACTCTAACCCATTCCATGACTCTCTGTTCTTTCAGGTCCTTTCCACCTCAACCCATTCCATGACTCTCTGTTCTTTCAGGTCCTTTCCACCTCAACCCATTCCATGACTCTCTGATCTTTCAGATCCCTTCCACCCCAACCCATTTCATGACACTCTGATCTTTCAGGTCCCTTCCACTCTAACCCATTTCATGACTCTCTGATCTTTCAGGTCCTTTCCACCCCAACCCATTCCATGACTCTCTGTTCTTTCAGGTCCTTTCCACCCCAACCCATTCCATGACTCTCTGTTCTTTCAGGTCTCTTCCACCCCAACCCATTCCATGACTCTCTGATCTTTCAGGTCTCTTCCACCCCAACCCATTCCATGACTCTCTGATCTGTCTGCAGGATGCTGTGGCAGTTGGTGCCCAACCACCAACCCTACTCCACCACCCAGCTCCATCCCCAGGCCCCCCAGCTCCTAAATACCTCCAGAATGAAGGATTTAGGAGGAGTCAGGAGGGGTTTTATTTTTTGTTGCCCACAATCTCTCCACCTCCCCAAGTCTTCCTGGCAGCTTCATCCCCACCTCCCTTTCTCCTGCCCATTTCTCATGGAGGCTGAAAGGTGAAATCAGCCTCCAGCTGCTGGAGGGTGGGGTTTAATTTTAGGTCATTATTTTAGCTTGGAAATCAGCAAAGCAATGATTTATTTATTTCCCTCCTCCCCTCTCTCTTTCTTCTTTCATTTCTTTCCCCTTCCTCTCATCTGCTGGGGTCAGCCAGAGTTAAAGGCACTGGGAGCACACAAGCTGCTAAACGACTCCAAGCCCGGGAGGGAGACGCCTCTGATTTATTAATTGTTATTAATTTAGGCTCTTTATTCATTCCTAAGGGGCCTCCAGCTGCTTAGGCAAGTCCCAGGGCTGTGATGATGTTTATTTGGGGAGGGGAAGGCTTTGCACTGGCGAGGAGCTGCGAGGAGCAGCTGATGGTTTGCACCCTCACAAAGGAGCAGCTCGGGAAGGTTAAGTAATGGAGCAAAGGAGAGCAGCACAGGAGGCAATTAGCAGATCTTAAGGCTCGGGTCGGTGCCTGGGAGAAGTGCAGCCCCCGAGAGTGCTTCTTCCTCTCTCCCCTCCCTGCCCTGGGGGCTGCTTCCCTCCTGCCCGCAGCACAGGAGCTGCTCTCAGGCCTTTGGAGCTGAGCAGAGAGGAGCTCTTGGCTGCCACTTTTGCTTCTGGCATCCTCACAGCTCAGTCACAGAATCAGTCAGGGTTGGAAGAGTCCACAAGGATCGTCCAGTTCCAAACCCCCTGCCATGGGCAAGGACACCCTACCCTAGAGCAGGCTGCACAGTCACTTCTCAGGGACTTCACTTTTGTCTGGAGAAGATTCCAGGTGCAAAGGGGAGGCTGAGTCCTGCCCCACTCCATCCCTGCTCATCTCCACACCACTGAGCCAGAAGGCACTAAGGGACATTGTGGTCCTGATGGAGGAGGCCACCAGAGATGCTGGCAGGGCTGGAGCAGCTCTGCTGTGGGGCACAGGCTGAGTGAGCTGGGGGGGGTGCAGGCTGGAGAAGAAGGCTCCAGGAAGAGCTTAGAGCATCCTGCCAGGGCATGAAGGGGCCTCCAGGAGAGTTCTGTGATTCTATGCTGCTGTGACTCTATGTGGGCACTTCACCCTGCATCACCCCTGCCAGCAGTGCTGCATTTGGCCTGTGGCTGGGCTGGATCAGCTCCTGAGACACTGCTCCAGCTCTCTGACCACCTTGCCAGGCTATTTTTTGCTTCCCATTTATAATGGATGCCAGCAAAACTTAGCTGCCTACCCATCAGGGATGCTCAGGGCTTGCTGGAGGAGCTGGATGGGACAGCTCAAGCTTTTAAAAGCTATTTGGGAGTTCTAAAGACTGAGAGCAGGGTTCTCAGAACCATTTTATGTGCCCTGCACTTAGGGATAGTCCCCCCAAAAAATTCCCAGCCCACCCCAAACAAGTCCATCAGATGCTTACAAAACTCTCCCAGTGCCAAGTTCCCTTCACACATCAGGGCTGGGAATATCCCAGTGATGAACCCTCTGCACCCCATGACTGCTGCAGGCTTGGGGCAGAGTGGTTGGGAGGTTGCCCAGCACAGAGGAGGACTTGGGGGGTGCTGGTTGGCAGCATCTGGACATGAGGCAGCAGTGCCCAGGTGGGCAAGGAGGGCAGCAGCAGCAGGGCCTGGAGCAGCAATGCTGTGGGCAGCAGGAGCAGGGCAGGGATGGTGACCCTGGGCTGGGCACTGGGGAGGTCACATCACAAATCCTAGGTCCAGTTTTGGGCTCCTCACTCCTAGAAGGACATTGAAGGGCTGGAGCAAGCCCAGAGAAGGGCAACAGAGCTGGGGAAGGGTCTGGAGAGGAGCAGCTGAGGGAGCTGGGGGTGTGCAGTGTGGAGCAGAGCAGGCTGAGGGCAGAGCTCATTGCTCTCTGCAGCTCCCTGAGAGGAGGCTGCAGGCAGCTGGGGGTTGGACCTCTGCTCCCTGGGCTCAGGGGATGGAAGGAGATGAACTGGCCTGGAATTGTGCCAGGAGAGAAAAGGAAGAAAGGTCCCTTCTTAGTCTGATCCCTCTGGAATTAAGGAAGGGTTCTCATCTAATTTCCTGCAGGAAAGACACTTGGGCACGGGGCAGGGTGGTCTTAGATTGGCCTTGCTGGCTGTGGAGGTCTCTTCCAACCCAACCAACTGTCTGAGTGCAGTTCTCTCCCACACTGGAAGCAGCCTGCAGGAGGGCAGCTGGGAGCACATTTTGCTGCAAACCAGAGCCAGTGGAGCTCAGGACCTTTGGGCATTGGAAAGTGGCAACAAGAAAATGGGGGAAAAAAAACCCCAAAACAACAAAAACCAAACCAAAGCAAGCAATAAATAAACAGATGAGAGGAAGAACTTCTCAAGGGTTGGATTTCTGCCCTAAGCCAGCACAAGCTCATGCCTCACCAGCTCGAAAAAACCCAAACCCATCAAAGAGCTTTTCAGTGTCAGCCTCAGGCAGTTGCACGTCTAAAGCTCTGTCCTCAAGCTCAGCTAAATGCTCCTGGTGCTGGGGAGGAGCAGTCTGAAGGAGCCTTCTGCTTGCATAAGGGAGCAAACAAAACCACACAGCTGAGAGAGGGCAAAGCCACTGGGGAGACCTGCACTGGGGGAGGCAAAAAAGAGAAATCTCCTTGGCACAGCACAGGCTCCAGGAGGAACCTGGGGAGATAGAATCCTAGAATCAGTCAGGGTTGGAAGGGACCACAAGGATCAGGCAGTTCCAACCCCCCTGCCATGCCCAGGGACACCCTACCCTAGAGCAGGCTGCCCACAGCCTCTGCCAGCCTGGCCAAAAACACCTCCAGGGATCTGGCCCCAAACACCTCCCTGCAGGGGCAACCCATTCCAGCCTCTCACCACTCTCATGCTCAGCAACTTCCTCCTCACCTCCAGCCTCAATCTCCCCATTAGCCCCCTTCTCGTGACTTTCCAGGGTCTGAAGTGGGTTGCCCAGGGAGGTGTTTAGGGCCACATNAAGCAGAGCTCTAGGGAGAAGGACTCAGGGAAGCTTTTTGAGCTCCTCACTCACCCACTGGGGACATCTCCGGGACGCTGGCCACGTAAGGGCCATCCAGGAACTTTGGCTCGTTGTCATTGATGTCCTGCACCTTGATGATGAACTCTGACTCGGGCTCCAGGGGCTTCTTGGTGTCCACGTCCACAGCCTGAGCCCGCAGGGTGTAGAAAGGCTTCTCCTCTCTGTCCAGGCTCCTTATGGCGTGGATGTCTCCTGTGGTCTCGTCGATGGTGAAGACTGTCCCAGCACCATCTCCTGAGAGGGTGTATTTAACTGTGCCCACTCCCTTGTCCAGGTCAGAATGGAGCTGCAGAACCAAAAAAAGAAACCAAACAACTTCTCCTTTATGTCTGACCTCAATCTCCTCCAGCTTGGATCCATTCCCCCTGCTCCTATCTCTGCTCAACACCCTCCAAAGTCCCTCCCCAGCTCCAGTTGCTCACAGCCACATCCAGCCTGGCCTTGAACACCTCCTGGGCTGAGGCTTCCAGCACCTCCCTGGGCAACCTGTGCCAGGCTCTCACCACCCTCATGCTCAACAACTTCTGCCTGATGTCTCATCCCAATCTGCTCCATCAGTTCCATGTCCTTCCTGTGCTGAGGGCTCCACAGCTGGACACAGCACTCCAGCTGCAGTCTTAGCAGAGCAAAGTGGCAGAATCCCCTCCCAGGATCTCCGCTTTGGGTTGCTCCTCTCTGCCCCACCAGCCACCAGCTCTGGGGCTTTAGAGAGCTTGCAAGAAGGAAGAAAAAAGTTTGCAGAAGCAGAGCCTCAGTGCCAACCTGGCTTGCTCGAGGGAGGGTTTTGTGTTTCCATGGCTCCAGCTTGCTCCTCACACCTTCAGATGCAGCTGTCAGCACTGCTTTGTGTCTCACACGCAGGCTTTATGCCACATCCAGCGTGCAAAGCTTTTAAACTCTTGGTTTTTGCTTTCCTTTCCCCTTTTTTTTTTTTTTTTTCACCAGGCAAAGCTAAGTGAGAGAGATAAAAAGCCTCAGCTCAGCACAGCAAGGCACAAAATCCAAAGCTGTGGCCCCACTTCTGCTCTCTCTTCCAATCCTTTCCCTCTGTCGTCTCTCCTCATCTCTTTTCTCAGCTGTGATAGCTTCTGACAATGCTTCCACTTGTGAGTGGAGATGGCAGAAGCTCAGGCAGTCAGCTTGGCACAGCCTGGCTGGCACCAGCAGAGGATCACAGCACTGCCAGGGCTGGAAGGGACCTCGAGGAGCATCCAGCTCCAACCTCCCTGCCATAGTATCATGGAATAGGCAGAATCACAAATCAGAGAATCACAGAATCAGGCAAGTTGGAAGAGAGCTCCAAGCTCATCCAGCCCAACCTATCCCCCAGTCCTAGCCAATCAACCAGCCCATGGCACTCAGTGCCCATCCAGGCTTGGCTTGGACACCTCCAGGGATGGGGACTCCACCACCTCCCCAGGCAGCCCATTCCAATGCCAATCACTCTCCTTGTCAAGAACTTCTGCCTAACCTCCAGCCTGAACCTGCCCTGCCACAGCTTGAGCCTGGCTCCTCTCCTTCTGTCCCTGGCTGCCTGGCAGCAGAGCCCAAGCCCAGCTGGCCACAACCTCCCTGCAGGGAGCTGCAGAGAGCAATGAGCTCTGCCCTGAGCCTCCTCTTCTGCAGGCTGCACACCCCCAGCTCCCTCAGCCTCTCCTCTTGGGGCTGTGCTCCAGGCCCCTCCCCAGCCTTGCTGCCCTTCTCTCAGCACCTTCCAGCACCTCAACATCTCTCTTGAATGGAGGCAACCAGAGCTGGACACAGCACTCAAGGTGTGTGCTGAGCAGTGCTGAGCACAGGGGCACAAGCACTGCCCTGCTCCTGCTGCCCACACTGCTCCTGAGCCAGCCCAGGATGCCCTTGGCCTTCTTGGCCACCTGGGCACACTGCTGGCTCCTCTTCAGCTGCCACCCAGCACCCCCAGCTCCCTCTCTGCCTGCCTGCTCTCAGCCACTCTGTCCCCAGCCTGTGGCACTGCCTGGGGTTGCTGTGGCCAAAGTGCAGATCCTGGCACTGGGACTTGTCCAAACTCCTGGCACTGGCCTGTGCCCATCTGTGCATCCTGCCCAGGTCCCTCTGCACAGCTTCCTGCCCTCTAACAGAGCCACACTTGCTGCCAGCTTGGTGCCCCCTGCAAACTCCCTGCTGCTGGACTCAATCTCCTCCTCCAGACCATTAATGCAGACATTGACCAGGGCTGTGCCCAGCTCTGCTCCCTGGGGCACACCACTGCTGCCAGCTGCCTGTGGCTCCATTCACCACCACTCTCTGGGCCCTGCCATACACAGAATCACAGAATGGTTTAGGTTGGAAGGGACCTCAAAGACCATCCCGCTCCAACCTCCCTTCTCCACTCCTGACCCATTTCAGAGTGAGCCTGTCCCAGCCACGAGCTGCCAGCTCTGGCCAGGAGCTTGGGGTGTCAGGAGGTGCCAAAGGCTTTGCTGAAGTGCAGGCAGGCTGGGAAGCTTTACCTTGCCCACATACTGGGGCTCTGAGCCCATGTACTCCTCCAGCACGAAGAACTGGTTCCAGACCCAGCCCCGCTTGACTCGCTGGGCAGACGACCTCCTGCCTGGCACGGGGCTGGCATCCTCTCTGGGCTCTGCTTCCAAAGGCTGCCGTGGCTGGGGGTGCAGTGGGGTTAGGAGGCCTCCATCAAACAGGACCCAAAGCAGCAGGGAGAAGCAGTTCCTTGTAAGCATTGGCAAAGGCTTCCCCGGGGCCAGGGCAACTCCAGCGCTCAGTGCGGGGCAGAGGGATGCAGCTCTCAGCTGCTGCCTTCACTGGGGCTGTGCTGCTGCAGGCATCAATCCTCCCGGAGCCAAGGGCTCTGCTGCATCCACTTCCATCTACGGGGGCCTGGAAAAGAGGTTGAGAGGGGAAGGTCACATTGCAGAACGCTGCAGGGAGGTGCCCATCCTGAGGCACACAGGCAGCTCAGCTGGAGGGGACAGGGGTGGGAAAGGGACTGCTCTTTGGATGGGTCTGGAAAGGGACTGGTCTATGGATGGGTCTGGAAAGGGACTGGTCTATGGATGGGTCTGGAAAGGGACTGGTGTATGGATGGGTCTGGAAAGGGACTGGTCTATGGATGGGTCTGGAAAGGGACTGCTCTTTTGGATCTGGAAAGGGATTGCTTTTTGGATGGATCTGGAAAGGGATTGCTCTTTGGATGGATCTGGAAAGGGATTGCTCTTTGGATGGGTCTGGAAAAGGACTGGTCTATGGATGGGTCTGGAAAGGGACTGGTGTATGGATGGGTCTGGAAAGGGAGTGCTCTCTGGATCTGGTAAAGGATTCCTCTTTTGGATCTGGAAAAGGATTCCCCTTTGGGTCTGGAGAATGATTGTTCTTTTGGATCTGGAAAGGGATTGCTCTTTGGACTTGGAAAATGATTCATCTGGATCTGGAAAGGGATTGCTCTGGATCTGGAAAGGGATTGCTCTGGATCTGGAAAATGATTCCTCTGGATCTGGAAAGGGAGGGGAAAACTTTAAATAAAGGCAGGAGGGGGAAGAGGGGAAAACTCTAGTCCAGGTTTGAATCTGTAAATAAAGGGGGAAAAAAAAAACCCAACCAAAAAATCTGCTCAAGACATTTCAATTCTTTTCATCCGAAGCAAAATATATTCTTAGCTCCAACAGGGACAAACCTCCCACTTGCAGCAGCCTGGGTTTTATTCCAGCACAGAGACCTCCAGCAGGACCCTGGCAGGCTGCAGAGCTGCACTCAACCCTTCTCTGTTTGCAGGCATCTCTCTTTATTTCCCTTTTTTTCTTCCACACTTCACACATCTCTCTTCAGTGCATTTGGTGGAATCCCACAGCAGGTTGCAGGCTCTGCTCATCCATAATTCAACTCCAAGCCCTTTCCAAACCTCCCAGGCCACAGAGGCAGGAACTTGAGGGCAAAATTGCAGCACACAATGAAGGAAAGGATCACAGAATGGGCTGGGCTGGAAGAGACCTCCAAAGCTCATCCAGCCCAACCCCTCCTGCACCCAACAGGGACATCTCCCATGAAAGTCATAGAGTCATAGATTCAGAAGATTATGGAATTATGGAATCATAGAATGGTCTGGGCTGGAAGGGACCTCCAAAGCTCATCCAGCCTAACCCCCTCTGCACTCAGCAGGGACATCCTCCACTAGAGCAGGTTGCTCTCAGCCCTCTCCAGCCTCACCTTCAACACCTCCAGGCATGGAGCCTCAAGCACCTCCCTGGGCAACCTGCTGCAGTGTCCCAGCAGCCTCCTGCTGCACAACTTGTTCCTCACAGCCAACCTCAGCCTGCTCTGCTCTGGTTTGCAGCCATTGCTTTGTTCCATCCCCCCCCTACCATGGGCAGGGACATCCCCACCAGCCCAAGGTGCTCAAAGTCTCATCCAACCTGGCCTTGAACACCTCCACACAGCCCAACTGTGCCCTGGGCTGCAGCCAGAGTGGGGTGGGCAGCAGGGCCAGGGAGGGGATTCTGCCTCTCTGCACCCCTCTGCCGAGACCCCAACTGCAGCTCTGTGCCCACTTCTGGAGGTGCTGGAAGGTGTCCAGAGAAGGGTGAGCAAAGGGCTGGAGCTGCTCTGCTGTGAGCACAGGCTGAGAGAGTTGGGGGTGTGCAGGCTGGAGAGGAGAAGGCTCCCAGGAGACCTTCTGATGGCCTTGCAGTGTCTGCAGGGGGCTGCAAGAAAGCTGGGGAGGGACTTTGGAGGGGGCCGGGGAGGGATAGGAGCAGGGGGAATGGATCCAAGCTAGAGGAGGGCAGAGTGAAATGAGACATGAGGGAGAAGTTGTTGAGCATGAGGGTGGTGAGAGCCTGGCACAGGTTGCCCAGGGAGGTGCTGGAAGCCTCAGCCCTGGAGGTGTTTCAGGCCAGGCTGGATGTGGCTGTGGGCAACCTGCTCTGGTGTGAGGTGTCCCTGGGCATGGCAGGGAGGTTGGAGCTGGATGCTCCTTGAGCTCCCTTCCAGCCCTGCCAGTTCTGTGATTCTATGGCAGGGATGCTGGAGCTGGATGAGCTTTGAGGTCCCTCCCAGCCCTGCCCATTCTATGATTCTATAGCAGGGAGGATGGAGTTGGATGCTCCTCGAGCTCCCTCCCAGCCCTGCCAGCTCTTTCAAACTCCATCAAGGTTTTTTTTTGTTTTTTTATTTTTGTTTTTTTTTTTTTAATTTTACTTCAAAGGGTTTTTTTTTTCCCCCCTTCCTTTTACCTGAGCTGCCCTCCTGCTGCAGCACCACTGCAGCTCCGTGGTGGTGGGCAGGTGGTTTGTGGTTTACAGAAGCTCCTTCAAGGCAGGCAATGAGCAGCTTCTTTATGGTCTCTATTTGTTAATATTTAGGTTGGGGTTTATTTTTGATTGGTTGTTTTGGGTGTTTTGTTTTTTTTTTAAGACAACAAGCATAAATTTGCCTACTTACTGCAGTTTGCAGGAGTGTGGTTGAGGGAGGAAATCAATAATGACTTTTTCCAGGCTGTAGCTCCAGCTCAGCTCCCCCAGAGAAGCAATCCTGGGCAGAGGATAGTGCCAGAGCTGCAGTGCTATAGATCCCAGCCAATCCATCAGGGGCACTGGTGATGGATAAGTGGGCTGGAACCAAAATACCTTTGAGCCTCAAGGTAGAAAGGCTGGCACTGAACCAAGCTTAAAGCAACTCTCCTCCTGAAAGATGTGAATTAACCTCACTGAAGGACACAGCCCAATGAGATGCAGGTCACAGAACTGTCCAGGGCTGGGAGGGAGCTCAAGGAGCATCCAGCTCCAACCTCACTGCCATGGAATCATAGAAGGGTCAAGGCTGGAAGGGACCTCAAGGAGCATCCAGCTCCAACCTCACTGCCATAGAATCATAGAAGGGTCAAGGCTGGAAGGGACCTCAAGGAGCATCCAGCTCCAAACCTCCCCTGCCATGGAATTACAGAACAGTCAGGGCTGAGATGGATGTCAAGAAGCATCCAGTCCATGCCTCGACCCAGTTTAGGGTCAGTCCTAAACCATCAACCTAAGTGCCAGGTCCACAGACTGCTTATAGCATCATAGGGCTGGAAGGGAGCTCAAGGAGCATCCAGCTCCATCTCCCTGCCATGGAATCACAGAATGGTCAGGGCTGGAAGGGAGCAGTGAGGTCTACTCTCAGACTCCTCTTCCTCATCTTCAGTTGCTCTAGAGGGCAATGAGGTCTGCTCTCAGCCTCCTCTTCCTCAGCTCCAGTTGCTGTAGGGAGCAATGAGGTCTGCCCTCAGCCTCCTTTTCTTCAGATCCAGCTCCCTCAGCTGCTCTTCCTCAGGTTCATCCTCCAGGCCCTTCACTACCTTCATTTCTCTTCTTTCTACCCACTTCAACCCCTTCTTGGCCTGAGGTGCCCCAAAATTGAACCCAGGACTCTAGGTCTGGCCTCGCCAAAGCCAAACTTGACAGAAGCTCTCTGCAAATGAATTAATTTCCATTTCTCACATCCATTCCAAGACACTCATCTTCCCTCTGCCCCCTAACACAGAGCATAAACTCATTTCTCATCATTTTATGCCAGATTATTCCTAAAAGTGAGCAATTCCTGTGCCATGAAGCCCAGCACCTGCTGTGCTGATGCCCTGCAAGGCAGCTCACAGGCTCCCAGGATGTCAGGGGTTGGAAGGGACCCAAAGAGCTCCTCCAGTCCAACCCCTGCCAGAGCAGGAGCATCCAAGCTAGCTCAGGGCACACAGCAACACATCCAGACAGGGTCTGCAAAGGCTCCAGACAAGGAGACTCCATAACCTCTCTGGGCAGCCTGTGCCACTGCTCTGGGACCCACNCAGCCCTCCCCTGGACCCTCTCCAGCAGTTCCTGTCCCTCTGCAACTGGGGAGCCCCAAACTGAAGGCAGAGCTCAGGATGAGCTCTGAGCAGGGCAGAGCAGAGGGGCAGGAGAACCTCCCTGGATCTGCTGGACACACTCTGCCTAATGCCCCCCAGGATCAAAGAGAGAGCACCTCAGAGAGAGCACCTCAGAGAGCTTTCAGACCCAAACCTTGCAACTCAGAGGCTGAACCAAGCCCTGCTCCTGAGATCATCTCCACCACCATCATCTTTGTTGCCTCCTTTAGTTTTTTGGTGTGTTTTTGTTCTGTTTTTTGTTTTACAAGACCAGACCTAACCCCAAACAAACTCTACCAGATCAAGGAGAATTATTTTTGTTTTCCTTTTCAGTGCTTCTCCCCCTGCAGCTCTCAGCTGCTGCTGAGCTGTCAGATGAGTTTCCACCTTTAAAAAATTCATTTATTTTTTAACCTGGTGAGGATCAAAGCAAGCAAAGGGCCAGCCAGGAACACCATTTTTTGAAACACAAGATCCCTGCTGAGCAGGTCAAAGCCTGCCCTGGTACTGAGCTCACCCACCTGAGAGCCCCAACTCTGTTTTCATTTCTCTCTCTGCTCTTGCCCAGGGTTTGAAGCTTCCTCTTTCTCCCTGGGAATGGCTCAGAGCTCAGCCAGGAAGATGCTGAGAGGGCTGCAGCAGCTCTGCTCTGAGCACAGGCACAGAGAGTTGGGGCTGTGCAGCCTGCAGAGGAGAAGGCTGCCAGGAGACCTTGGAGTGGCCTTGCAGGGTCTGAAGGGGGCTGCAGGAGGGCTGGGGAGGGATTATTGACAAGGGCTGGGGATGAGAGGATGAGGAGGAGGAATGGGTCTGAAGTGGCAGATGGGAGATTGAAACTGGATGTTAGGAGGAAGTTGTCTGCAGTGAGGGTGGTGAGACACTGGCACAGGTTGCCCAGGGAGGTTGTGGAGCACAGAAGCACAGAAAGAGATCTTTGATCTGTCATCCACAACCTTGCTGGAGGTGTTCAGGACCATTCTGGAGGAGTCTTTGAGTGACCTGTTCTAGTGGGAGGTGTCCCTGCCTATGGCACAGGGGGGTTGGAACTGGCTGAGCTTTGAGGTCCCTTCCAACCTAAACCATTCTGTGATTCTATGACCTGAGCTCGATTGGATGCTCCTGCTCTGGCAGGGGGGTTGGACTGGATGAGCTCTTTGGGTCTGTTCCAACCCCTGACATCCTGTGAGCCTGGGAGCTCTTTGGGTCCTTTCCAACCCCTTCCATTCTACAATTCTATGATCTCTTTGGCTCCCTTCCCAAAGAGATGATGCCAGGAGGAGGAAGAATGGGTTTGGACTGGCAGGGGGGAGACTGAAACTGGACCTTGGGCAGAAGTTGTTTGCAGTGAGGGTGGTGAGACACTGGCACAGGTTGCCCAGGGAGGTTGTGGAGGACAGGAGCACAGAAGGTGCTGTGAAGGGCTCATTTGAAAAGGTCTGAGGCAACTGAGCCCTTTCCCTGCCCCATTCCAGCACTCCTCCTGCCCTTGCTGCTGGTGCAGCAGAGCTGCCTTTCACCCCAAGCTTTGTCTGCCTTTCCCCACTGCTCCACCACCAGAGCGACTCAGGAGCTTCTTTCTTATCCTTCTGAGGTCTCAATGAATTAAGGAACCCCAAACACAGCTTCCCCCACCCTGCCCACTGATTTTTTTGGGGGAGGGATTTGATTTGTGCAAGCAGTGAAGGCTCAGTGAAGACTGAAAGAGCCCAGCCTGGAAATGCTGCTGGAGTGCTTGGAGCTGCAAACACAGCCATAAGTCACCCCCAGTTTAATTTCTCCTGGATTCCCTGTGAGAGCTCAGCTGTGATCTACAGCCCAGCCCCAAGAGGCCATCCTTAACATGGCCAAGCCTCAGGCAGATGTGACCCAGCAGGCAGAAAGGGACATTTGGGGCCCTGCTAGAAGGCTCCCAGGGTGAATTAATGCTCCGAGTCTGACAGGGATAGCTTGGGAGGATGCAGGTGTGGTGAGCAGGCATCACTCACTGATGGGTTAGGGTGGAAGGGACCTCAAAGCTCAACCAGTTCCAACCCCCCTGCCCTGCCCAGGGACACCTCCCACCAGCCCAGGCTGCTCAAGGTCTCATCCAACCTTGCTCCTGAACACCTCCAGGGAGGGAGCAGCCACAGCCTCCCTGGGCAACCTGTGCCAGTGTCTCACCACCCTCAAGAATTTCCTCCTCAACTCCAGTCTCTATCTCCCCTCTCCCAGCTCCAAGCCATTGTCCCTCGTTCTGGCACTCCCAGCCCTTGCCAAAAGTCCCTCCCCAGCTCTCCTGGAGCCCCCTCAGGTACTGGCAAGATGCTTTAAGTTCTCTCCACAGCCTTCTCCTGTCCAGGCTGGACAGCCCAAGCATTCCCAGCCTGTCCCCATGGGGCATCCTCTGGACCCACTCCAGAAGTTCCATGCCCTGTGCCAGTGTCTCACCACCCTCACTGCAAAGAAATTCTTCCTCACATCCAGTTTCAATCAAACCAAGCCCTGGCCCCAAATGCCATGGCCATGACTTCTGAGCCCATCCGGTCCAACCAGCAACCCAACCCCACCATGGCCACCAAACTCTGTCCTCAAGTGCCTTGTCCATGATTTCTGAGCTCATCCAGCCCAACCACCAACCCAACCCCACCATGGCCACCAAACCCTGTCCTCAAGTGCCTTGTCCATGATTTCTGAGCTCATCCAGCCCAACCACCAACCCAACCCCACCATGGCCACCAAACCCTGGGCCCAGATGCCATGCCCACAGGTTTGCTGAACACCTCCAGGCATGGGGACTCCACCACCTCCCTGCCCAATGGAACCACCTGAAGCCTGGAGCCAATTACCAAACCTGATTTCCACTTCAGGAAGCAGCCAGAACACTATTGTGAAGCTTCTGCCCCTTCTCTTCCACAGATCCATCTTCATTATAGCCTGGGACAGCTTTTGACACTGCCTCTGAAAGACTTCAGAGCTCCTTTCCAGCTTCACAGAACATCCTGGCATACAAAAGCCAACTTTTTTAAAGCCAACTTTTTTTTTTTTTCCTCCCCTCCCTCTTCTTTT
>VWZI01000995.1:65724-78272 GCA_013396835.1 Psilopogon haemacephalus
CCCCCTGGCCCCCCTCCCCGGGCGTGGGTCCCCTTTGGTGCAGTGCAGGCTGTGTCAGTTGGCTCCGCTTGGAAGTTGGGCTGCAGAACTCCGGCAGGATGCAGCCGGGCAGCTGCGGCTGCCGCTTACCTCGCCTGGAAATCCTCCCTCTGCTTGGGCGCCGGAGCTGGCAAATCCGACGGGAGCCTTTCCCCTTGCTCGAAGCTGGAGTTACCGACCCAAGCTGCGCCGGTCTGGGGTCCGGGGGGGGATGTTAATGGAAGTTCCAGCTCGACACCCCCCCGGCGAGCTCTGCCATGCTGCCTTGGCGGGGTCTTGGGGTTGGGGGGGAGCTGAAAAGAGAGAGAAAGAGACAGAAAAAGAGCAGCTGAAAGCCTCGGAGGCTGCCGGGGTGCTGAAGAGGCACCAAAGTCACCGCTTCTTAACGGGAGAGATCCTTCAGGCCGGGAGGGGGGCGGTGGGGAAGATGCTGTGAAGTGCCCTGATAGGCTCCTGTCATGTCCCCCGAGCCGGCAGGATGAGCATTGACCTGATTAGCTCTGAAGGCTCCCCGCACGCAGAGCCGGCCCCGAGCGGCTGGGTGGGCGGCAGGGGGATCGGCGAAGGCAGCGGAGCCGCTCGGGAGGCTTCATCCTCCCGGCGCGCAAGGGATGCGCCGCAGCTGCGATGCGGGAGGAAGGCTCCGCGGCGGAGGGCTGGAAGCGGATGCGCTGCGCGGCTGCCGCTCCGCAAGGCGCAGAGGGATGGAGCCAGAGCGGTTAGAGGCTGATGTGGCCCCCACGGTTGGCTGGCGGAGAGGCTCTGCAAGCCCAGAGCGGCTCCGCGCATCCCCGGCCCCCACACCCCGCAGGAGGCAGCAGCGGTTGAGGGGTAGGAGAAGCGGGATGGGGGCGGTGGGTCGGGGTTAGCCCCCGGGTGGCAACCGAGCACCCTGGAGGGGAAAGAAAATTAGGGATAAATGGGAAAGAGCAAATCCGCTGAACGGGTTGGGATGGCTTAAAGGAGTGTAGGAAGGAATGGGAATAAAGAAGAGAGGGAGAATTCCAGCAGGGCGGTAAAAGGAGTAGCCAAGGGAAGAGGGAGAGGGCTCCCGGGGGCTTGCAGAGAGGTGGGAAAAGCAAGGAAGGACCTGGTTGGATTTGGAAATATGTGTAATAAAGATGACGATGGACAGAAATGGAGATGGGGAAAATAAGGAAGTGGAATGAAAATGGAAATAAAAAGGGAATGGGGAAAAAGGAAAAAAAAATATGGAAGGGCAATAAAAGGGGAAATGAAGAAATATGGAAATGGGGAAAAAGGGAAAACGGGGAAAGGGAATAAAAACGAGAGTGGGGAAAAAAGGGAATGGGAAAAAGGAAAAAAATATGGAAGGGGAATGAAAGGGGAAATGGGAAAATTGTGGAGATGAAAATAAAGGGGAAATATGGAAAAATGTGGAACTGGAAATAATGGAAAAATGTGGAATATGGAGATGGAAAAATAGGGAAGTGGAAGAAAATTAAATTAAAAAAGAAAAATATGGAAGGGAAATGGAAAATATGGAAATGGGGGAAAAGGGAAAATGTGGAAAGGGAATGAAAATGAGAATGGGGGAAAAAAAGGGAACGGGAAAAAGGAAAAAATATGGAAGTGGAATGAAAATGGGAAAATGTGGAAATGGAAATAAAGGGAAAATATGGAAGGGAAATGAAAATGGAAAAGAAAGAAGGGAAAATATGGAAGTGGAGCAAAAATAGATATGAAAAAAAAGGAAATGGAATAAAAGGAAAAAACACTGAAGTGGGATGAAATGGAAATGGACAAAAATATGGAAATAAAGGAAACATGGAAGTGGGAAAGGGTAAAATGTAGAAATTAATAAGTAGGAAATGGAGGAAAAAATGGAAGTAGGGGTGCTGAGGATGGAGTGGAGAAGGCTCCCAGGAGACCTTCTGGTGGCCTTGCAGTGTCTGAAGGGGGCTGCAAGAAAGCTGGGGAGGGACTTTGGAGGGGTTGGGGAGGGATAGGAGCAGGGAGAATGGATCCAAGCCAGAGGAGGACAGAGTGAGATGAGACATTAGGGAGAAGTTGTTGAGCATGAAGGTGGTGAGAGCCTGGCACAGGCTGCCCAAGGAGCTGCTGGAAGCCTCATCCCTGGAGGTGTTTCAGGCCAGGCTGGATGTGGCTGTGAGCAACCTGCTCTGGAGTGAGGTGTCCCTGGGCATGGCAGGGAGGTTGGAGCTGGATGCTGCTTGAGCTCCCTTCCAGTCCTATGATGCTATAAGCAATCTGTGGACCTGGCACTTAGAGTGACCCCAAGCTGGGTCAAGGCTTGGACTGGATGCTCTTTGAGATCCCTTCCAGCCCTGACCATTCTCTGATTCCATGGCAGGGAGGTTGGAACTGGATGCTCCTTGAAGTCCCTTCACCCTTCTCTGATCATCTCCTCCAATAACAACCTCTGCCTGCAGCATCTTTGTGGCTCATCACTGGACTCTTTCCACCAGTTCCCTGAGATCCTTCTTGAGCTGAGAGGCCCAGAGCTGGACACAGTATTCCAGGTCACCCACAAGGAACCAGGGCTGCTTCCATCTTCCCTTTCTTCGGCTCACATTAATTGCCAGGATCCTCCCCTGGCAGTGCCTTCCTCTCCCCTGCTGCTGAAGAGCATCTCCCCATGCAAACCTCTGGCAATGTTTCATCTGCAGGCAGCAAACTGATTTCAGAGCAGAGGTTAAGCTTTTAATATGATTTCCAGAATGCCTATTCCCTAGAGATTCCTCTTTCACTTTTGGGGGTGGGGGAACTACCAAGCAAACAAGATAACAAATCAAATCAGAAGGCTTTTAGTGGCCTCCATCTGAAAGGATCAACACATTCTCTGCCCTGGCTTAAATGGGTTTCCTGTGGCAAGACTTCATTGAGGGGCTGGGGGAGGAGAAGGGAGTTGCTGGTTGAGGCTTGCACTGCAAACAAGAAGCTGCTTTCCCTCTTATCCCCTTTTCCACTCTTGATCCCCTTCTCAAATCCCTCTCATCAATGCCTGCTAGAGAACAGGCAGCAAATCATCCCAAGGGTCCTGCTCTCATCCCTCCCTGAGGTGGCATCTCCCCATCAGCACAGGAGGCTGCAGGTCAACACAAGGGGCAGCTTCTCAGAATCACAGAATCAGAGTTGGAAGGGACCACAAGGATCAGGCAGTCCCAACCCCCCTGCCATGCCCAGGGACACCCTACCCTAGAGCAGGCTGCCCACAGCCTCTGCCAGCCTGGCCAAAAACACCTCCAGGGATCTGGCCCCAAACACCTCCCTGCAGGGGCAACCCATTCCAGCCTCTCACCACTCTCATTGCCTGGAAGGGTCCCAGAGCACTGGCACAGGCTGCCCAGAGAGGCTGTGGAGTCTCCTTCTCTGGAGCCTATCCAGGCCTGCCTGGATGTGTTCCTCTCTGATCTGTGCTAGATTGACCATACAGGTCTTGCTCTGGCAGGGGGGTTGGACTCAATGAGCTCACTGGGTCCCTTCCAACCCTTGACATCCTGTGAGCCTGGGATCAGACAAGCAGCACCCCAACTCCTCATCCCCACCCCAAGGCACCAGGCTGTGGTCTCAAAGGGAAGGGAGAGACATGAGAGGCCAAAAACATTAGGGAGAAGTTGTTGAGCATGAGGGTGGTGAGAGCCTGGCACAGGTTGCCCAGGGAGGTGCTGGAAGCCTCATCCCTGGAGGTGTTTCAGGCCAGGCTGGATGTGGCTGTGAGCAACCTGCTCTGGTGTGAGGTGTCCCTGCCCATGGGAGGGGAGATGGAGCTGGATGCTCCTTGAGGTCCCTTCCAGCCCTATGATGCTATAAGCAGTCTGTGGACCTGACCTTTAGAGTGGTGATTTAGGACTGACCCTAAACTGGGTCAAGCCTTGGACTGGATGCTCCTTGAGGTCCCATCCAGGCCTCCCTATTCTATGACTTTATGGCAGGAAGGTTGGAGCTGGATGCTCCTTGAGCTCCCTTCCAGTCCTCCCAATTCTGTGATCCCCTATCCTAACTGTAATTAAAGTAGGAATTCTGAGCCTATCAGGCAGCAAAAGGAATGGGCAGAGGCTGTTCAGAGCAAGGAGAGCACAGAAAAGGAATAGACCTTCCAGAGGAAATAATCTAATTACATATATAGAGATATAAAAATAAATTCAGAGCCCCTGAGCTCTGAAACCAAGGGGACAGTAAATTAGAAGTAAAATAAAGCAGTGACTTAAAGCAGTAAAATAAATATATAGGAGAAGGGGTGAAAAGAAGAGGATAATTTTCCAAGCAATCCATAATTAACCTTTTTTAATTCCCTGCCAGGAGACAGAGCTGTAGGGGGGAAAAAATTACAATATATACACTTGGGAGGAAAGGTTAAGATCACAATAGGATTTCAAATGTGTGCACAAGGAAAAGGTCTTTGGCTCAGGACTTCCCCTCAAGGAGGAGCAGAAATGCAACCTGCTGGACAAGACCAAATGCTAAGCACAGAATGGGTCTGGGCTGGAAGGAACCTCCAGAGCTCAACCAGTCCAACCCCCTCTGCACTCAGCAGGGACATCCTCCCCTAGAGCAGGTTGCTCCCAGCCCTCTCCAGCCTCACCTTCAACACCTCCAGGCATGGAGCCTCAAGCACCTCCCTGGGCCACCTGCTGCAGTGTCCCAGCAGCCTCCTGCTGCACAACTTGTTCCTCACAGCCAATCTCCAGCTGCTCTGCTCTGGTTTGCAGCCACTGCCCTTTGGGACCAGCCTCTCTCCATCCTTCTTATAGCCTCCTTCAGGTACTGCTAGGCAGATGGAAGGTCTGCCCTGAGCCTCCTCTTCTCCAGGCTGCACACCCCCAGCTCCTTCAGCCTCTCCTCACAGGGCTGTGCAGACTTCTTGTAACCCACTTCAGGTACTTCACCTCCTTGGGCAACCTACTGCAGTGCTCCACTTCTCAGATCAGGAGGAAGGGTTTTTAACACCCCAGAAACCATCACAGTCAAACCAGCACAGTCAAGACTAAAAGTGACTCACCCCCAAAACCAGAACAGTCCAGGCCAAAAGTGACTCACCCCCAAAACCATCATGGTCAAGGCTAAAGTTGATTCAGTCCCAAACCCATCTCGGTCCAGGCTAAAAGTGACTCACCCCCAAAACCAGCACAGTCCAGGCTAAAAGTGTCTCATCCCCAAAACCAGCATAGCCCAGTCTAAAACTGACTCACTCCCAAAACCATCTTGGTCCAGGCTAAAAGACCAATACCAAAAGCTCTCAGAGCTGCAGCTCAGCCTGGCAGTGGGTCAGAGATGCTGGAGGAGGCCAACGACCAACCAACCCAACCCCACCCCACCTCTTGCAGTGCTCCACTGCTCTCTACCATTAAGGTTGGTAAAGGATTCTTGCAAGTCCAAGCTTCTCCTCACCACCTCCTTGACCTGTAGGTGCCTAAAAAAAACCACTTGGGCTTGCTGGGAGCTTTGGTTCCATTCCTGTTGCTGCTGGTGAGTGGATTTTCCTTCTTTTTCCTCCCAGAGCTCTTCCAGAAAGCAGCAGTAATTCCAGGCACGATAAACTCTGAGTTGTTAGCTCCTAGGATCTGATTTTTCTCTCTTTCTCTGTGTTGTAAACTCCCTGAGGCTCCCCTGACAAATGGACAGCAACGATGCTTTATGGCACCAAAAAAAAACCCAAACGTGGCCCTTAAAGCCAGATCAGATTTTACAGCAGCATGGCTGGGCCTGGGGAAGCAGCAGAACATTCTTCAGCCATTAAAACAGAACCCAAATTGCCAGGGAGGATCCCAGGATCTGTCCCTGGATCTGCTGGACACACTCTGCCTAATGCCCCCCAGGACTTCATTGTCCCTCTTGGCCCCCAGGGCACATTGCTGTGCCATGGATGTTCTCCAGCAGCACTCTCAGGACCCTCTCCACAGGGCTGCTCTCCAGAAGTCATCTTCCAGCCTGTACTGGTGGAGTTTAAACTCTCCCAGTCCAACCTTCAACCCAACCCCACCATGGCCACTAAACACTGGCCCCGAGTGCCTGGCTCAGAGCCCCTCAGCACAAGTCCCTCTGCAGCCTTCCTGCAGGATCCCTTCAGGCACTGGCAGCAGCTCTGAGCTCCCCCTGGAGCCTTCTCCCCTGCAGCCTGCACCCCCCCAGCTCCCTCAGCCTGTGCCCACAGCAGAGCTGCTCCAGCCCTGCCAGCATCTTGGTGGCCTCCCCTGGCCTCTCTCCAGCAGCTCTGTGCCCTCCTGCTGCTGGGGACAGCAGAGCTGGAGGCAGGGCTGGAGGTGAGGGCTGAGCAGAGCCCAGGGGCAGGATCCCCTCTCTTGCCCTCTGCCCACACTGCTCTGGCTGCAGCCCAGCCCTTGGCTGCCTGCTGGGCTGCAGGAGGCACTGCTGGCTCCTGGGCAGCTGCTCAGCACCCACAAGACTCTTTCTTCAGGGCTGCTCCCAACCCACTCTGCACCCAGCCTGGATTGGTGCCTGGGGTCAGCCTGGCCCAGCCATAGGACCTTGCACTGTGCCTTGTTGAGCCTCCTGCAGTTGGCACTGCACAATCATAAAACACATTTTAAAAACAACAAAAAAAACCCAAAACATTTTTCAGGTTCCAAATTAAATCTTCTCTGGCCAGGAAGTATCAAGATGTGCTCATCTGGGGCCATTAGCCTCTCTTTCCCCTTTTTGCTGAGTATGGAGGGATGAAAGATGGCTTAATTAGGGCAGGAGCAGGAAATTAGCTCTCTTGCAGAGGGAGGTGGAGGAGACAGCCTTGGCATCAGAGTGCCAAGTTGGAGACACTACCTTGAAATATTGATTCTCAGCTCCACCTGCACCTGCAGTGAGCAGCAGGTTTGAAAGGCACTCACAGGGGTGATGGAGAGGAGAAGAACCTGGAAGCAGGAACCACAGAGCTGCTTTGATTGTTAAAAAAAAAAAAAGAAAGACCTTTCAAGATCATGGAGTCCAAGCATGAGCTGACTGCACCACGACCAGTGAGGAGCCAGAGAGTGAGCATCAGGATCTGTGGACTGTAGTGGAATCATCTCACAGAATCACACAGAGCCACAGCATCACAGAGTCACAGAATCACAGCATCACAGCATCAAATTACAGAATCACAGCATCAAGCAGGTTGGAAAGGACCTCTGAGATCATCAAGTCCAACCTATCACCCAACACCGCCTCATTAACTAACCCATGGCACCAAGTGCCTCATGCAGCCTCCTCCAGGGATGGGGACTCCACCACCTCCCCGGGCAGCCCATTCCAATGCCAATCTCTCTCTTGCTGCCAACAACTTCTGCCTAACCTCCAGCCTGAACCTGCCCTGCCACAGCTTGAGCCTGGCTCCTCTTCTTCTGTCCCTGGCTGCCTGGCAGCAGAGCCCAAGCCCAGCTGGCCACAACCTCCCTGCAGGGAGCTGCAGAGAGCAATGAGCTCTGCCCTCAGCCTCCTCTTCTGCAGGCTGCACACCCCCAGCTCCCTCAGCCTCTCCTCTTGGGGCTGTGCTCCAGGCCCCTCCCCAGCCTTGCTGCCCTTCTCTCAGCACCTTCCAGCACCTCAACATCTCTCCTGAATTGAAGGGTCCAGAACTGGACAGACTGAGGGCAATGGCTGCAAACCAGAGCAGAGCAGCTGGAGATTGGCTGTGAGGAACAAGTTGTGCAGCAGGAGGCTGCTGGGACACTGCAGCAGGTGGCCCAGGGAGGTGCTTGAGGTTCCATGTCTGGAGGTGTTGAAGGTGAGGCTGGAGAGGGCTGGGAGCAGCCTGCTCTAGGGGAGGATGTCCCTGCTGAGTGCAGAGGGGGTTGGACTGGTTGAGCTCTGGAGGTCCCTTCCAGCCTAGCCCATTCTGTGATTCTAGGTTAAGCAGTGGAGACCACAGCCAGCAGCAGGCACTGCTGGAGCCCACAGGTCTCACTTCCCCAGTTGCAGGAGCTGCACTTTCCCTCCTGGTTGCTGGTGGTGAGCTGTGACCCCTGTGGAAAGGTGCCACAGGAGCAAGGCTGGGGCAGGTTTGCATATTCAGGGATGCTGATTTGGCTGTGGAGGAGCACATCCTGCAAGCCTGTGCTCAGGCACCCCCAGAACCAGCTCTGCTCATCATTGATGTTTGCAGAAGCTCTCCCTCCCTTTCCCCCCCACCCTTTTTACTACTCATGAAGGCACTTCTGAGAAGAATAATTGCACTATGTAGCCTTTATCCAGTGGCTTCTCATCTTTCAAGTGCTTCACAAATATTAATTCACTAATTAATCATCCCAGCCACTCAGATGGCTCCATTTGTGCAGATGGAGGAGCCTCAGCGGAGAGGAGAAGTGACCTGCCTGAGGCCCTGGAGAGTGCAGAAAAAGGGGAGAGGATGCACTCCTCATAGGGGAGGAGGAGATGGGGGAAGGGGAAAGATGCTCATAACTAGGAAGAAATGGAGGCAGGTGGCACAGTTATGGGGAAGGGGAGAGGGATGCAAGGGAAGGATGCTCATAACTAGGAAGAAATGGAGGCAGATAGCACAGTTATGGGGAAGGGGAGAGGGATGCAAGGGAAGGATGCTCATAACTAGGAAGAAATGGAGGCAGATAGCACAGTTATGGGGAAGGGGAGAGGGATGCAAGGGAAGGATNAGGGAACTCGTGTCCTAAGTCATCTCATCTCCAGTGCAGGTTAGTTAAGAGGTTGCTGACTGCCACCCTTTGAGACCCTTCTGCCCCCTCTAGGCTGGGCTGCCTGGTGCCAGTTTGCCTTTCCCAGCCCTCCCCCTGCCTGCAGAGGCTTCAGCTGTATCTTCCTCCACCAGGGAAAGGGCTGCTCATTAATTTTTTTTTGCTTTTGCTGCTTAATTAAAGGTGCAGAAGACGACACAAAGCAAACTCATTCCACCAGGTTGGCGTTTGGCACATTTGCAGTCACCCAAACCCTTCCCCCCCCCCATCCCTCAAGCCTTTATTTGTCCTGTGCCATTAGTGATATGAAAGGGACAATCACTTATTGATGATGGCATTAATAAATAAAAGCACTCATCTGTTGGAGGAAAGACTCTGTTAATAATAAATACCTCTGCCCTCCACGAAGGTGATGCCAGGGTGAGAGAGCTTTGATTTGGTGGACAAGAAAAAAAAAACCAACCCAATAATGATTAAATTCAGCCTAGCACTTCACTGCAAAGCCTTGCCAGGAGCTGTGGCCACCAGGAGAGGAGCAGAGGGCTTGGGGCAGCTTTGCAGTGAGGACAGGCTGAGGGAGCTGAAGGGGCTGCAAGAAGGCTTGCAGAGGGACTGGTCCCACAGGGCTGCAGGGATGGGACAGGGGCAATGGCCTCTAGCACCTGTGATCCACTGCCAGGCTGAGGTGCAGCTCTGGAAGCTTTTGGTGTTGGTCTGAGTCACTTTTAGCATTGACTGGGATGGTTTTGGGTGTGGGGTTGCTAAAAAACCTTCATCCTGATCTGGGAAGTGGAACACTGCAAGAGGTTGCCCAGGGAGGTGCTGGAAGCCTCATCCCTGAAGGTGTTTCAGGCCAGGCTGGATATGGCTGTGGGCAACCTGCTCTGGTGTGAGGTGTCACTGCCCATGGCAGAGGGGTTTGGAGCTGGATGCTCCTTGGGGTCCCTTCCAGCCCTGGGAGCAACCTGCTCTAGTGGAGGATGTCCCTGCTGAGTGCAGAGGATGTTGGGCTGGGTGAGCTTTGCAGATCCCTTCCACCCCAGCCCATTCTATGATTCTCTGCTAGTTTTAGCTAAGGAGGCAAATAAAATCTATTTAAAACCCTCAGAAGCAAAGAAGCCTTTTAGAGGCAATCAATTTGCTGACCAGAACTGCCCCTGGGGGGTTCAAACAGCATTTGCAAGGCTTCTTTTTTCTTTTTTTTTTTTTTTTTTTTTTTTTTTTTTTTTTCTTTTTTTTTTTTCCTTCTCTCTCTTTGCTGCTTTTGGTCAATCAATAAAGAAATATTGCTGAGAAGAAAAATGGAGATGTTCTGGACTTGGTTTCTGGCTTCCAAGGCCAAAAAAAGAAAAAAATGAAGGCATTTTTTAAATGCCAGCCATGCACAGTGGCAGGTCAGGTTTAGAAAGGAATAGAGAGGGAGGTTAAATCTGATCCCCTCTTTTTACATGCCAAGGTGAAATCAAATTCACTATGTCTACATCCTAAAATGAAACCAAATTCACTACGTTTCCATTCCAAGGTGAAACCAATTTTTTCCCATTCCAAAGTGAAATCAACCTTAATTATTTTCCCATTTCAAGATCAAACCAAATTCACTGTTTTCCTATTCCAAGATTAAACCAGATTCTCTCTTTTCCTATTCCAGGATTAAATCAAATTCATCATTTTTCCACCCCAAGGTGAAACCAAATTCACTATTTTCCCATTCCAAGGTGAAGCCAATTTAATTATTTTCCCAGGCCAAGGTGAAATCAAATCCCCATTCCAAGGTGTAACCAAATTCACTATTTTCCTATTCCAAGATGAAGCCAAATTCACTATTTTCCATTCTCAAGATGCAATCACATTCACTATTTTTTTCCATGCCAAGGTGCAATCAAAGTCACCATTTTTACATTCCAAGATTAAACAAAATCCTCTCTCTTCCCATTCCAAGATGAAATCAAATTCACTATTTTCCCATTCCAAGAAGAAATCAAACTCACTCTTTTCCCATTCCCCAATGAAACCATATTCACTGTTTTTCAAGTCCGAGGTGAATTAAAATTCCTATTGCAAATTGAAACTAAATTCACTAATAAAATAATTTTAAAAATCACTATTTTTACATTCCTAGATGAAATCAAATTCACCATTTTTTACATTTCTAGATTAAATCAATTTCACTATTTTCCCATTCCAAGATGTAACCAAATTCAGTATTATCCCACTCCAAGATGAAATCAAACCAACTTAAACCAGTCTACAATTCCCTGATTTCCCATTACAAGATGAAATCCAATCCTCTATCTTCCCATTCCATGACAAAATGTCATTCTCCCTGTTCCCTGCTGCTCCCCATCAGATAGAATAGAACAGAACAGAAAAGAACAGGATAGAACAGGACAGGATAGAACAGAATAGAATCAGGCAGGTCGGAAAAGAGCTCCAAGCTCATCCAGCCCAACCTATCCCCCAGCCCTAGCCAATCAACCAGCCCATGGCACTCAGTGCCCATCCAGGCTTGGCTTGGACACCTCCAGGGATGGGGACTCCACCACCTCCCTGGGCAGCCCATTCCAATGCCAATCACTCTCCTTGTCAAGAACTTCTGCCTAACCTCCAGCCTGAACCTGCCCTGCCACAGCTTGAGCCTGGCTCCTCTCCTTCTGTCCCTGGCTGCCTGGCAGCAGAGCCCAAGCCCAGCTGGCCACAACCTCCCTGCAGGGAGCTGCAGAGAGCAATGAGCTCTGCCCTCAGCCTCCTCTTCTGCAGGCTGCACACCCCCAGCTCCCTCAGCCTCTCCTCTTGGGGCTGTGCTCCAGGCCCCTCCCCAGCCTTGCTGCCCTTCTCTCAGCACCTTCCAGCACCTCAACATCTCCCTTGAATGGAGGCAACCAGAGCTGGACACAGCACTCAAGGTGTGTGCTGAGCAGTGCTGAGCACAGGGGCACAAGCACTGCCCTGCTCCTGCTGCCCACACTGCTCCTGAGCCAGCCCAGGATGCCCTTGGCCAAATTGGCCACCTGGGCACACTGCTGGCTCCTCTTCAGCTGCCACCCAGCACCCCCAGCTCCCCCTCTGCCTGCCTGCTCTCAGCCACTCTGTCCCCAGCCTGTGGCACTGCCTGGGGTTGCTGTGGCCGAAGTGCAGAACCCTGCACTTAGCCTTATTCCATCTCATCCCATTGTCCTCTGCCCACCCATCTGTGCATCCTGCCCAGGTCCCTCTGCAGGGCTCTCCTACAGACCTCCCTGAAGCAGGAGCACAGCCTGAGGAGCCAATTGCCCTCTCCAAGCCTTTCCATCCAGGCTGCTCCAGCTCCTGACTCACATCGAAGGAGATTTTGTTCTTTTTTTTTCCCTTCCCCCTGCACAGGATGGAGAGAAGGGTGGAGGGAGGAGGGAGAGGAAAACAAAGCTGCAGAACAGACAGAACACGATGTAGAAGCAGAGTTGCTGTCACTGCAATTATTCACTTGTCACTCCTGCAAGCTGAGCATCCGTTATTTGGACGCTGCCAACGAGATTTATCTCTGGGCTCTGCTTTGCAAGAAGCCTCCTTTAATTGCCCCATGATTTAAAAAAAAAAAAACTCTTTGCACTGCTTCAGTCCCAGCTCCAGCCACCAGCCAGCTGGAGAGGAGGAAAATAAAAAGAAAAAAAAAAAACAGAAAAAAAGTAATTTATTCTCCAGCCAGGCAGGCTCCTTCGACCAGAAATATCAAATTTAAGGCACTTATGAGGCGTGAATTCCTTTGTAAAGGATATGTAAACATCCTATCAGCTGCTCTGGCAACCCCACAGCAAAGGCTTCTCCTGGCAGCTCTGACATGAAGCCCAGGCTGAAAAAAAATTTTAAAAAGGCTTTTAGGTACCTGGAACAAGGGAAAAAAAAAAAAAA
>VWZI01000995.1:84788-94963 GCA_013396835.1 Psilopogon haemacephalus
AAAAAGGGGGGTTGTGGTGGGTTTTTTTTTTTTTTTTTTTTTGGGGGGGGGGAAGCTTCCTCTGCATGATAAATGTCAGCAATGCTCAACTTAAACTCCTTCAGCAGCGTGAGCAAGCCCCAAGCAGAGCAGCCAGAAACAGCTAAAGTGGTTGTTTGTTTTTTTTTTTAATTATTAAGCAAAGTGCTGGTTTATTGGTTTGGGTTTGTTCTTTGTCTTTTTTTTTTCTTTTTTAATGGAGCTGAGGGAAAAAGGTTTCCTTCATTCTAGGAGTAATTAGAAACCTAAGGCAGGGTTTTGTGGGGTAGTGCTCAGCATTTTAGCCAAGTTTGAGTTGCCACTTTCAGTGTTCCCCATGTAAATGGTGATCTTCACAGGCTCACAGGATGCCAGGGGTTTGAAGGGACCCAAGGAGCTCAACCAGTCCAACCCTCCTCTGCCAGAGTAGGAGCATCCAAGCTAGCTCAGTGCACATAGCAACACATCCAGACAGGGTCTGGAAGGGCTCCAGACAAGGAGACTCCACAACCTCTCTGGGCAGCCTGTGCCACTGCTCTGGGACCCACCCAGGCAAGAAGTTGCCTCTTATGTTGAGGCAACAACCTCCTGTGCTGCAGCTTTCATCCACTGCTCCTTGGCCTATGGCAGGGAGCAGTGAGCAGAGCCTGTCCCCCACCTCCTGACCCCCAGCCCTTAGAGGGTTACAAACATTGATTCAATCTTCAGGCACAGCTCACTCACAGAATCCCAGAATGAAGCAGGTTGGAAAGGACCTCTGAGATCATCAAGTCCAACCTATCACCCAACACCTCCTCATTTACTACCCCATGGCACCAAGTGCCTCATGCAGCCTCCTTTCCAACACCTCCAGGGATGGGGACTCCACCACCTCCCTGGGCAGCCCATTCCAATGCCAATCTCTCTCTCTCTGGGAAGAACTTCCTCCTAACATCCATAGGTTGGAGCTGGATGGTCCTTGAGTTCCCTTCTAACCCTGACTGATTCTATGATTCCATGGCAGGGAGGTTGGAGATGGAAGTTCCTTGAGCTCCCTTCCAGCCCTGACTTATTTTATGATTCTATAGCAGGGAGGTTTCTGTAAGCCACATTCAAATCTTTACCTGCATCTAGCACTGGGATGCTTTAAAACATATTTCAGGCTGTGGTCCCTTCCAGCCCTGCCAATTCTGTGATTCTATGGCAGGTAGGTTGGAGCTGGATGCTCCTAGAGCTCCCTCCCAGCCCTCCCACTTCTATGATTCTATGGCAGGTGGGGGTTGGAGCTGGATGCTCCTTGAGCTCCCTTCCAGCCCTGAACAGTTCTGCAACTCTCTGATTTTACAAAGTGACTCAGTCACTAACAGACACTGCCAAAACAACCTGGGAATGTAACTCAGCCAAAGGAACCAAACTCTAGAGAGCAGCTCAGCCCCCAAGTGACAGAACTGTTTTCCAAGGGGGGCAATTTCCCTTTCCCTCATAGACCTGCAGGAGATAAGAATTTAATTCTGCTGGCCAGGACTGAGCTAATAACAGAGGTAATAATTACAGCAGGGAAGTTAATGATTTCATTTGGTGCAGGTCTGGATGCTGCAAAAGGTTTGCTGCCTGTTACCTGGATACATCAGATAGGCAGTAATGGAATTTCCCTTCAGCTTATCTTTGGTGGAGAGGAAAAAAACTGAGGATAGAATTAGATTTTATTTTATTTTATTTATTTGTGTTCACTACAACAATTTTTATCTCCACCAAAAACAGCCAAATCCCAAATGCTGGGGAGATAAGGCAGTGACTTACTCAATGCAATATAATATTCTGTGCTTCCAAGAATTAGTAGAATCTGTGATTTCTCCTAAAGTTCAAACCAATTCCTACAACTCAAGCCAGCTCCTAAAATCCAAACCAGCTCCTACAACTCAAACCAGCCCCCAAAATTTGAGCCAGCTCCTAAAACAGAAACCAGCCCCCAAAGTTCAAGCCAGCTCCCAAAGCTCAAACCAGCTCCCACAATTCAAGCCAGCATCCAAAATCCAAACCAGTTCCCAAAGCTCAAACCAACTCCTGCAACTCAAACCAGCTCCTAAAATCCAAACCAGCTCTCACAACTCCACCCAGCTCCTGTAATTCCATCTTCCATCAAATTCAACCTTATAAAATTCAAATTCTTATCCCCCCAAAAATTCCAACTTCCTATCAAAGACTTCCAATTCTTATCACAAACCTCCCAACCTCTTATCAAGCAACAGAAGCTCATCAGATTCCTACCTGCCTCCAATGCCTCCAAGCTGAGTGCTGAAATCCTTGGGATGGGAAGAGAGGATCCCAGCCAGGGGGAGCTGGACAGGCTTGACAGGTGGAAGGGAGAAGGCTCCTGGAAGTCTGTGCCAAGGTGGAGAGGAGAAGGCTCCTGGAATTCTTTGTCAAAGTGAAGAGGAGAAGGCTCCTGAAAGTCTATGCCAGCATGGAGAGGAGAAAGATCCTGAAAGTCTGTGCCAAGGTGGAGAGGAGGAAGGCTCCTGGAAGTCTGTACCAACGTGGAGAGGAGGAATGCTCCTGGAAGTCTGTGCCAAGCTAGAGAGGAGAAAGGTTCTGGAAGTCTGTGCCAAAGTGGAAGGGAGAAGGCTCCTGGAAGTCTATAGCAAGGTGGAGGGGAGAAGGCTCCTGGAAGTCTGTGCCAAGGTGGAGAGGAGGAAGGCTTCTGGAAGTCTGTGCCAAGGTGGAGAGGAGGAAGGCTCCTGGAAGTCTGTGCCAAGGTGGAGAGGAGGAAGGCTCCTGGAAGTCTGTACCAAGGGGGAGAGGAGGAAGGCTTCTGGAAATCTGAGCCAACTTCACTCCTGGGAGAACTTACAGCAGCATTCCAGGTCAGATGGACCTAGAGGGAAGATGTGGAGGGACTCATTAAGACAAGGAGTAACAATTCCCAACCCAGAGAGGGTAGATTTAGACCTGGGGGAGAAATTCTTTCCAGTGAGGGTGGTGAGACACTGGAAGAGGCTGCCCAGAGAAGGTTCATGCCTGGGAATGTCCAACCCCAGGCTGGATGAGGTCTTGAGCATCCAGATCCAGTGAAAGGTGTCTCTGGCCATGGCAGGGAGTGGGATGAGATGACCTTTGGGTCCCAAAATCCAACCCAGCCCATTCTATGCTTTTATAAGAACTGTAGCTTTGGGATCACTTCTTCTTTTCCCCATCCCCAGCATTACCTTCTTGCCAGGAATAAAACAAATCCCAGTGGATTCCATCCCCACCTGGAATAAAACTGATTCCAGTGGATTTCATCCCCATTTAGAATACAACAAATCCCAGTGGATTCCATCCTCACTTGGACTAAACCCAAATCCCGATGGATTCCATCCCCATTTCGAAGAAAAAAAAAATCCCAGTGGATTTTGGGAGCTGGTTTGAGTTCTGGGAGTTGGTGTTGAATTTTGGGAGCTGGTTTGAGTGAGTTTTTTGAGTTTTAGGACCTGGTTTGGATTTTAGGAGCTGGTTTGAGTTTGAGGAGTTGGACTGGATTTTGGGAGCTGGTTTGAGTTTCCAAGGTCTCCCTGGAGCCTTCTCTTCTCCAGGCTGCACAGCCCCAGCTCTCCCAACCTGTCCTCAAGGGGGAGTTTCTCCAGCCCTCTGATCACCTTTGTGGCCTCCTCTGGACCTGCTCCACCATTTCCATGTCCTGCTTGTGTTGGGGGCACCAGAAGTGGGCACAGCAGCAGGGCAGAGGGGGAGAATCCTCTCTCTCTTTCCCTGTTGGCTTAATTTTATTTGTATGCAGGTTGGGATTTCTGGAGGAGCAGATGGGCAGGGAAAAAGAAAAGGAACAAGAGAGGAGAGGAAAAGGAAATTAAACTAAAACCAAGGGAGCCCAAACCTCAGGCTTGAAGGGATATTAGAAGAGAGATGGCAGCCAGATAGGAAAGCAGAGGACACCCAGGGGGAAGGAAAGCAGCCAGGCTGGTGAGCATCTGCTTGCAGCCTCCCACACCCCCTGGAAGAGCTCTTGCCCAAGACCAGAGGCTGCAAAAGGGGGGCAGGACCCCCAACCCTGTGCCAAAGCAGCAGATTAGGTCCAGGCTTTTAGGTACAGGCACAGGAGCTGCAGAGGAGTGTGAGGAGCAGTCCAAAAAGCATTCTCTGGCTCATTGCCATCAGGAATCAGCACCCCCTGACCTCCAGGGACTTAATACTGTGGGCAGCAGGAGCAGGGCAGTCCTGACCCTGTGCTCAGCACTGCTCAGCACACACCTTGAGTGCTGTGTCCAGCTCTGGTTGCCTCCATTCAAGAGAGATGTTGAGGTGCTGGAAGGTGCTGAGAGAAGGGCAGCAAGGCTGGGGAGGGGCCTGGAGCACAGCCCCAAGAGGAGAGGCTGAGGGAGCTGGGGGTGTGCAGCCTGCAGAAGAGGAGGCTGAGGGCAGAGCTCATTGCTCTCTGCAGCTCCCTGCAGGGAGGTTGTGGCCAGCTGGGCTTGGGCTCTGCTCACAGGCACCCAGGGACAGAAGAGGAGCCAGGCTCAAGCTGTGGCAGGGCAGGTTCAGACTGAAGCTTAGGAGGAAGTTCTGCCCAGCTCTGGAAGGGCAGAATGGAAGCACAGAACCACAGAATGAAGCAGGTTGGAAAGGACCTCTAGGGTTGTCAAGTCCAACCTATCACCCAACACCTTCTCATTAACTAACCCCTGGCACCAAGTGCCTCATGCAGCCTCCTCTTCAACACCTCCAGGGATGGGGACTCCACCACCTCCCCAGGCAGCCCATTCCAATGCCAATCTCTCTCTTGCTGCCAACAACTTCTGCCTAACCTCCAGCCTGAACCTGCCCTGCCACAGCTTGAGCCTGGCTCCTCTTCTGTCCCTGGGTGCCTGTGAGCAGAGCCCAAGCCCAGCTGGCCACAACCTCCCTGCAGGGAGCTGCAGAGAGCAATGAGCTCTGCCCTGAGCCTCCTCTTCTGCAGGCTGCACACCCCCAGCTCCCTCAGCCTCTCCTCCCAGGGCTTATGCACAAGGTAGAGAAAAGCTCCAGCAGGAGGAGCATGCAGAACATCCTCTCAGTTTGCAGAGGAGTCAGAGACTGAAGAAACAGGGGAGAAAATGAGGGAAAAAAAAAAAAAAAAGGCAGAAGTGTGTCTGGGTGAGGGATGCAGAGGGGAATGGGAACAGCAGGGAATGGATGGGGAAGGGGATGCTGAAGGCAGCCAAGTCTTCCTCCCAAGCCTGAGAGGAGCACACCTGAATCCCTCCATCATTTAAGCAGGACTTTCTGTGGTTCTGGAGCTGGCCAGCAAGAGGAGTGATTGCTCCCAGCAATCTGGCTTCAGGTGGCATTAATTATTGACTCCAGGTCACCCAATTAAGCAGGGCAAAACACAACCTGACAGAGGCCAGGGAGCTGTAAGACTTTGAGCAGCTCCATTTGGGGCATGAATCACTCCTTGGCTTGAAGCTAACCCAGCACCTTGCAAGGTCAAATAGAGGCACAGAAGCTGCTCCATTGTTTTTGTTTTGTTTTTTTTCTGGTATAATATTATATTATTGGATGCAACAGAACAATAATGAACCAAATCTCTCCTGCTGCACAACCATTCCCTCCTGAAAACAGCCAAAAAAACCCAAATATTTTTTTTTTGCTGCACGAGTATTAAATATTGAAAAGAGACAAAAACTCCAAATCTCTCCTGCTGCACAACCATTTCCTCCTGAAAACAGCCAAAACCCACCAATTTTTCTTGCTACGCAAACATTTCCTCCTGAAAACAGCCCAAAAGCCCAAAACGCTCATCCTACACAACCATTTCCTCCTGAAAACAGCCCAAAAACCCCAAATCTCTCTTGCTACACAAATATTAGATATTGAAAAGAGACAAAAACTCCAAATCTCTCCTGCTGTACAACCATTTCCTCCTGAAAACAGCCCAAAAACCCCAAATCTCTCTTGCTACACAGTTATTTCCTCCTGAAAACAGCCCCAAAACCCCAAATCTCTCTTGCTACACAATTTCCCATTGAGAACAGCCCCAAACCCTCAAATCTCTCCTGCTATACAACCATTTCCTCCTAAAAACAGCCCCAAAAGCCCAAATCTCTCTTGCTACACAATTTCCCATTGAGAACAGCCCCAAACCCTCAAATCTCTCCTGCTATACAACCATTTCCTCCTAAAAACAGCCCCAAAAGCCCAAATCTCTCTTGCTACACAATTTCCCATTGAGAACAGCCCCAAACCCTCAAATCTCTCTTGCTGCAAAAATACTAAATATTGAAAAGAGAATAAAAGCCCAAATGTCTCTTGCTACACAACCATTTCCTCCTGAAAACAGCCCAAAAGCCAAAAACTCTCCTCCTACACAACCATTTTCTCCTGAAAACAGCCCAAAACTACCAAATCTCTCCTGCTACACAAATACTAAATATTGAAAAGCGACAAAAAAACCCCCAAATCTCTCTTGCTGCACAACCATTTCCTCCCAAAAAAACAGCCCCAAGAGCCCAAATCTCTCTTACTACACAACCATTTCCTCCTGAAAACAGCCCCAAAACCCCCCAAATTTCTCTTGCTACAAGAACTTGCCGAAGAACTTCCTTTGTCCTTGCTTCCCTTAAGGGCTGGGCAATGGGGAGAGCTCTTTTCCTGCCCTGGGAGGCCCAAGAGCAGCAGGACCTGGGATGAAAGCAATCAGCCACTGCCCCTGGCAGCTGCCCCGGGGCAGGGAGCAATGATTTGCAGTGGCTGCTGCCTTGCCTTGAGGCTGAGCTCCTGGGCTCAAAGGGCAAAAGCTTTCTAAGCAATTATCCATCTCCTTGGTCCATCCAACCCCCTCTATTATCCTCATTTCCTTGGGAAGATTAATGCTGTTGCCCCCCTGCCACCCCCCAAACCCTTTAATCAAATAAGCTTTTGGCTCTTGACATTTACTTCCATCCCACAGCTGCTTCTTCCCAGAGATAAGGCAAAGGAGAAGGGGAAAAAAACCCACAAGATAATGAAATTACTGCTTCAAATCTCTTTCTCTCTCTCAGAAATTAAATACTGACTCCTCAAGACTCACTTTGGAACCAAGACACAAAGAACTCCATCACTCCACTGAGCACTGCTTTGTGGTCCCTCCAGCAGCTGATTTTTGATTGAATTAATCAGGTGTGGCTTCAGGAAATCATCACAGAAGGGTTTGGGGTTGGGAGGGAGCTTCCAGATCAGGAATAAAAAAAAGAGTTTGGGTTGGGAGGGAGCTTCAAGATGAGGAATCAGAGAATGGGTTGGGTTGGAAGGGAGATTCGAGATGAGGAATCAGAGAATGGGTTGGGTTGGAAGGGAGATTCAAGATGAGGAATCAGAGAATGGGTAGGATTGGAAGGGAGCTTCAAGCTCAGGAATTACAGAAGGGTTTGGGTTGGAAGAGATCTTCAAGATCAGGAATCACATCATGGGTTGGGTTGGGAGGGACTTCAACATCAGGAATCTTAGAATGGGTTGCTTTGGAAGGGTGATTCAAGATGAGGAATCAGAGAAGGGTTTGTGTTGGAAGGGATCTTCAAGACCAGGAATCACAGAATGGGTTGGGACCTTCAAGATGAGGAATCATGGAATGGGCTGAATTGGAAGGGGCTTTCAAGATGAGGAATTACAGAATGGGTTTGGGTTGGAAGGGAGCATCAAGATGAGGAATCACAGAATGGGTGCTCAGGCACCACTGAGGAGCCCCAATCTGTGCTCAGGCAGCACTCAGGAGCCCCAATCTGTGCTCAGGCAGCACTCAGGAGCCCCAATCTGTGCTCAGGCAGCACTCAGGAGCCCCAAGCTGTGCTCAGGCACCACTGAGAAACCTCAGCCTGTGCTCAGCCACCACTGAGGAGGCAGAAACTAAGTTCCCCATCACCCAAGCCCTGCTCTGGATATTACAGAGCAGTTTTATTAATCTGAGCTATAAAAGGATTTTATGACCTGCTTGAATTTTCCCCCATTTTAACCTCTAAAGTTAAATGGAGCTTTATATCCCCATCTATATTTCTGTGCTCCTGAGCTCTCCACGTGGAATTCCTAACGTGGAAGAAAAAGTTAGGAACTGATTTTAACTCCTTCCTATCATTTTTTTTTTTTCTTCCAGGGATAGAGATTCTAAACAATAAAGGTACTAAGAGCAGAACATTACCTTTTTATTGTCAATTTGAGGGCACACCTGCAGATTCAGGTGGTTGGAGAGGGGTGGAATAGAAGTTCCATAGCTGCAGTAAGTGCTGAGTCCTCTTACAACGTCATTACAAGCCTAGGAGTAGCTTTTACACCTGGATATACTCACTGCAGAGGATCAACACTTTATGATCCACTTAGCTACCAAGCACTGGAGGAAGCTCTGGCAGGGGCACTGCTTGTAGGTCTGAGCATTGGAGCTCTGGCATTAGCTCTGCCACTAGCTCCAAGCACCACAGGAAGGTCTGCCACTAGCTCCAGGCACTGGCATCAGCTCTGACACTGGCTCATAGCACCACAGGAAGCTCTGCCACTAGCTCCAGGCACTGGCATCAGCTCTGGCACTGGCTCATAGCACCACAGGAAGCTCTGCCACTAGCTCCAGGCACTGGCATCAGCACTGGCACTGGCTCCAAGCACTGCAGGAAGCTCTGCCACTAGCTCCAGGCACTGGCATCAGCACTGGCACTGGCTCCAAGCACTGCAGGAAGCTCTGCCACTAGCTCCAGGCACTGGCATCAGCTCTGGCACTGGCTCATAGCACCACAGGAAGCTCTGCCACTAGCTCCAGGCACTGCTGGAAGCTCTGGCACTAGCTCCAAACCATTATCCCTTGGCCTGTCTATTTGTGCCACCTACTGGAGACTGCTGAAGTCCCAAAGGGGTCAGAAGTTGGCAGAAGAAAGTCACTTGGCCTGCAGAATTCCAGCAGGATCCAACCTCTGCATGCTCATAGGGGGATGGAAATTTGAACTGGAGTAAGAGAGTTGTGCCAAAGCCCCCTGGAGCTGCTGCTACAGGTGCAAGCAAGGCTCCTCCTCTGCTGCAAGATCTTCCTCCTCAGCTTTCTTGCAGAACCTCTTCAGGCACAGGAATGACCTTGGTTGGGCATGGACGTGGCAGAAGTCTCCCTGAACGGAGTCACTTCCCCTTCAAAACTGAAATTCACAGGCCCAGACAAAATTCACAAGGTGGAGAGCTCAGGAGAGAGATGTTGAGAAGCCACTTGGTGGGGAAAACATCTCCCACTTGGTAGGGAAAAAAACATCTCCCCCTTGGTGGGACAGGTATGAAGAGAAGCACAGAATGGCAGAGGTTGGAAGGGACCTCCAGAGATCATCCAGTCCAGCCAGCAGCCCAACACCACCATGGCCACCAAACCCTGGCCCCAAGTGTGCCATGGCTACAGTCTCCAAGCTCATCCAGTCCAACCCCACCATGGGCATCAAACCACAGCTTCAAGTGCCATGGCTACAGCCCCTAAGCTCATCCAGTCCAACCAGCAGCCCAACACCACCATGGCCACCAAACCCTGGCCCCAAGTGTGCCATGGCTACAGTCTCCAAGCTCATCCAGTCCAACCCCACCATGGGCATCAAACCACAGCTTCAAGTGCCATGGCTACAGCCCCTAAGCTCATCCAGTCCAACCAGCAACCCAATCCCACCATGGCCACCAAACCCTGGCCCCAAGTGTGCCATGGCCACAGATATTTGAGCCCCTCCAGGGCTGAGAGCTCCACCACCTCCCTGTCCAACCTGTTCCAATGCTCCTTCAGCAGGGAAATTCCTGTCTGGCTGCTGCAGGCTGAATTGGAATTGTCTCAGGCCAGCTCCACCTTGGTGGGTCTCAGAGGCTGGGCTGGGAGCCTTTTGGTATTTGGAATTGCTTCTGATTCGAAATGAAAGCTGCTGGCTGAGACCCTCCAGGATTCTGACCCTGTCAAAGGCACCTCTGGGGGAGCAGCAATTAACATTTGCTAAAAGCCAATGGGCAGGGAGAAGTGAACTTTGCAGCTGCTGCCTGGCATGACCCAAACCTGCTCACCAAGGGAGCTTCAGCTCATCTTAATCACCATTTAAAGGGGAAATTAAAAAATAAAAAAAAGAAACTTTTTAAGGCTGAGAAAGAATTAATCATGAAAAGGAATAGGTAAACCAGGGATATATAAAATAATAGAGAGAAAAATAAATATCTATTTAATGTATAATATATTT
>VWZI01000997.1:0-33230 GCA_013396835.1 Psilopogon haemacephalus
GTGAAGAACTTCCTAACATCTAATCTGAATCTGCCCTCCTCTAGCATGGATCCATTCACCCCAGTCCTATCACTACCTGACTCCTTAAAATGTGTCTCAGAACCCTCATAGTGAAGAACTTATCATAGAATCATAGAATGGTTTAGGTTGGAAGGGACCTCAAAGCTCAGCCAGTTCCAACCCCCCTGTGCCATAGGCAGGGACACTTCCCACTAGAACAGGTTCCTCAAGGCCTCATCCAGCCTGGGCTTCAACACCTCCAGGGAAGGAGCAGCCACAACCTCCCTGGGCAACCTGTGCCAGTATCTCACCACCCTCACTGCAAACAACTTCCTCCTAACATCCACTTTCAATCTCCCCTCTGCCACTTTAAACCCATTCCTTCTCATCCTCTCATTACAATACTTTGTGAATAGTCCCAGCCCTTCTGTAGGTCCCCTTTCAGATACTGGAAGGTTACAATAAGGTCTTCTGGAAGCCTTCTATGATTCTATCTTCTGAGGTCCCTTCCAACCTAAACCATTCTATGATTCTACCTCTGAGGTCCCTTCCAACCTAAACCATTCTATCATTCTATGATTCTCTCTTCTGAGGTCCCTTCCAACCTAAACTATTCTATGATTCTATGATTCTCTCTTTCAAGGCCCCTTCCAACCTAAACCATTCTATGATTCCATGATTCTATCTCTGAGGTCGCTTTCAACCCCTAATATTCTATGATTCTGTGTGATCCTGTGATTTACCCAATTGTTTTAGGGCAGGTGAGCTACCACACAGGTTGGTGCTACTATTTTTTTTTTTCTTTCAGTCAGTAATTTTATTTTGCTTTTTTTAAAAAGAAAACACTAATCATAGAATCGTAGAATCATAGAATGGTCTAGGTTGGAAGAGACCTCAAAGATCATCCAGGTCCAACCCCCCTGTGCCATAGGCAGGGACACCTCCCACGAGAACAGGTTGCTCAAGACCTCACCCAGCCTGCCCTTGAATACATCCAGGGAGGGAGCAGCCACAACCTCCCTGGGCAACCTGTGCCAGTGCCTCACCACCCTCACTGTGAAGAACTTTCTCCTAACATCCATTTTCAATCTCCCCTCTGCCAGTTTGAACCCATTCCTCCTCGTCCTGTCATTACAAGACCTTGTGAACAGTCCCTCCCCAGCCTTCCTGTAGCCCCCTTCAGATACTGGAAGGTTACTATAAGGTCTCCTGGGAGCCTTCTCCTCTCCAGGCTGCACAGCCCCAACTCCCTCAGCCTGTCCTCATAGCAGAGCTGCTGCAGCCCTCTCAGCATCTTCGTGGCCCTCCTCTGGACCCTCTCCAACACTTCCATGTCCTTCTTGTGCTGGGGGCTCCAGAACTGCACACAGTACTCCAGGTGGGGTCTGACCAGAGCAGAGTAAAGCCTTCTCTTCTCCAGGCTGAAAAGCCCCAACTCCTTCAGCCTGTCCTCACAGCAGAGGTGCTCCAGCCCTCCGATCATCTTTGTGGCCCTAATGTTTTTATCAAAGGCCCATTAATTTCTCTGGGGAAAAAAACCCAACACCACAGCTTTCTGCATGAGCTATTCCCCTCTCTGTGCTTCAATAAAGGCTCTGCAATTGTCCAGAGACAAAACGCCTCCAAGAAATTAACTTCCCCACAACATTTCATTCAGGCGGTTGATGGCTTAATGCTAAACCGATTAAAAGCAATAAACAGCTCCATGAATGGGATATTCATTTCTTTGCCAGGAGTGGAAATTAGTGGGTGCTTGGATTCCCACGGGGTGGGCGACTCCAACCAGCCAGCAGCATCATCTACCAAGGCCGCAGAGCACAGAGTGAGGGATTGGCTGTGTGCAGCTGGAGGGTTACGCCGCGTGGATATTAATGTTGCAGCCAAAGCCTCACCCACCCTGCAGTAGCCCCAGGTTGCACTGAGAAAATAAAGCAAGGTGATCTCCTTCCAAAAACAACCCAAAAAAACCCCCAAAACCCTCACACTTTTCCCCTTGCAGCTTAGGAGATTGGTATTAATGGGAACGTTGCAGGACGAGGAGGAAAGGGCTTAAACTGGCAGAGGGGAGATTGGTATTAGATTTTAGGAGGAAGCTGTTTGCAGTGAGAATGGTGAGACACTGGCACAGGTTGCCCAGGGAGGTTGTGGCTGCTCCCTCCCTGGATGTGTTCAAGGCCAGGTTGGATGAGGTCTTGAGCGACCTGTTCTAGTGGGAGGTGTCCCTGCCTGTGGCACAGGGGGGTTGGAACTGGATGAGCTCTGAGGTCCCTTCCAACCTAAACCGTTCTATGATCCCATAAACACTTCTAGAGCAGGCAAAGCATGAGGGATGGCACAAAACACAAGGTAGCAATTAGACTGATGGGAAACTTTGCCAGAGTTTGATCATATTAGATCTGCTCTTTAAATGCTGCCTGCCCCAAGCAGCCAAGACTCCTGTTTACAGTTGCTGCAGACTAAAATCCAGCAGGGCGCACAGGGAGAGGTTTTAATTCCTTGTTAAGTTGTAATCATCCAGCCCTCACTGAACAATTCATCATAAGGCAGCAAAGAGCCAAAATTTAAAGCTTCCTAAAACCTGAGCAGCAGCTTTCCCAGGTCCTCTTGCACATTGTTATAGCAAGGGCACAGCGATGTGCCCTTGGGCCAAGAGGGCCAATGGGATACTGGAGTGTATTAGGCAGAGTGTGTCCAGCAGAGCAAGGGAGGTTCTACTCCCACTATACTCTGCCCTGCTGAGACCTCATCTTGAGTACTCTGTTCAGCTTTAGGCTCCCCCATTGAAGAGGGACAGGGATCTGCTGTAGCAGGTCAAGTGCAGGACTCCAAGGATGCTGAGGGGACTGCAGCACTGCCTGGGGAGGAGAGGCTGAGGGACCTGGGGCTGCTTAGGCTGCAGAAGAGAAGACTGAGAGGGGATTGAATCAATGTTTATAAATGTCTGAGGGCTGGGGATCAGGAGGAGGGGGAAGGCTCTGCTCACTTGCTCCCTGGGATAGGACAAGGAGCAACGGGTGTAAGTTTTAGCACAGGAGGTTTTGCCTCAACACAAGGGGGGAACTTCTTAACTGGAAGGATGACAGAGCACTGGTACAGGCTGCCCAAAGAGGTTGTGGAGTCTCCTTGTCTGGAGGCTTTCAAGGCCTGTCTGGATGTGTTGCTGTGTGCCCTGAGCTAGATTGTCTGCTCCTGCTCTGGCAGGGAGGGTTGCACTCGATGATCTCTTTGGGTCCCTTCCTACCCCTGACATCCTGCAATCTTATCATAAGTCTCCCTTGAACCTCCTCCAATCCAGGCTAAACAACCCCCTGATGCCATTAGGATACCTCTATGCTTGGAGTAGCACAGCTTTGTCTTTCCAGCACTGGAAAGAATGAGGAATTATTACAGGGATTCCTACCTCCTGCTGCAGTAGTGCAAATACAACATTAGGATAGAATAAATCCCCCCTTACCACCTCTCCTCCACGTTTGAAATTGATCTTTGGCTGAGACCAGTTTGAAAACTCGGCCACTGAAGGTGGGAATGGTTTTGTTTTATTTTATTTTTTTAATTCCAGGTTTGATTGATCTGTTTTAAAGGGAGGAGGTTTAAAAGGCAGCAGAACTATTCCCAGGGTAATTCACACACACACCCTGCTGTGTGCCCTGAGCTAGATTGTCTGCTCCTGCGCTGGCAGGGAGGGGTTGGACTGGACAATCTCTTTGGGTCCCTTCCAAGCCCTGACATCCTATGAGCCTGTGATCTTCCACAGATTCAGGGGTTGGCAATGAGGTTTGATGTAATTTGGAGGTTCATACCATAGGAAATATTACCAGCACACATTAGCAACTCCAACACAACAACTACCATTAGAGATTCCATCCAAGCAAGATCAGACCAGATGAGGAGTTCAGGAGGTTTGTCAAGGAGAAATAAATTCCACACAGCCAAGGATTTCCAAGCTTTCCCAGTCTGATCATGTCCTGCTTTCCCCCAGGACTCCCCACAAAGCTAAATTTTGCCTAAGGCAGCAGTGCACTGCTTTGTTCCTTGTGGATTAAAGACAAACCTTAATTTTTGCCTTTTGAATACCTACAACCACCTCCCTCTTCCTGGTGAAAGCTCACCCCTGCAGAGTGAAAGGACAGGCAAAATGCTTTTCATTTAGAATCAGAGAATCATAGAATCAGTCAGGGTTGGAAAGGACCACAAGGATCATCTAGTTCCAATCCCCCTGCCATGCCCAGGGACACCCTACCCTAGATCAGGCTGCCCACAGCCTCATCCAGCCTGCCCTTAAACACCTCCAGGAAGGTGGCCACAACCTCCCCCCTGGGCAACTCATTCCAGAGCCTCACCACTGTCATGGTGAAGAACTTCCTCCTCACATCCAAGCTGTAAACCTGCAAAGTTTTTCCTTTGGCTTCTGGGAGGTTCCCTGTGTTCTATCAGCTCCTTTTTTCAATGCCCAGACAAGCAAAAAAAATGATCATTTACATCGTTCATAAAGCCAGTTCAGAATCACAGAATCCCAGAAAACATTTGCTTGGAAGAGATCTCCAAGCTCATCCAGTCCAACCATGCACCCAGCACTGAAAGGTCAACACTAAACCACGTCCCTAAGCACCAGCTCCACAGGCTGCTTGAACACCTTCAGGGATGCTGACTCCAGCACTGCCCTGGGCAGACCATTCCAGTGTTTGATAACCCTTTCAGTGCAGGAACATTGCCAGTTTGATATTGGATTATGAAAGATTTGCATTTGCCACTGCTGTAAATGCCACCTGACACTTCCCAGCAGCAGCTAGGGATTTATGGCCTGCTTTTCAGTGGCTTTCCCACAGAATGTGGCTGCAAGTTGCCAGATGACTGAAGTGGAGCTCACACATTCAAGGAATGCTGAAAACATCTGCTTGGAAGAGACCTCCAAGCTCATCCAGTCCAACCCTTGACTGAAGGGTCAATACTAAGCACCAGCCCTTGACTGAAGGGTCAACACTAAGCACCATCTCCACAGGCTGCTTAAACAACCCCCAGGGATGGTGACTGCAGCACTGCCCTCAGCAGACCATTCCAGTGTTTGACAACCCTTGCAATGAAGAAAGATTTCCTAACATCCAACCTGAACCTCCCCTGCTGCAGCTTGGAACCATTTCCTCTGCTCCAGTCCCTTAGCACCAAGCAGCAGAGGCTGACCTCTCCTTGCTCCAACCTCCCTTCAAGGAGCTGCAGAGAGCAATGAGCTCTGCCCTCAGCCTCCTCTTCTCCACACTGAACACCTTCAACTCCCTCAGATGCTCCTCACAACCCAGGTGCTCCAGGCCCTCAGATGCTCCCATTACTCTGCTCTTGTCAGACCCCACCTGGAGTACTGTGTGCAGTTCTGGAGCCCCCAGCACAAGAAGGACATGGAACTGTTGGAGAGAGTCCAGAGGAGGGCCATGAAGATGATCAGAGGGCTGCAGCACCTCTGCTATGAGGACAGGCTGAGAGAGTTGGGGCTTTTCAGCCTGGAGAAGAGAAGGCTTCGGGGAGATCTTAGAGCAGCCTACCAGTATCTGAGTGGGGCCTACAGGAGGGCTGGGGAGGGACTGTTCACAAGGTCTTGTAATNTCATATAGCCCAGGTGCTCCAGGCCCGTCTCCAGCCTCCTTGCCCTTCTCCATACAAGCTCCAGCCCCTCAATGTCCTTCTTGTAGAGAGAGGCCCAGAGCTGACCACAGCACTCGAGGTGTGGCCTCAGCAGTGCTGAGCACAGGGGGATGATCCCCCTCCTGTCCCTGCTGCCCACAGTATCTCTAACCCAAGCCAGGATGCCCTTGGCCTTCTTGGCCCCCTGGGCACTGCTGGTTCACGTTCAGTTGACTGCCAACCAATACCCCCAGGTCCCTCTCCAAGTTGTAGCTTTCCAACCACACATCCCCAAGACTGTTCTCACCATGGGGTTGTCGTGACCCAGGTGGAGGACCTGGCACTTGGCCTTGTCAAACTTCATACAACACCAAAGATACCTGCAAGTTTTTGTGTTCAAATTGTCCACCAGCTCACCACAGCACCTGCAGTGTAAGGAGCACCTTTTATCTCTGGCTGATCAGCAAAATACATCTCGGGGAGGTTTGAGCATTTGCAACTAAAAGCATTTTGGTTTAGAGGATAATGAAACTCTGTGTTTTTATTCTGTGACTGTGAATGTAATTCATGGCTTTCCCTTGCAAGCCCTGCTGTGAATCTGGGAATGAAAAAAAAAAAAAAAAAAAGAAACAAAAAAACCCAACTAAATCTATCATCATTTGCAATATTTGCAATGCTTTTTCAATTTCCACAAATCCCCCTTGCCAGCAAACCACTTTACAAAAGCATCTGCATAAACAAGACAGGGAGTAAGTGTGAGCAGAGGCAGGGAGACCTGCCTTAAAAATATGAATGAATATTCACCCTGCTCCCTTGTGCTTTGCAGGTTCCTGTTGGTCTAGCACTCCACTGAGCACTACTCCTGGCTAGGGATGGGCACCAGCTCAAACCTCTGCGTCTTCACCTTGCCATCTTGCTGTAATAGCTCATCACCATGGGGGGAGGGAAAGACAGAAACCAGAGAGCGGGATCCTTTAAGGTTTAGGTTGAAGAAGAGAGAGAGCTGGAGTTGAAGAAGAGAGGGAGGTGAAGAAGAGGGAACTGGGGCTGAAGAAGAGAGGGAGCTGGGGTTGAAGAAGAGAGGGAGCTGAAGAAGAGGGAGCTGGGGTTGAAGAAGAGAGGGAGCTGAAGAAGAGGGAGCTGGGGCTGAAGAAGAGGGAGGTGGTGTTGAAGAAGAGAGGGAGCTGGGGTTGAAGAGAGGGAGGTGAAGAAGAGGGAGCTGTGGCTGAAGAAGAGGGAGCTGGGACTGAAGAAGAGAGGGAACTGGGGTTGAAGAAGAGGGAGCTGAGGTTGAAGAAGAGGGAGCTGAGGTTGAAGAAGAGGGAGCTTTTCTAACTTGAATGGTGTGATTTATTAGTAGAGATTTAACCTAACTCATTCCTCCAACACACCAACACATCATCTAGCTTAATTTTACCACCCCTGCATTTAAATGTCATTTAGATGTGGTGCTTTGTTTAGGGGTGAACTTTGTAGAGTAGGATTAAGGATTGGACTTGATGATCCCAAGGGGTGAACTTTGTAGAGGAGTATTAAGGGTTGGGCTTGATGATCCCAAGGGGTGAAATTTGTAGAGTAGGATTAAGGGTTGGGCTTGATGATCTCAAGGATCTTTTTCAACTTGAATTGTGTGATTTATTAGTAGAGGTTTAACCTAACTTCTTCCCCCAACACACCATCACATTTCCTAGGTTAATTTTACCACCCCTAGATGTATTTAAAGGTTGTTTGGATGTGGTGCTTCATTTAGGGGTGAACTTTGTAGAGCAGGATTAAGAGTTGGGCTTAATGATCCTAAGGGGTGAAATTTGTAGAATACGATTAAGGGTTGGGCTTGATGATCCCAAGGGTCTTTTCCAACTTGAATTGTGTGATTTATTAGTAGAGATTTAACCTAACTTCTTCCCCCAACACACCATCACATTTCCTAGGTTAATTTTACCACCCCTGGGTGTGTTTAAAGGTCATTTGGATGTGGTGCTTCGTTTAGGGGTGAACTTTGTAAAGGAGGATTAAGGGTTGGGCTTAATGATCCTAAGGGGTGAACTTTGTAGAGTAGGTTTAAGAATGGGCCTTGATGATCCCAAGGGGTGAACTTTGTAGAGCAGGATTAAGGGTTGGGCTTGAAGATCCTAAAGGGTGAACTTTGTAGAGTAGGATTAAGGATTGAGCTTGATGATCCCAAGGGGTGAACTTTGTAGAGTAGGATTAAGGGTTGGGCTTGGTGATCCCAAGGGTCCTTCCCAACTTGAATTGTGTGATTTATTAGTAGAGATGTAACCTAACTTCTTCCTCCAACACGCCAACACATCTTCTAGGTTAATTTTCCATGCAAGTTTCCACTCCATAAGGGAAATCATAGAATCATAGAATGGTTTAGGTTGGAAGAGACCTCAAAGATCATCCAGTTCCAACCCCCTGCCATAGGCAGGGAATCTCCCACTAGATCAGGTTGCTCAAGACCTCATCCAGCCTGGCCTTGAACACCTCCAGGGAGGGAGCAGCAACAACCTCCCTGGGCAACCTGTGCCAGTGTCTCGCCACCCTCACTGTGAGGAACTTCCTCCTAACATCCCGTTTCAATCTCCCCTCCACCAATTTGAACCCATTCCCCCTTGTCCTGTCATTACAAGACCTTGTGAAATCCAGTCCCATCCAAGCCCATGACTAACAACCTCAGTGTAGAAGCCTCTGGAAGTGCTAAATGGTTTGTAGCTCCCTCCAGCATCCTGCAGCCCTTCCTGTTGCCATCCATCTGCCTGCCACTGCACATACACCCAGCACCGTCGCTCACAACAAATGTGTGCAGACAGGGTCTGGCTCAGCTCTCTTAATTAATGAAAAGCTATTAGTTTGATTGCAGGTTGGTAATTGTTCTAAGCCCTGCAGTAAATGCTATTGAACTGGTTTTTTACAGAGCTCTTGTAACAACTAACTATTCTTAGGAGTGCAATTGCCTTTGAAACCTCACGAGGCTAACGTGCAGCACACGACTGTTCCAGTTCACAGCTCTCGGCACTCGGAGGAGATAGATCAGGTTTCAAGTTGCTCATCTGTTATGCTAATCAATACTTTGTTCTCCTGAACGGCGGAGGCAAACTCATTTGCTCCTTCCTGGGTGATAATGGATTATGAATGATTTGCCTTTGCAACTGTTGTAAAGGCCACCTGGCACTTCCCAGCAGCAGCTTTTCAGTGGGTTTGCCACTGAACGTGGCTGCAAGTGGCCAGATGACAGAGGTGGAGCAGCAGCAATAGCTCACACAGTCAAGGAACACAGAAAACATCTGCTTGGAAGAGACCTCCAAACTCATCCAGTCCAGCCCTCGACTGAAGGGTCAGTACTAAGCACCAGCTCCACAGGCTGCTCCTATTAGGAGAGACTGAAAGACTTGGGGCTGTACAGTCTGGAGAAGAGGAGGCTCTGAGGTCCCTGGAGGTGTTCAAGAAAGGACTGGATGGGGCACCTTGGTGCCATGGTCTAGTTGACTGGATAGGGCTGGGTGCTAGGTTGGACTGGATGAGCTTGGAGGTCTCTTCCAACCTGGCCTTTTCCTTTTCCTTTTCCTTTTCCTTTTCCTTTTCCTTTTCCTTTTCCTTTTCCTTTTCCTTTTCCTTTTCCTTTTCCTTTCCTTTCCTTTCCTTTCCTTTCCTTTCCTTTCCTTTCCTTTCCTTTCCTTTCCTTTCCTTTCCTTTCCTTTCCTTTCCTTTCCTTTCCACTGCACTCCACTCCACTCCACTCCACTCCACTCCACTCCACTCCATTCCATTCCATTCCATTCCATTCTATTCTATTCTATTCTATTCTATTCTATTCTATTCTATTCTATTCTATTCTATTCTATTCTATTCTATTCCACTCTACTCTATTCTATTCCACTCTACTCTATTCTAAGTATGGCCTCAGCAGTGCTGAGCACAGGGGGGTGATCCCCTCCTGTCCCTGCTGCCCACAGTGTTTCTAACCCAAGCCAGGATGCCCTTGGCTTGCTTGGCCCTCTGGACACTGCTGACTCATGTTCAATTGATTATCAACCAATGCCCCCAGGTCTGTCTCACCCACACTGAACACCCCCAGCTCCCTCAGATGCTCCTCATAGCCCAGGTGCTCCAGGCCCTCCTCCAGCTTCCTTGCCCTTCTCCAGACACGCTCCAGCCCCTCAATGTGCTTCCTGTAGCGAGGGACCCAAAACTCTTTGTGACCATCACTCAAAGCTGATCTGGTAGATACATCCATAAGTATTCACATTACAAATAAAGAAGAGGGTGGGTTTTTTTGTTTTTTTTTAAAGCTGCTCTTCAATCACTCAGTCACATTTCACCAGCCAGTATCTGTGCATGCTACAAGAGCAACAAGCAGCTGCTTGGAGCTTAGCAGCCATATAACATCTATCAACACCTCTCAGTCATGCAAGGGAGAGAGGTAAATCTGATAAAAATGCCTGCTAAATAGATTTGTGCCAGCTACAAACAGGCTCTGCAGAGCAGAAGTTCTTGAAGCATTTCCCAGGTTTTACCCTAGGTTATCAATTCCACGTAATCCAAAGTGTAATCCAGAAGACAACCAGGATCTAGAGATGTCACTGAATCACAGTGGCTGGGTTGGAAGGGACCTCCAAAGGTCATCCAGTCCAATCCCTTCAGCAGTCAGCAGGGACATCCTCCACTAGATCAGGTGGCCCAGAGCCCTGTTGAGCCTCACCTTGAATATCTCCAGGGATGGGGCCTCAACTACCTCCCTGGGCAACCTGTTCCATTGTTTCGCCACCCTCATGGTGCAGAACTTCTTTCATTCAAGTATTTCCTTGAGTTGCTTTGTCATTCACAGGCTCACAGCATGTCAGGGGTTGGAAGGGACCCAAAGAGGTCATCAAGTCCAACCCCCTCCCAACCCGAGCAGGACCAGACAATCCAGCTCAGGTTGGAACTGGATGAGCTTTGAGGTCCCTTCTAACCTAAACTATTCTATGATTTTATGACCTGTTCCAGTGGGAGGTGTCCCTGCCTGTGGCACAGGGGGGTTGGAACCGGCTGAGCTTTGAGGTCCTTTCCAACCAACCCATCCTATGATTGCTTCTTCTTTTCCCTTTTCAAATGCCAGTTTGTTACCAAGTGCCACTGTGGTCACACTTGAGCGTTTCATCTGGGTGACACTAAACTGAAGTGGCTTAGTTTATAGGCCATTAAATTTTGATGAGTCTGAGTTAATTTTGCATGAAGATCAAGAAGCCAGGGCAAGCAGAAGTCATTCAGGGGAAGTGCTTTCTCCATGGAAGAACCCTTGTAAGATGAACCTGTTCCTTGATTGGAACTCTCTCTAATTACTTTACCCATATTCTCCCTCTGAGCTCCCAGCATCACTAAGCTTATTATCTCATTTCCTGAGGCCCAGGCACTTGCTGACTGATGGATCTCATCTCCACACATTATGGCTCTGTCTAACTCCCAACATATTTCAGCCTGATGCCTTTAACTAGACCTTCGATGCTGAAACACATGAACCTTCTATTTTGCTAATAGGCCAAAAGAGAGTGCTTGGGCATCAGATCACTCAGTGCTTGTCTAATGTAAATGGCCCTTGTAAAGCACCAATTCAGTCACTTCTTTTTTAAAAGCTGTCATTGCTGGCTGATTTCTGCTAAGTGTGTGTCCAAGAGCATTTCCAGGACAACTTGACACACACTGCAACAGGGAGAAGCGTTTGAGAGAGTTCAATCGGCCTACACTTTGGAAGATGAAAAACCTCAGAGGAGCAGAATTCACCTCATGCCTTAAGAGTGGGATCTGAGCTCAGCAAGAAGAAGCACTACAGTAAAAGCTACACACCACTGAGACTTCAAATGCTGAATCCCAGCCTTCAAACCTGAGAATTCAAGAGAGATGGTGAGGTGCTCTCTACAGCAACCTCTGCTATGAGAAGGCTTCCAGGAGACCTTATTGTAGCCTACCAGTATCTGAAGGGGGCCTACAGGAGGGCTGGGGAGGGACTGTTCACAAGGTCTTGTAATGACAGGATGAAGGGGAATGGGTTCAAACTGGCAGAGGCGAGATTTGAATGGGATGTTAGGAAGAAATTCTTCACAGTGAGGGTGGTGAGGCACTGGAACAGGTTGCCCAGGGAGGTTGTGGCTGCTTCCTCCCTGGATGTGTTGAAGGCCAGGCTGGATGAGGTCTTGAGTGACCTGATCTAGTGGGAGGTGTCCCTGCTTATGGCACAGGGGGGTTGGAACTGGATGATCTTTAAGGTCTCTTCCAACCTAAACCATTCTATGATTCTATGATTCTAAAGGGAGGTTGTAGCCAGGTGGGGTTGGGCTCTTCCTCCAGGTAACCAGGATCATACAGTTGCAACCCCCCTCCCCCAAGCCATGGGCAGGGACACTTTCCACTAGATCAGGTTGCCCAGAGCCACATCCAGCCTGGCTTTTAAAACTCCTTGGGATGTATCCTGCTGCATAGAGTCTCTGTACCCAGCTGCTAAGGTCTTCAATGTGATTCTTACATTTCCTATGTATATAAAGAAGTGGGCTTTTATTTCTGCTGGTGGCCTCTTAGATGTCTTACTCCCCACTGGTCAGGCCACATCTTGAGTGCTGTGTCCAGTTCTGGGGCTCTCAATTCAAGAGAGATATTGAGGTACTGGAAGGTGTCCAGAGAAGGGCAACAAGGCTCGTGAGGGGCCTGGAGCACAGCCCTGTGAGGAGAGGCTGAGGAAGCTGGGGGTGTGCAGCCTGGAAAAGAGGAGGCTCAGGGCAGACCTCATTGCTCTTTACAACTACCTAAAGGGAGGTTGTAGCCAGGTGGGGATGGGCTCTTCTCCCAGGCACCCAGCAACAGAAGAAGGGGACACAGTCTCAAGTTGTCCCAGGGGAGGTTCAGGCTGGATGTTAGGAGGAAGTTGTTGCCAGAGAGAGTGATTGGCATTGGAATGGGCTGCCCAGGGAGGTGGTGGAGTCACAAGCAGTAACCAGGCTTTTGCACAAGCCTTGCTACAGAATAGAATGGAACGGAACGGAATAGACTAGACTAGACTAGACTAGACTAGACTAGACTAGACTAGAATAGAATAGACTAGAATAGAATAGAATAGAAATAGAATAGAATAGAATAGAATAGAAATAGAATAGAATAGAATGGAATGGAGAGGAATAGAATAGACTGGAATAGACTAGAATAGACTAGACTAGAATAGAATAAAGCCAGGTTGGAAGAGACCTCCAAGATCATCCAGTCCAGCCTGTCACCCAGCCATAGCCAATGGCACTAAGTTCCCCTTCCAGGCTTTGCTTGAACACCTCCAGGGATGGGGACTCCCCCACCTCCCTGGGCAGCCCATTCCAATGGTTTGAAGCTGATGGAGAGAAGGGTTAGACTGGATCTCAGGAAGTTTTTCAGTGTGAGGATGGTGAGACTCCGGAATAGGCTGCCCAGAAAAGTTGTGGATGCCTCCTCCCTGGGGATGTTCAAGGCCAGGTTAGATGAAGCCTCAAGGAGCTGAGTCTAGTTGAAAGGTGTCCCTGCCTTGGCAGGGACATTGGAACAGATGATCTGTAAGGTCCCTTCCAACCTAAGCCATTCTACGATTCCATGAAAACAGAAAAGCTGGGCTTAGGAAAAGAAGCAAAACCCAATCATTTCAGCCTTATTCTGAAGGGCAGGTCTTCAGACTACACAGAATGGCCTATGGCAGGGGTTCCAAAGTGGATGACCTTTGAGGTAATTTTGAACCTAAACCATTGTATGATTCTGTGATTCTAAGAGCATGGGTGGCATTAGAATCGGAGAGTCATAGAATCAGTCAGGGTTGGAAGGGGCCACAAGGATCAGCCACTTCCAACCCCCCTGCCATGCCCAGGGACACCCTACCCTAGATCAGGCTGCCCACAGCCTCTGCCAGACTGGCTGCAAACACCTCCAAGGATGTGGCCCCAAACACCTCTCTGGGCAACCCATTCCAGGCTCTCACCACTCTCATGCTCAACAACTTCCTCCTCACATCCAACGTGAATCTCCCCACTTCCAGCTTTGCTCCATTCTCCCTAGTCCTGTTACTCCCTGATACCCTCAAAAGTCCCTCCACAGCTTTTTTTGTAGCCCCCTTCATATCCTGGAAGGCCACAAGAAGGTCACCTGGGAGCCTCCTCTTCTCCAGACTGAACAGCTCTAACTCTCTCAGTCTCTCCTCACAGCAGAGGGGCTGCAGCCCTCTGAGCATCCTCGTGGCCCTTCTCTGCACACCTCCAGCATCTCCACATCCCTCTTGTCCCAGGGGCTCCAGCACTGGATGCAGTACTCCAGGTGGGCTCTCAGCAGAGCACAGCAGAGGGGGAGAATCACCTCCCTGGCCCTGCTGCCCACACTGCTCCTGCTGCAGCCCAGCCTCTGCTTGCCTTTCTGCCCTGCAAGTGCACACTGGTGCCTCATCTTCAGCTTCTCCTCCACCAGCACCCCCAAGTGCCTCTCCTCAGGGCTGCTCTCCAGCCACTCACTGCCCAGCCTGGATTGGTGCTTGGCATTTCCTTGACCCAGCTGCAGGACCTTGCCCTTGGTCTTGTTGAATTTCCTGAGGTTGGCTTGTGCCCACCTCTGCAGCCTGTGCATGTCCCTCTGGATGCCATCCCTGCCCTCCAGCCTGGCTGCTGCACCACACAGTTTAGGGTCATCAGCAAACTTGCTGAGGCTGCACTCAATGCCTCTGTCTATGGCAGCCACAAAGACGCTGAACAAGACTGGTCCCAGGACTGATCCTTGAGGGACTCCACTTGTCACTGGCCTCCACTTGGACATGGACCCATTGACAACCACTCTTTGGGTAGAGTTATGAGAGCTGATAGCAAGGACAGAGCTTTTAAGTCCTTGGGTAAAACTGATATTGCATAGGTTCTTTATTATTTTTTTTCCATAAGGATTTCCTGAGCTCGAGATATTGTTAGCACTTTTCACAGGGCTTTCATTTCGGAGCTTTTCAACCAGCAAGATCTCAGTAATCCCATGAGAGGGATGAAAAGTTGTCAGAGGAGCTAAGCACTCAGCCCCAAGTTTTTTTTTAAAGGGAAGCAGTTCCAAACAACCTCACGAGTCAAAGTTATTCCTCCCAACTAATCTGGGAGGTGACACAAAGAGGCCAAATCTGTTCTGAACCAACTTGAGCAGTAACATGTCTAAGTCTACCACCCGCATCCTGCTTGGTCAAATCTTCTGAGTTTTTTCTGCAGAGTTTATGACGATATTTTTTTCCAATTTGGGGGGAAGATTACTGCTGTACAGCTAAATATAGACAAGGCAGCCCAGGGTGAAAAACAGCACAGCTGAGAGTCTGTGCATCAGCAGGGAGACTTGCAACTACCTCTGGCTGTGTCTGGGAAAGGCAAACAGTCCCACGGAGAAAAGAAGGCTCCAAAACAGAGCAACAGGTATCAGAAATCTTTTGTCTTTCTGTGTAGCTTACTGCTTCTAGCAATCTTACAATATCCCTAATTGCAGGGTCACACAGAAGCATTCCAAGGTCAGAAAAGGTGAGAAATTCACCTCCATTCTCTAGCAGCTCTCATCAGATCCCACCTGGAGTACTGTGTACAGTTCTGGAGCCCCCAACACAAGAAGGACATGGAACAGTGCAGAGATCTGTTGGCAGGTGGGAGTTTGCTTCCCATGCAGGCAGGAGAGGAGTGGAAATGCAGTGAGATGATTCTGCCTCTTTACACTGCTCTCCTCAGACCTCACCTGCAACACTGTTTGAAGTTCTGGAGCCCCCAACACAAAAAGGACATGGAACAGAGCAGAGATCTGCTGGCAGGTGGGAGTTTGCTTCCCATGCAGGCAGGAGAGAAGTGGAAAAGCAGTCAGGTGATTCTGCGTCTTTGCTCTCCTCACACCCCACCTGCAGCACTGTGTGCAGTTCTGGAGACCCCAACACAAGCAGGACATGGAACTGTTGGAGCCAGTGCAGAGGAGGCCACCAAGATGCTGAGACAGCTGCAGCAGCTCTGCTGTGAGGACAGGCTGAGAGATTTGGGGCTCTGCAGCCTGGAGGAGAGAAGTACTCTGACCTGTAATATTTTCCTCTCCCACAGAGGACATAGCATGAAGGAGTAAGCATTCCTTTGAGCATCACTTAGAAAGAAAAGTTCTTTAAAAGGAAACACAAAGAAAGGGGGGAAAAAAAATTACACTTTCTCTGCCTCCATCTTCTCCCAGGCAGCAAATAAAGTAGCCTTGAAAGAGACTTCTGAGACTGCCTGAGAAAAGGTTGCTTTTATGTACAGCAGCTGAGCAAAGCCGGCTCTGGACTGTAGCAGAGATCTGTGGCAGGTGGTACTTTGCTTCCCATGCAAGCAGGAGAGGAATGGAAAAGCAGTGGGGATGATTCTGACCCTTTACTCTGCTCTCCTAAGGCACCACCTGCAGCACTGTGTGCAGTTCTGGAGCCTCCAACACAAGCAGGACATGGAACTGTTGGAGCCAGTGCAGAGGAGGCCACCAAGATGCTGAGAGGGCTGCAGCAGCTCTGCTCTGAGTACAGGCTGAGAGAGTTGGGGCTCTGAACCCTGGAGAAGAGAAGGCTTCCAGGAGACCTTATAGTAACCTTCCAGTATCTGAAGGGGGCTACAGGAGGGCTGGGGAGGGACTGTTCACAGGACAATATGACAGGACGAGGAGGAATGGGTTTAAAGTGGCAGGGGGGGATTTAAACTGGATGTTAGGAGGAAGTTTTTTGCAGTGAGGGTGGTGAGACACTGGCACAGATTGCCCAGGGAGGTTGCGGAGAACAGAATCACCCAATGTGACCTTTGATCAATTTGGGTGATTCTGTGCTCCACAACCTCCCTGGAGGTGTTCAAGGCCAGGTTGGATGAGGTCTTGAGCAACCTGATCTAGTGGGAGGTGTCCCTGCCTATGGCACAGGGGGGTTAGAACTGGCTGAGTTTTGAGGTCCCTTCCAACCTAAACCATTCTGTGATTCTATGATCACAAGGCTGTGCTGCTGCTGAAAACCAGTTAGCAGCTGCCAAACTGGAGCTGATGTGTGACTTGGAAGTTCAGATTTCATCTTCTTTCCTTTTGTGTCTCATGCAGGAACCCACAAGTTTTCTTGCTTCAGGTTTTCCCTGTGCTTTTCAGGTTAGACCTTGAAGTGGCCCTCCAGTATCTGAAGGGGCCTACAGGAGGGCTGGGGAGGGACTATTGACAAGACAATATGACAGGACAAGGAGGAATGGGTTTAAAGTGGCAGGGGGGGATTGAAACTGGATGTTAGGATGAAGTTGTTCGCAGTGAGGGTGGGGAGACACTGGCACAGGTTGCCCAGGGAGGTTGCGGAGCACAGAATCACCCAATGTGACCTTTGATCACTTTGGGTGATTCTGTGCTCCACAACCTCCCTGGAACTGTTCAAGGCCGGGTTGGATGAGGCATTGAGTGACCTTGTTCTAGTGGGAGGTGTCCCTGCCTATGGCACAGGGGGGTTGGAACTGGCTGAGCTTTGAGATTCCTTCCAACCTAAACCATTCTATGATTCTATGAAACACATGGGAGTGGCAAGTGGAAAATTCAGGGCAAAACCCCCTATTTGCTTCAGGTTACCTTTTGAAAGCTTGCAAGGAAGAAGTGGAGCAGCTGAAGTACAGAAATAGCTGCTCCTAGCACAGCCACCAAGAACGCAGCCCGCATTTGTGGTCCATCATATTTAATGTTGTCGAGTGACCCAAATGAATTAGTATTGATTTTTCCACAGTTTTGTCCCTGGCCAAGATGTAATCACTTATTAATAACACCATAGATGCTGCTCTAAGATGGGCAGAATCCCAGAATTATCCAGGATGGAAAGGACCTCTAAAGTGCATCTAGTCCAAGCCCCCTGCAGTCAGCAGGGACATCCTCCACTACATCAGGTTGACCAGAGCCCTTTTGAGCCTCACTTTGAGCATCTCCAGGAATGGGGCCTCAACCACCTTTCTAAGCAACATGTTCCGTTGCTCAAGCATCCTCATGGTGTAGAACCTGTTCCTGAGATCCAATCTAATTTCAAACCATTGCCTCTTGTCCTGTCACTGCAGGACTTTACAAACAGTCTCTCTGCAGCCTTCTTGCAGGGCCCCTTCAGGTACTGGCAGGCTGCTATTAGGTCTCTGTGATGGTCTGGGAGTTCCCCACATCCCCACACATTTGATTTAAACCAGACTAGACTCAAAGGGCTGGAAGTTAAGGAATGAAGCTTTATATTCACATCTCAGCACAATATACAAGCAGACCCCAAGCTGTGTGGTGCAGCAGCCAGGCTGGAGGGCAGGGATGGCATCCAGAGGGACATGCACAGGCTGCAGAGGTGGGCACAAGCCAAACTCAGGAGGTTCAACAAGGCCAAGGGCAAGGTCTTGCAGCTGGGTCAAGGCAATGCCAAGCACCAATCCAGGCTGGGCAGTGAGTGGCTGGAGAGCAGCCCTGAGGAGAGGGACTTGGGGGTGCTGGTGGAGGAGAAGCTGAAGATGAGGCAGCAGCGTGCAACTGCAGCCCAGAAAGGCAAGCAGAGGCTGGGCTGCAGCAGGAGCAGTGTGGGCAGCAGGGCCAGGGAGGTGATTCTGTCCCTCTGCTGTGCTCTGCTGAGACCCCACCTAGAGTACTGCATCCAGTTCTGGAGACTCTGTGACAAGAGGGATGTGGAGATGCTGGAGTGTGTCCAGAGAAGGGCCAGGAGGATGCTCAGAGGGCTGCAGCCCCTCTGCTGTGAGGAGATACTGAGAGAGTTAGAGCTGTTCAGTCTGGAGAAGAGGAGGCTCCCAGGTGACCTTCTTGTGGCCTTCCAGGATCTTAAGGGGACCTACAAAAAAGCTGGGGAGGGACTTTTTAGACTCTGAGGTAGTGACAGGATTGGGGGGAATGGAGAAAAGCTGGAGGTGGGGAGATTCAGACTGGATGGGAGGAGGAAGTTCTTCACCAAAAGAGTGGTGAGAGCCTGGAATGGGTTGCCCAGGGGGGTGACTGGGGCCACATCCCTGGANAGAGTCCCCAAGAGGGGTTCCCAACTGCCATTCCAACTTCCCCCCACCCACCAATCTTATCCCAGGATCTACCTTATGTGTAAGGTGAATTAGGAAGATCAGGCTGGGTTTAAGATTGAAGGCAGTATTCAAGATGGGGTCTCACCAGGACAGAATAGAGGGGGAGGAGAACTTCCGCTGGACACACTCTTCCTAATACACCCTAGGATCCCATTGATCCTCTTGGCCCCCAGGGCACATTGCTGTGCCATGGATGTTCTCCACCAGCACTCTCAGGTCCCTCTCCACAGGGCTGCTCTCCAGCAGTCACTTCCCAGCCTGTCCTGCTGCAGTTTATTCTTCCTCCCCAGGTGCAGGCCTCTGCACTTATCCTTGTTGAACCTCATTTGGTTCCTCTGTGCCCAGCTCTCAGTCTGTGCAGGTCTCTCTGTATGGCCACACAGCCTTCAGCTGGATCAGCCAAGCCTCCCAGTTTGGTGTCATACAGCCTATACGACGTGATACAGTCCAAATGGTGTGATACAGTGCCTGTGACTGATACAGTCCCAATGGTGTGATACAGTCCATGTGATGTGATACAATCCAAATGGTGTGATACAGTCCAAATGGTGTGATACAGTCCATGTGATTGATACAGTCCTTGTGATGTGATACAGTCCAAATGGTGTGATACAGTCTATATGATTTGATACACTCCAAATCGTATGATACAGTCCATGTGATGCGATACAGTCCAAATGGTGCGATACAGTCCTTGTGATGTGATACAATCCAAATGGTGCGATACAGTCCTTGTGATGTGATACAGTCCAAATGGTGTGATACAGTCCATGCGATGCGATACAGTCCAAATGGTGTGATACAGTCCATGTGATGTGATACAATCCAAATGGTGCGATACAGTCCTTGTGATGTGATACAGTCCAAATGGTGTGATACAATCCAAATGGTGTGATACAGTCCTTGTGATGTGATACAGTCCTTGTGATGTGATACAGTCCATGTGATGTGATACAGTCCTTGTGATGTGATACAGTCTAAACTGTGGGGCTGTGTCTCCACCCCTGGGGCAGCCAATTTCATTGATTCCTTCCACCCCTCCAAGTGAAAGCAAACTGTGCCTTGCATTCTGATGCTCAGCTTCCAACACATCCAGGTGTTGGGATCCTCCTGTCACACCAGAAACACAGATGGGTTCCACCCCTCACGGTTTCCCTCTTACAACACTGGGAGGTTTTTAATTAGCTCTTTGTTACAAATATATATATATATATATATGTATGTATGTATGTATATCTGCTATTGCAGAGATCTTCCAAAGTCTCAGAAGAGTAAGGCAAAACACACATCTTGTGCATTGACACCAGCTGTCAGCTCAGCATTTAGTGAAAATGTTAAGAGACAGGAGTCAAGGATGACTTTGAAAGCATAATCTCATATATAGCACAATGAATCATCTCTTGAAACTTCTTACCTCAACTAGCCTGGAGTGGTGATTGTAAGCAAGATGTCTCTCCCATTTTGGGAAGTAAGCACACAGCACGTGGCAGATTTATGTGCTGGAAGAGTCAGAATTTACTAGCAGCTCTTCAAGACGGTGTGAGTGTATTTTATTTAGTGATGGTCTAGTGATACTGTTGGTGAATTCCTATTTACAGAGCTAGGCATGTAGTAGAGATAATAGTGTGAGAGGCAATGGCTTCAAACTGGAGAAGAGTAGATTTAGATTGGTTCTTAAAGACATGGGTTTGGTTTTTGCCCAAGGACAAAGACTGACTTATTTGGGAAACACAAGTGTCTTTCTGCTGCGTTTGATGTGCCAAGTATGAGCTCCAAGACCTTCTACCTTTGCAGACTTCAGCAAATTAGGCTCATGCTACAAGGTGCAATTCTGCAATTAGCATTTTTCCTTTCCCTAAATAGACACCGAGTGACAAGCACTTCCAGAATAAAAGGAGGGGGAAAAAAATCACTGTAGCTCAGAAATTGAACAGCTCAAACAACCCTCCCTGTAAGGAGACAGCACAAGAGCAAGAAGAAACTCTTAATAACAAGTGTTAGTTTCATAGTAGCAAACAGAGAACATTCAATATACTTCTGGAAAATACTCTGTTATTACATCCTGACACCAGGAAGCCAGGGGAGGGGAGGGGAGGGGAGGGTAGAGTAGGGTTGGGCAGGGTAGGGTGGAGTAGGACAGAGTTGGGTAGTGTTGAGTATAGTTGGGTAGTGCTGAGTAGGATAGTGTAGTGTAGGTAGGGTTGAGTAGGGTTGGATAGGGTAGAGTTGAGTAGGGCTGGGTCGGGTAGAGTTGGGTAGTGCTGAGTAGGGTAGGGTAGGGTAGGTTTGGTAGGGTAGGTAGGNTAGGGTTGGGTGGGGAAGGGTTAGACAATGCTGAGTAGGGTAGGGTAGGGTTGAGTAGGGCTGAGTAGGGTTACATGGGGTAGGGTTGGGTTGTGCTGAGTAGGGTAGGGTTGGGTAGGGTAGAGCTGGGTAGGGTTGAGTAGGGTTGAGTGGGGTAGGGTTAGATAGAGCTGAGTAGGGTAGGGTTGAGCAGGGCTGAGTAGGGTTGCGTGGGGTAGGGTTGGGTTGTGCTGAGTAGGATAGAGTTGGGTAGAGTAGGGTTGAGTATGGTTGGGTGGGGTAGGGTTGAGTATCATAGAATCATAGAATGGTTTAGGTTGGAAGAGACCTCAAAGATCATCCAGTTCCAACCCCCCTGTGCCATAGGCAGGGACACCTCCTACTAGATCAGGTCGCTCAAGAGTATACCTGAGTATGGTTGGGTGGGGTAGGTATGAGTATTGCTGAGTAGGGCAGCGTTGGGTGGGGTACAGTTGGGTAGTGCTGAGTTGCGTGGGATTTGCTTTGGTTGAGTTGAGTAGGGTAGAGTAGGGTTGGGCTGCGTAGGGTAGGGTAAGATTGGGGTAGTGTTGGGTAGGGTAGGGTTGGGCTGGGTAGGATAATTTCCTATTGAAAAAGCAGATCATTCTTTTCCCTTCTTAAGTTTTAGGTGAATAACAACACATGAAATTTTAGAAAGTCTACTAGAAAGCTTATTCAAGTTTTAAAAAAAAAATAGGATGAGAAATTTCTCCCAACTACAGACATGTGAAAGATCTTCCCTGGGTTCACAAATGAACCCAAGGTCATGTTCCTTTAAGAGCATTAATTACACAGCACATGTAAATAGCCTCGTTATTAAACTAATCCAACTGCTGAGGATTATAGTTCCATATGAAGGGTTAGATCTCCACTTTTAACTGCTGAGAGACAGCCGTGAGGTTTAAATAAGAAAACCAATATGATATTAAGTGTTCCTAATTAGAGAGAAGAATTATTTTCTCCCCCTCCCCCCGAAAAAAAACTATTAACAGTTCTCAAATGAAGTGTAAAATTAATAAAATTAGCAAACTTAGCATAACTTTGAGATTTGTGATTTCAGTGCTTTCTTTTACTTTTTTTTTTTTTCCCCCATGGCTAAAACAATTCTTTCTACTTTGCTTCATCCTCCTGGGCCCCTGCTGGGAAATGTCATTAATGTTTCAGAGCCCACTGAGTAGCAATAGTTGCTCCTTGCTGAACGGAGATAATTGAAACAGAGACAGGTACTTCTAGAAGCGTTTGCAGAATTCCTTGGAGACACACCTCCAAATCTGGGAAACATTATTCAGCCTCCTACAGAAGCTGCTGCAGTAGAAGGGGAGATACCACTGCTGCTGTTGCTTGCTTTCTCAACTCCACCACCCAGTACACCTCTGCACACCTTTCAGGCTCCAAACCAGGGAAGTTTTGACCTCTGTGTAAGTCCTAGAAAGGTTCTGGTTTCTACAGCACCTCCAAGACTTAGACAAAGGTCTAAGCTTCTCTGAATCTATCCAGAACCTGAAGGGGGCCTACAAGAAGGTTGCAGAGGGACTGTTACAAAGACTTGCAGTGACATAATGAGGGCAATGGCTTCAAACTGGAGAAGAGCAGATTTAGATTGGATGTTAGCAACAGGTTCTTTACCATGAGGGTAGTGGAACACTGCAAAAGATTCTTTACCATGAAGGTAGTGGAACACTGCAACAGATTGCCCAGGGAGGTGGTTGAGGCCCCATCCCTGGAGATACTCAAAGTGAGGCTCAACAGGGCTCTGGGCAACCTGATCTAGTGGAGGATGTCCCTGATGAGTGCAGAGGGGGATGGACTCGATGACCTTTGGAGGTCCCTTCCAGGCCAGACTATTCTATGATTCTATCATTCTACGATTCATTCTATCATTATGTATTCAATCATTCTACCATTCTATTATTCTATGACTCATTCTCAGTGAGGGTGGCGAGGCACTGGAACCTATTCCACCATTCTATGATTCATTCTACCATTCTATCATTCTATCATTATATATTCTATCATTCTACCATTCTATTATTCTATGACTCATTCTATCACTCTACTATTCATTCTGTTATTCCATCATACTATGATTGATTCTATCATTCTATGACTGATTCTATCATTCTATTATTAATTCTACTATTCCATCATTCTATGACTGATTCTATCATTCCATCATTTTGATTCATTCTATCATTCTATTATTCTACCATTCTATCATTCTGTGACTGATTCTGTCATTCTATCATTCCATTATTCTATGACTGATTCTATCATTCTATGACTGATTCTATCATTCTATGATTGATTCTATCATTCTGTGATCCTATCATTCCATCATTCTATGACTGATCTTATCATTCCATCATTTTGATTCATTCTATCATTCTATTATTCTATCATTCTATCATTCTGTGATTGATTCTGCCATTCTATTATTCCATCGTTCTATGACTGATTCTATCATTCCATCATTCCATTATTGATTCTATCATTCTATGATTCATTCTGTCCTTCCATCATTCTATGATTCTATGATTCTAGGATTCTGTGATTCTATCAGTCTCTGCTGTGGTCCCTGAAAGGCACTCAATCACCTGGAGAAAGAAAGTAATTTTCTCTAAAAGAAACACAGATTCATTCAGCAGCTGCACCTTTCCAAAGCATCTCCTTGGTCCTGCCAGTGTCTATGAGCTCTCTGGTGGAACAACCTCCTGACCAGCATCTCTGTCAGCACTAACTGAATTACTAGCACCTGAAAGACACTATACTGCCTATACTTCTTGAGAACCTGCTCCTGAGAGCAGCCAACATACCCAGTTACAGCCACCAGGCTTTTATGTCAGATCTTCTTAACAGGAGGCCACTTCTGAGGAACATAGGTACAGCAATAGCTACAAACAAGCACTCATCTGCCTGAACTCCAGCTCCATCTCCCTTGTTGATCAGGGACTCTGTTCCTGTTTTGCAGACACACAGCAGCATCCTGTCTGGGAGGCATTATATGGTGGAGGAGAGATTTAGGCAGGATGTTAGGAGGAAGTTCTTCACAGTGAGGGTGGCGAGGCACTGGAACAGATTGCCCAGGGAGGTTGTGGCTGCTTCCTCCCTGGATGTGTTCAAGGCCAGGCTGGATGAGGTCTTGAGCGACCTCATCTAGTGGGAGGTGTCCCTGCCCATGGCACAGGGGTGTTGGAACTGGATGATCTTTGAGGTCTCTTGCAACCTAGACTGGTCTATGATTCTATGATTCTACAATAACCTGCACAGGGCTTGCACATCTTGGGCATAAAGAGATCCCAACCACACAGTACAGCGGAGCACAAATCATCTACAACTGAGTGGAGTGGGAAGGTCTGCACGTGGAGGGGTTAGGGAACAAGGCTGCCAAAGTGGTCTGAGGATAGCACTGGTGAGAGGTTTGCAGAGAAAGCCCTGGCAGAAGGGAGAGGTTTTTCACACTGCAGGTAGTTTCTAACTGACTAACTCCAACACTGGAACTGGCTGAGGCGTGGCAGCACAGAGCTGTGAAGCCTGCTTTGTCCTGCTTCAGGGCAGCTCCCTGCACAAACGAGCTCTTTCTTTCACACATCTCTCTACTCTTTCCAAATCCCACCACATTGCAATGCAAAGGAGGCACTGAGGGGCATTTATTCCTACCCAAACCACTCTCATTTTTCCCTAGGTATTGCCACTAAAAATATCCAAGCAAAGCGTAGTGACAGCACCAGAAATGTGAGAAGGCATCAGAGATGTGGAAGAGATCAGCACTTAGCCTGCTTGGAGGGGGTGAAAAGGGGAGTGTGGGGAGGTTTATCTCTTCTCTCATGTTGCTGGGAGAAGTGAGAAGCTTCCCAGGCCTGGGGTTGTCCCAGCTTTCAGGAGCCAGAGCTGCAGGGTTTCCCTGTAGCCTTGGGCTGTTTGAGGCTGGGAGACCCAACTAAGGGATCTGGCTGGTGTTGGGAACCCATAAGCACCACCCAGGGCACCTTCAGCCTCCTGAAAGCATGGCCAGTCCCAGCACATGGCATGAGGGCAGACATTGACCCCAGACATCACTCCCAAGATTTCCTTCAAGGGGCTTGAAACACCACTGCTGCTCTCAGGCAAGTGACTTGATCTGTAACCAGCCCCTGCTTGAGTGGTGCAGGGTCAAGTGGCTGGAAGGACATCAAGAAAGAGAAATGTCTTCAGCTGGGCAGAGGAGATGAGTGGATGTTGAATCCTTTAAACTTAATTGGGGGTCTTGAAGATGTCAAAAAATTGCAGTACTTCATTTCTCCAAAGAAGCATTGTACAGCCCTTGGGAAACACAAAGCTACAGAAATGCTTCACTGAATTTCACTTGGATTTAACCCAAAGCTGACATTACTGTGACTAATTCCACTTCTTTCTCTCCTCCCTCTTTCATGCCCTCAAACACTGCTAATTTTAGCATGGAAGTCACGCTCCTTACTCTCAGCAAGACTCTCCCAAGTTTGGGGGTTTAAAAAATTATTATTCCATTTGTGCACTGTGTCAGCCCCAAAGAAAAGGTCTGCAGACATAAGTGTGACATGCCATGATGTGCTCCTGGGTTCCCACTTCAACTGAATGGCTACATCCCACAACTCAACCACACTAACAGCTGACTCCATCACCCTTGACACCCTGGAGTTCACTTTACAACCCAGATGTGAGCTAGCCTCACTTACACACAGCATAGAATCAGATACACAGAATCACAGATACATAAAATCATAAAAGCATCTCTCCAAGCTCATCCAGTCCAACCTATCCAATCAACTAGAGCATGGCACTAAGTGCCTCATCCAGGCTTGTCATAGAATGGTTTAGATTGGAAGAGACCTCAAAACTCATTCAGTTCCAATCCCCTGCCATAGGCAGGGACACTTCCCACTAGAACAGGTCACTCAAGACCTCATACAACCTCGCCTTGAACATCCCCAGGGAGGTTGTGGAGCACAGAATCACCCAAAGCGAGCACTTCTGTGCTCCACAACCTCCCTGGGCAACCTGTGCCAGTGTCTCACCACCCTCACTGTAAATAACTAGAATCTTTAAGCTTTGATCACATTGGGTGATTCTGTACTCCACAATCTCCCTGGAGGTGTTCAAGGCCAGGCTGGATGAGGTCTTGAACGGCCTGTCCTAATGGGAGGNGTGACCTGTTCTAGTGGGAGGTGTCCCTGCCTATGGCACAGAGGGGTTGGAACTGTCTGAGCTTTGAGGTCCCTTCCAACCTAAACCATTCTATGATTCTATGATTCTATTGCACCTCAAAGCAGTAGCTTCTACATCACAAGCATGAAGTGAGATTCCCCAGAGCAGAAAGTTTTATGGGCAGAGAGGAAAAAGACTCATTTTATTCAAGATAACTTCTCCAACTTCAAGAGAACCAGGCAGAGTCAGATGAGAAAGGCAAGGAAAGAAGGTGGTTGAGGCCCCATCCCTGGAGGCGTTTGCAGCCAGGCTGGCAGAGGCTGTGGGCAGCCTGATCTAGGGTAGGATGTCCTTCCCCATGGCAGGGGGGTTGAAACTTGATGATCTTTGTGGTCCCTTCCAACCCTGACTGATTCTATGATTCTATGAAATCCACATACCCTTTTCTAGTGGCACAGTTTGCACTTGTCCTGCCAAAACAAAGCTGAAACACCTTCACATCTTAGGAGAGGCACTGCCCACACAGAGAAGCAAAAAAAAACCCTTATTATCTATGGGCAAAAGAATATTAGAAAGCAGAAATCAAGGGAACAGGATAAAGATTGCTGGGGTGTCCCTAGAGGAAGCAGATCCCAGGGCATCAAAGAGCACACAGAAGTTCTTGAAATACATTTGAATAATGTCTTTGAAAGAGGAAGGCTGAGAAGAGATGAAAAGCACTGTGAGAACTGCTCCTCTCCATCGCTCTGCTTGCTGTCTGTGCAGGCAGCACATCACCAGCCTGCAGCTTTCAAGCTTTACTGCCTGCCACCTGAGTCTGAGAAGGCATCAGAATACCTGACTCCGTAGAGTCCCAAGACAGGGAGCAGCAGTTCAGTCACTTTCTTGTGGGTTTTCCTCCTATTCAGTACAGCTGTACTGGAGGTAGCAGGGCAAGGGAAGGGATTCTGCCCCTTTGCTGCTCTCCTCACAACCCAGCTGAGTACTGTGTGCTGTTCTGGAGCCCTTCTGGAGCCCCAAACACAAGAAGGACATGGAATTGTTAGGGCCAGTCCAGAGGAGGCCACCAAGATGCTGAGAGGGCTGCAGCAGCTCTGCTGTGAGAACAGGCTACGAGAGTTGGAGCTCTGCAGCCTGGAGAAGAGAAGGCATTGAGGAGACATTGAAGTGGCCTTCCAGTATCTGTAAGGGACCTACAGGAAGGCTGGGGAGGGACTATTCATGAGGTCTTGTAATGACAGGATGAGGAGGAATGGGTTTAAACTGTCAGAGGGCAGATTAAACTGGATGTTAGGAAGAAGTTCTTTACAGTGAGGGTGGTGAGATACTGGCACAGCTTGTCCAGGGAGTTTGTGTCTGCTTCCTCCCTGGAGGTGTTCAAGGCCAGGTTGGATGAGGCCTTGAGCAACTTGTTCTAGTGGGAGGTGTTCCTGCCTATGGCACAGGGGGGTTGGAAATGGATGAGCTTTCAGGTCCCTTCCAACCTAAACCATTCTATGAATCTCTGACAGATTGGCTGTGGCACTCAGTGCCAGGGTCTGGTTGAAGTGGTGGTGTTGGGTCATAGGCTAGACAGGATGATCTCAGAGGACATTTAAACTAGGCAACCTGTTTCAGTGTCTCACCACCAACATGACCATGACCAGAGCAAACTTTGCTGAACTGTAAGGTTCACAGCAAGATTCCACAAGATGCCTCTCCCCTCACACATAAAACCAGCACAAAACACAATTTTCCTCTTTTTTTTTTTTTTCNAACCTCCCTGGGCAACCTGTGCCAGTGTCTCATCACCCTCACTGTGAAGAACTTCCTCCTAACATCCCATTTAAATCTCCCCTCTGCCAGTTCAAACCCATTCCTCCTCATCCTGTCATTACAAGACCTTGTGAATAGTCCCTCCCCAGCCCTCCTGTAGGCCCCCCTCAGATACTGGTAGGCTGATATAAGGTCTCCTGGCAGCCTTCTCTTCTCCAGGCTGAAAAACCCCAACTCTCTCAGCCTGTCCTCATAGCAGAGCTGCTGCAGCCCTCTGATCATTTTCGTGGCCCTCCTCTGGACTCTCTCCAGCAGTTCCATGTCCTTCTTGTGCTGGGGGCTCCAGAACTGCACACAGTATAAGCCAATACATGAAGCCAAACCAATTCACCAAGAAGCCAGCTGAAAGTCAAGGGCAGAGCAGTTGAAGCAGGGAAGTCTGCTTGTTCAACCAAAGAATGCACAGAACAGGTCCTACAGATTATGCCACTTGCAAAACGTTTCTAAGGCTCTCACTCAACCTCACCCCTAAGAAGAGCAACACCAAAATAAAGAAAAGAAAGCATCCCTGCAATCCTTGCTTCTGTTTAGGTAGCCTTAGGCAATCTTTGTCAGCTAGGCTCAGCTTTTTCAGGGGTAGGGCAGTGTGGTGGTTTAACAGTTAGCTGCCCCCCCACACACTTTGAACTAACCCAGGCTAGGACTCAGTCATCTGGAAGTTAAGGAGAGAAGCTTTCTATTTACAGCCATGCACAATATACAAGCAGACATTTACAATGTGTAACAGATATTTACAGATATATACAGCACAAAAAAAGGTAATACAGGAACACCACAGCACTCCCAGAGATCAGAAATCCCTAAGAGGGGTCTCTAACCACCCCTACTACCTTCTTCCTTTCCACAATCTTATCTCACCATCTGTTTTATGCAACAGATAGGCGAAGGTAGATGGGCTAGGGGGGATTAGCAGCAGGAAAAGAAGTTAGTGGAATTATTCAGGCTCACCTACAAAAGGGGAAAGCCATGCAGGAGCAGCCACAGCCCAGAGCGGTCTGAATCCCTCTGATTTATCTATGTTTGGGTTACAGCTCTTAAACAATTGGTTTTTTCTTTCTCAGTAGAGCTCTGAGTGAAGTAGCATCATCAGTCTTTCATTTTTTAGCCTATAGCCTAATTTCTAATTCAAATCCTCCAATTAGTTCAAACCAGCACAGGCAGAAAGAAGAGGTTACCTGTGGTGCAAACACCATGTGAAGGCCCTGCCCCAGGTGGCTTTTCCAGCTCTGCTCATTCTTACCATCCACACTAGCACCAAGCCTGGCAATTAAACTGGCCTTAGCTAAAGGTTACTGACAGAATTGCACCTGCTTCCACATGAGCAATGGCCAGCCATAACCTCAGGTAAGTGCTTTATAAGGAGGGGAAAAGCCCTCTTAGACCACAGAAAACAAAAAAACTGAACCTGAGCGTGGCCTAAAGTTAGAATCATAGACTAGAATCTTAGAATGGTTTAGGTTGGAAGAGACCTCAAAGATCATCCAGTTCCAACCCCCCTGTGCCATAGGCAGAGACACCTCCCACTAGATCAGGTCGCTCAAGACCTCATCCAGCCTGGCCTTGAACACTTCCAGGGAGGGAGCAGCCACAACCTCCCTGGGCAACCTGTGCCAGTGCCTCGCCACCCTCACTGTGAAGAATTTCTTCCTAACTTTGGCTTAGCTCAAATGACACAACGCAGGGTTTTGGAGCCACAGGATTTATGCATTTCCTTCGTGTTTAATATTTAAATAGATTGTTTGGCACTGGACATTCAGTGCCATGTCTTGGCAAGGACTTGGCACAGGGAAGAGCTATCAGAAATGAGCCAAAGGCTTGTCAAGGAAAAACTTAGGCTCAATACTAATCGAGCTTCTCTCTGCACCAGTCCTCCCACTCAGCCTTTCAAGGGCAGAGCTGAGTCTTTCAGCATGAGTGCTGCTCATGCTGCTTCACAGAAAACCAACACCTTCCACAGTTAATTGACAAAAAATAAACACAAAACAAAACAAAACAAAAAAAGTTTGGGAGGCTGAAAAACGGTGAGGGGGAAAAAAACAAACCCACAACTCACCTTCTGCTCTGCAGAGCAGTGTCAGGAGGACAGAGCCAGGCTCTGCTCAGGGATGGCCAAGGACATGACAAAGGGCACTGGGTGCAAGCTGGAGCAGGGCAGTGTCAGGAGGACAGGGCCAGGCTCTGCTCAGGGATGGACAAGGACAGGACAAGGGGCACTGGGTGCAAGCAGGAGCAGGGCAGTGTCAGGAGGACAGAGCCAGGCTCTGCTCAGGGATGTTTAATGACAGGACAAGGTGCACTGGGTGCAAGCTGGAGCAGAGGAGTTTCCATGTGATCATAAGGAAAAACTTCTTCCCTGTGCAGGTGCCAGAGCCCTGGAACAGGCTGCCCAGAGAGGCTGTGGAGTCTCCTTCTCTGGAGACATTCCAAAGCCACCTGCATGCCTTCCTGTGTGACCCACTCTAGGTGCTCCTGCTCTGGCTGGAGGGTTGGACTGGATGATGTTTGGAGGTTCCTTCCAACCCCTCACATTCTGTGATGCTGTGAACAGAGAGGGGCTCCCAGAAGACACTTTCTTCTACCTGCCACAGTAAAACAGCTCTCCAAAGCTGTACACATCACTCTTCTCATTATCAAAAATGCTGCACGCACAGAGAATGCTAAAACCTGGGCTACACTGGCTCCTCTGCCACTGCAACAGGGGAGAAGAGACAGGCACAACTTCTGCCACTCTGCTGAAAGCATTAGAAAAAGAAAATTAATCTTCCAGCTTCTAAAACCCACTGCAAACATTGCAAGAGAAAACAGATATCTTTTGAGGGCAGTCATTCCCTACCCCCATCCTCCTTTTTTTTTTCCCTGTTGCAATCATTTTTCTTGTCCTCGCAAGCCTACATTTGAAATGCTAGAAACAAACAAACAAAAAACCCAACCAAACAAAAAAAAACCAAAAAAAGAAACAAAAAACTCAAACCAAAACAAAACCACTTCCAGATCATTTTTACATTGGTCAGTGAGTCCAGAGAAGAGCCATGAAGATGATCAGAGGGCTGCAGCAGCTCTGTTATGAGGACAGGCTGAGAGAGTTGGGGCTGTGCAGCCTGGAGAAGAGAAGGCTTCCAGGTGACCTCTATCTGAAGAGGGCCTACAAAAAGTCTGGGGAGGGACTTTTTAGAAGGTTTCCCAGGAGACCTTATAGTAGCCTTCCAGCATCTGAAGGGGGCATACAGGAGGGCTGGGCAGGGACTATTCACAAGTAATGACAGGACAAGGAGGAATGGGTTTAAAGTGGCAGAAGGGAGATTTAAACTGGATGTTAGGAGGAAGTTCTTCACAGAGAGAGTGGTGAGACACTGGCACAGGTTGCCCAGGGAGGTTGTGGCTGCTCCCTCTCTGGAGGCCAGGCTGGATGAGGTCTTGAGTGACCTAATCTAGTGGGAGGTGTCCCTGCCTATGGCACAGGGGGGTTGGAACTGGATGAGCTTTGAGGTCCCTTCCAACCTAAACCATTCTATGATTCATTCTATGATTCTCTGAGGTCTCACCAGGGCAGAGTAGAGGAGATCACCCAGTCCAACCTATCACCCATCCCTAGCCAATAGCACTAAGAATAGAATAGAATAAGCTAGGTAGGAAGAGACCTTCAAGATCCTCCAGGTCTGGGGCAACCTGATCTAGTGGGAGTTGTCCCTGCCTATGTCACAGGGGGTTGGAACTGGATGATCTTTGAGGTCTCTTCCAACCTAAACCATTCTATGATTCTATGATTTCATGCCAGGGAAAAGTCAATAAGCAAACACAATTGTCACAGTGCCAATGGTCAGCTCAAAGTCGATTTATTTCTCCAAACTGACTAGAGCAGGTCCTCATCCCTCTCCAGTGGGAGCTAACACAGACCTTTACAGCCAGGAGGCACAGAAAGGCAGGAGGACAGGAAGGAGCTGGTGCAACAGAGGTGAACTCCCTGTTTGTTTTAGGGCAGCACAGTTCAGGAACGATAGAAATTTTCTGGCTCTCATCATCAACTCGAAAAATATCAAAGTTGAGGGGAGGATTAAAAAAAAAAAAAAAAAGGAAACAAACAACTGAATGAGCAGCTAAGATTTCAATATTGCACATTTACAGGGCCATTAGGAGGAAATAGGATATGGAGCCATCATTGCCAGCATGTCTGGTGTCAGCTCTCGTTCAGACGTACTCAGAAGTCCTGCACATCAGTCTGACCCTTGCTGCTTTCTCTTGCTGAAGCCTGCAGTCAGGAAACACCAACATACTGCAGAGAATATCTCAGGATGCCAGAAGTGGCAGAGGTGAGACCAGATTGAGTGATGCTTTCTCTGCCCACAGGGTGGAGAAAGCAAGGTCAGGCTACTGCAGGGAAAAGGAATTTGGACTTCAGCTTGCAATGCTGCAGTACTGCTGGAAGTGATAGGACTGGGGGAGGATGGGTGCAAGCTAGAGGAGGGGAGATTCAGATTAGATGTTAGGAAGAATCATAGAATCAGTCAGGTTTGGAAAGGACCACAAGGATCAGCCAGTTCCAACACCCCTGCCATGCCCAGGGACTCCCTACCATAGAGCAGGCTGCCCACAGCCTCTGCCAGCCTGGCCAAAAACACCTTCAGGGCTGGGGCCTCAACCACCTCCCTGGGCAACCCATTCCAGGCCCTCACCACTCTCATGCTCAACAATTTCCTCCTCACCTCTGGTCTGAATCTCCCCAACTCCAGCTTTGCTCCATTCCCCCTAGTCCTGTCACTACCTGATAGCCTCAAAAGTCCCTCTCCAGTTTTTTGTAGCCCACTTCAGATCCTGGAAGGCCATCAGAAAGTCACCTGGGAGCCTCCTCTTCTCCAACCTGCACAGCCCCAACTCTTTCAGTCTGTGCTCACAGCAGAGGTGCTGCAGCCCTCTCAGCATCCTCGTGGCCCTTCTCTGGACACCTCCAGCATCTCCACATCCCTCTTGTAATAGGGGCTCTAGAACAGGATGCAGTACTTCTTCAGCATGAGAGTGGTGAGACACTGGAACAGGTTGCTCAAGGAGGTCGTGGAAGCCTCATCTCTGGAGGTTTTTAAGGCCAGGCTAGATGTGGCTCTGAGCAACCTGATCTAGGATGAGGTGTCCCTGCCCATGGCAGGGAGGTTGGAACTGGATGATCCTTGAGGTCCCTTCTAAGCCTGACAATTCAGTGAATTCTATGATACTTGCTCCTCTCTTCTGGTCCAGCAAAGAATGGAATGGAATGGCATAGAATAGAAT
>VWZI01000998.1:3101-23636 GCA_013396835.1 Psilopogon haemacephalus
AAAAAAGCTGGGCAGGGACTTTTGAGGCTATCAGGGAGTGAGAGGACAAGGGGGAATGGAGAAAAGCTGGAGGTGGCAAGATTCAGATTGGATGTGAGGAGGAAGTTCTTCACCATGAGAATGGTGAGGCCCTGGAATGGGTTGCCCAGGGGAGGTGTTTGGGGCCAGATCCCTTGGAGGTGTTTGCAGCCAGGCTGGCAGAGGCTGTGGGCAGCCTGCTGTAGGGTAGGGTGTCCCTGGGCATGGCAGGGGGGTTGGAACTGACTGATCCTTGTGGTCTCTTCCAACCCTGACTGATTCTCTGATTCTATGTGTTCCAGTGTGATCTGCTCTGGGTGATCCTGCTTTGCAGAGGGTTTGGACTGGATGAGCTTTCCAAGTCCCTTCCAGCCCCTGACATTCTGCGATTCTATGAAGCTCTGACTCACCAAGCCCAACCCCTTCACCGCCACCACTAAGCTGAGCCGTTCCATGCATTGCCTCGGGTGCAGGCAAGACAATCAGACAGCTGCAGAGCCTGCAGAGCAGCGAATGCCTTCCCCCCAGCCTATTGACCACCTGGATGCTCTCCGGATACCTTTTCTCCAGGTCGAATGCTGCCACATTTGAGGAGATTGATGTCAGCCTTGCAGTCGTCCATGAAGCCGCAGATCAGGCGGTAGTCGCTGAAGATGATGGCTGTCATCTTGGTGATGTACTGGTGGCACTGGTACTCTGTGATGTTACCTCGGTGATCCACCAAACAGGACACTAAGAAGCCTTTCCCAACTGGTTCATCTGCACATTCCTTGATCTGTTGAAAAGAAGAAGGGAAAAAAAACCAAAACAAACCAACGTCACAAACCACAGCACCGCTAGGGTTGAATTTAGAATTCTAGAATCAGTCAGGGTTGGAAGGGACCACAAGGATCAGCCAGTTCCAACCCCCCCTGCCATGCCCAGGGACACCCTACCCTAGAGCAGGCTGCCCACAGCCTCTGCCAACCTGGCTGCAAACACCTCCAAGGGATCTGGCCACACACACCTCCTCCCTGGGCAACCCATTCCAGCCTCTCACCACTCTCATGCTCAACAACTTCCTCCTCACCTCCAGCCTCAATCTCCCCACCTCCAGCTTTGCTCCATTCTCCCTAGTCCTGGCACTCCCTGACAGATTCAAAAGTCCCTGCCCAGCATTTTTGTAGCCCACTTCAGATGCTGGAAGGCCACCAGAAGGTCCCCTGGGAGCCTCCTCTACTCCAGCCTGCACAGCCCCAACTCTTTCAGGCTGTGCTCACAGCAGAGGTGCTGCAGCCCTCTGAGCATCCTCGGGGCCCTTCTCTGCACACCTCCAGCATCTCCACATCCCTCTTGTCCCAGGGGCTCCAGCACTGGATGCACTACTCCAGGTGGGCTCTCAGCAGAGCACAGCAGAGGGGAACAATCACCTCCCTGGCCCTGCTGCAGCCCAGGAATTTAACCTTTTTTTTTAAGAAGGGGGGCAAAAAAACCCCCACCCCAACCAGACCCAAAACTCCAAGAAACCTGCTTCCAAATCTTCTGAGCAAACAAAGCCTGCAGGCTTCAAGTTTGAGTTGAAGTCTGTGATTTGGTGTGCTGTGTGCAGTTCTGGAGCCCCCAGGACAAGAAGGACATGGAATGAGTCCAGAGGAGGACCATGAAGATGCTGAGAGGGCTGCAGCAGCTCTGCTATGAGGACAGGCTGAGAGAGTTGGAGCTTTTCAGTATGGAGAAGAGAAGGCTTCCAGGACATCTTGGAGTAGCCTTCCAGTATCTGAAGGGCCTACAGGAGGGCTGGGGAGGGACTGTTCACAAGATCTTGTAATGACAGGAGGAGGAGGAATGGGTTTAAACCGGCAGAGGGGAGACTTAAACTAGATTTTAGGAGGAAGTTCTTCACAGTGAGGGTGGTGAGACACTGGCACAGGCTGCCCAGGGAGGTTGTGGAGCAAAGAAGCACAGATCTTTGATCACATTCTGTGCTCCTGTGCTCCACAATCTCCCTGGAGGTGTTCAAGGCCAGGCTGGATGAGGCCTTGAGCGACCTGTTCTAGTGGGAGATGTCCCTGTCTATGGCACAGGGGGGTTGGAACTGGCTGAGCTTTGAGCTCTCAATCTAAACCACTCTATGAGGTTTCCCTGCCTATGGCACAGGGGGAAGTGGCTGAGCTTTGAGCTCCCTTCCAACCTAACCCATTCTAAGTCAGAATGCTTCAAAAGGCTTTCAGAAATGCTAAAACAGCTCAACTGTGTGTGTGTGAGCATCTGAAGGAAGCCAACGCAGCGACCTTGAGGATTAGAAGCTCTCTTGCTCAATAATCATCTTTCATAATAATCACATTGAAAAATAACCCTCTGCAATCAAGTGGATTTGGAAAGGGGAGGGAGGGGAGGAGAGGAAAATGCTCCTTTGACAAACCTTTATTTAGAAAGCTGAGCATATTACAACATCTCCTAAATCATAGCTGGACAAACCTCCCCCCCCCTGCCACCCCACCCCTTTGCTTCCCCAGTCCCCATTAGCCACCTGACCTCATAAAGCAGAACATTTTGGCTCAAAAGCAAAGAGTGATTTCAAAAGGCAACCTAATATTTATTGAACTGTTTCTAAACTTGCTGGAAGCTGCAGATTGCTCCAGAAAGGAAAATCCTCCTCAAATTCGTTTTTTTTATCAGGCTCTTATCGGAAGTGATTCTTGGCACTAACCCATTTTAGAGCTGACTGCTCTCAAATAACTCCAGAGCAGGGTCTGAGGAAAGCTGAGAGCTGGGAGGGCAGGGGACAGGTCCCCAATACAAATCACAGCCCCCAGCTGCTCAGGGGAGCAGCCAGGAAAAGGCAAAAATGTCACCTCTGGAAGGAAAAGATGCTCCACAACCTCCTTGGGCAACCTGTGTCAGTGTCTCACCATCCTCACTGTAAAGAACTCTCTCCTAACATCCAGTTTCAATCTCCCCTCTGCCAGTTTGAACCCATTCCTCCTCCTCCTGTCATTACAAGACCTTGTGAATAGTCCCTCCCCAGCCCTCCTGTAGCCCCCTTCAGATACTGGAAGGCTACTCTAAGGTCTCCTGACAGCCTCTGCCCAAAGGAAAGGGGGAAACAGGGTTAGGGATGCTCCCTGAGGAAGCCTACAAGAGGGGCAGTGCCATGTCTAGCTCCAAGGAGTCCTGAGGTTGCACTCAGTAACAACACAAATCCTGTTGGAGTGAGTCCAAATGAGGCCACAAGGATGTGGATAGGTAGGCAGATGGATGGATGGACAGATGGATGGATGGACAGAAGGACACTCATTAGGTATCCACATCCCTGTAAGTGGAGCAGCTCTGCTGTGAGGACAGGCAGAAGAAGCTGGGCATGATCAGCCTGGGGAGGAGAAGGCTCCAGGGGGAACCTTAGAGCAAGTTTCAGGTTAAGTGAGGTTGCTGTGGTGGAGAGGCAGATGAGTTTTTTGGTTTTTTTTCAGTGTTGGTTCCATGACTGAATTAAGTCAGCTGAAGGCAGCGCTGCTGTGAAGAGCTTTGCTTCCACTGCTTGCCCTCAAGCCTAGCTGAAAACTACCCCAAACCAAAGGGCCCAAGCCTCATCTCAGCTCCTGCACAGCTGAGCACACAGCCTCCAGAGCTCCAGCAGCAGCACAAGGGAAGAAATGATTCATTGAGCTGTCTTTGAAGCTAAACTGAGATGGCCTTCCAGGATCTGAAGGGGGCCTACAGAAAAGCTGGGGAGGGCCTTTTGAGGCTACCAGGTAGTGACAGGACTAGGAGGAATGGAACAAAGCTGGAGGTGGGGAGATTCAGATTGGATGTGAGGAGGAAGTTCTTCACCATAAGAGTGGTGAGGCCTGGAATGGGTTGCTCCATCCCTGGAGGTGTTTGCAGCCAGGCTGGATGAGGCTCTGTCCAGCCTGATCTAGGGTAGGGTGTCCCCGGGCATGGCAGGGGGCTTGGAACTAGATGATCCTTGTGGTCCCTTCCAACCCTGAATGCTCCTAACAGTCTGCTTGGAGTAACTAAACAATGAGCGTCAAAGAAAAAGGACCTAGTTGACCCCACAACCTCTCTGGGCAACCTTTTCCAGTCTCTCATCACCCTTGAACTGAAGAACTTCTTCCTCAGCTCCTGCCTAACCCTGCTCTGCCTCAGCTCCAAACCATTCCTCCTTGGCCTGTCTCTAGACACCCTCAGCAAAGTCTCTCTGCAGCCTTCCTGCAGGATCCCTTCAAGACTTGGAAGGCAGCTCCAAGGTCCCCCTGAAGTCTTCTCCTCTGCAGGCTGCACACCCCCAGCTCCCTCAGCCTGTCCTCACAGCAGAGCTGCTCCAGCCCTTGGCTCATCTTTGTGGCCTCCTCTGGTGTCTCTCCAGCAGCTCTGTGCCCTTCATGTGCAGGGGACACCAGAGCTGGAGGCAGGATTGGAGGTGAACTCTGAGCAGAGCATAGCCAAGAGGCAGAATCCCCTCTCCTGCCCTGCTGCCCACACTCCTCTGGCTGCAGCCCAGCACACAGCTGCCTGCTGGACTGCATGAGGGCACTGCTGGCTCCTGGGGAGCTGCTCAGCAACCAGCACCACCCCCTCCTCCCCCCAGGCTTTTTTCTTCAGGGCTGCTTTCAACCCACCCTGCAGCCAGCCTGGATTCGTGCCTGGGAGTGGCCCGACCCAGATGCATCTCAAATTAATTACACCCAGCAATTCGCTGTGTGAGACTGGAGCTTCCCCAAACATCATCTGCAGCCTCATTCAGTGTCATGAAGGAAAGCAAAGAGGCCTCAGTGCTGCAGTTACAGCTCTCACTTACCTCTGCAATAGTGGACTTGCAGACTTCTCTGGCCACAGATTCAAACTTGGGATCTGTTGTCAGGTTCAGTTTGTAGTTCCACAAGAGCTGGAGAGAGAGAGAGAGAGAAAGAGAAATTGTGGACAAGAGAATCATAGAATGGTTTAGGTTGGAAGGGAGCTCAAAGCTCATCCAGCTCCAACCCCCTTGTGCCATAGGCAGGGACACCTCATAGAATGGTTTAGGTTGGAAGGGAGCTCAAAGCTTAGCCAGTTCCAACCCCCCTGTGCCATAGGCAGGGACATCTCCCACTAGAACAGGATGCTCAAGGCCTCAGCCAGCCTGGCCTTGAACACCTCCTGGGAGGTTGTGGAGCACAGAAGCACAGAACATGATCTTTGATCACGTTCTGTGCTTCTGTGCTCCACAATCTCCCTGGGCAACCTGTGCCAGTGTCTCACCACCCTCACTGTCAAGAACTTCCTCCTAACATCCCGTTCAAATCTCCCCTCTGCCAGTTTGAACCCATTCCTCCTCCTCCTGTCATTACAAGACCTTGTGAACAGTCCCTCCCCAGCCCTCCTGTAGGCCCTTCAGATACTGGAAGGCTACTCTAAGGTCTCCTGGAAGCCTTCTCTTCTCCAGGCTGCAAAGCCCCAACTCTCTCAGCCTGTCCTCATAGCAGAGCTGCTGCAGCCCTCTGAGCATCTTCGTGGCCCAAAGAGGTTTAAGATCTTCTCGTGGAGAAATGACAAACATTTTGCTTCAGAAAGGAATGAAACATTTCCCCCTCTCCCTCCCTCCCCCCCACCTCAATCTGTACCATCATCTTTCTCCAGCCTAACAATCAATGCAAAGTCTCCTTGACAACAACTTGGTCCCCTTTCATTTCTGCAATCATCTTCTCCTCCTGAACAAACCCAGGCTGCTAAAAAATCTCTCCATAAGGCCATGGGCTGACTCATGCAAAGGGAACACATCTGATGGAGGCAATTTCATAACTGGAAGGCTAAAACAATGCCAGCTGCAACTGGCTACCTGCTGCACGTTTAGCTTTAGCCTCCCCACACACTTTTCCAGCCTGTGTCTTGTCTGCCTTGGACAGATGATCCAACGAGCCCTCAGTGTGAGCAGTTCCATGCTGAAAACCTTATAAAAGGCAGGAGGCAATGCAGGTGGCACTTCAGCCACTTCTTTCTGGGAGGGACTGCAACTAGACCATGAGCCAGCAATGTGCTCTGGTGGCCAAGAAGGCCAAGAGCATCCTGGAGTGGTTCAGAAGGGCTGTGGTGAGTAGACAGAGAGAGGTTTGCCTCCCCACTCTGCCCTGCTGAGGCCACAGGGCTGTGGTGAGTAGGTCAAGAGAGGTTCTCCTCCCCCTCTACTCTGCCCTGCTGAGGCCACAGGGCTGTGGTGAGTAGGTCAAGAGAGGTTCTTCTCCCCACTCTGCCCTGCTGAGGCCACAGGGCTGTGGTGAGTAGGTCAAGAGAGGTTCTCCTCCCCCTCTACTCTGCCCTGCTGAGGCCACAGCTGAAATACTTTGTCCAGTTCTGGGCCCCTCAGTTCAAGAAGGTCCTCAGAGAACTGCTTGAGAGAGTCCAGCACAGAGCCACGAAGATGATGAAGGCAGTGGAACATCTTCCTTAGGAGGAGAGCCTGAGGGAGTTGAGGCTCTTTAGCTTGGAGAGGAGGAGTCTGAGAGGTGACCTCATTCATGGTGATGAAGCTGTGCAGGGTGAGAGCCCAGAGGCTGGAGCCAGCTCTGCTGGGTGGTGCCCAACAACAGCACAAGGGGCAATGGGTGGGAGCTGAGGCATAGGAAGCTCCATGGGAACAGGAGGAAGAATTTTTTTCCCTGTGAGGGTGACAAAATCCTGGAACAGGCCCAGGAGGGTTGTGGAGTTTCCCTCTCTGAAGATATTCATGACCTGCCTGGCTGTGTTCCTGTGTGCTCTGGTCTAGGTGATCTTGCTCTGGCAGGGGGTTTGGACTGGATGAGCTTTGGAGGTCACTTCCAACTCCTGACCTTCAGTGATTCTGTGATGCTGGATGCAGAGAGATTTCAAACCTCTGGGAGGTTGTCTCTCTAGCTAAGCACAATGATGAATTAGGCATTAGATGCCTCAGGAAGGATGACTCTTCTAGGAGCCAGGGATTAGCTCATGTAGGAGCCTCAATGCTTTGGGTCACAGTGCAAAGAATCAATCTTGGCTAAGTCCATGGCAGGGGGGTTGGAGCTGGCTGATCCTTGTGGTCCCCTTCCAACCCTGACTGATTCTAGGATTCTAAGTCCCACCCTGCAAATACAGACAGAGCTCAGACCTCCTCCTGAGGCACCCTAGAGAAAGCAATGCAGGGGGAAAGAGTCAAAACTCAGCAAATTCATAGCTGACATCTCCCCCCCAGGAAAAGCTCCGTTGGCTCCTCTGCTTTCCTCCAGGAACTTGAGTGCTCTTTCAACATTTGCCACTAATAAAAACAGATTAAAAGAGTCTCAAAGAGAAATTTAAAGCTGCCCTTGTGCCAAAATCAAATTACTACCAGCCAGATAAAAAGGTCTGGCCAAAGTTTATTTAGGAAGTTTCAATCCTACATAAACCACTACCACCAGGAGAACACAAAACCCTGCTGGCAGGCGAGGGAAGCTGCTTTAGATCACCTCCAATGGTGGCAGCACACACAGAGAACTTCAAATGGAACAACTGCTCCATCTCCCACACCTTGGGGCATGCTTTTGGAGTGGGGAGGAGTTAAAAAAAAAAGAGGAGATGGTGGAAAAGGAGAGGAATTCCAGAGGGATTCACTGGAACAGGCTGCCCAGGGAGGTTGTGGCTGCTCCCTCCCTGGATGTGTTCAAGGCCAGGTTGGATGAGGTCTTGAGCGACCTGATCTAGTGAGAGGTGTCACAGGGGGGTTGCAACTGGATGAGCTTTGAGGTCTCTTCCAACCTAAACCATTCTATGATTCTATGAATACCATAGAATGACTGGAGTTGGGAAGGAGCTCAAAGCTCAGCCAGTTCCAACCCTCCTGCCACAGGCAGGGACACCTCCCACCAGCCCAGGGTGCTCAAAGCCTCATCCAGCCTGGCCTTCAACACCTCCAAGGAGGAGGCATCCATAACCTCTGTCCTTGACCGTGGCAAAGGGGGTTGGAACTAGATGATCCTTGTGGTCTCTTCCAACCCTGACTTATTCTATGATTCTCCCTGGACAACCTATGCCAGTGTCTCCCCACCCTCACTGATGAGAATTTCTTCCTCCTCTCCACTCTCACTCTTCCCTCTCCCAGCTCAAAGCCATTGGCCCTCATCCTGCCACTCCCAGNGGAGGCATCCATAACCTCTGTCCTTGACCGTGGCAAAGGGGGTTGGAACTAGATGATCCTTGTGGTCTCTTCCAACCCTGACTTATTCTATGATTCTCCCTGGACAACCTATGCCAGTGTCTCCCCACCCTCACTGATGAGAATTTCTTCCTCCTCTCCACTCTCACTCTTCCCTCTCCCAGCTCAAAGCCATTGGCCCTCATCCTGCCACTCCCAGCCTTGTCCAAAGTCCCTCCCCAGCTCTCTTGGAGCCCTCTTCAGATATTGAAATGCAGCTCTAAGGTCTCCCTGGAATCTTCTCTTCTCCAGGCTGAACAGCCTATAGGAGAGGTTCTCCAGCCCTCTGATCACTCTCCCAGCCTGTCCATACAGGGGAGGTTCTCCAGCCCTCTGATCATCTTTGTGGCCTCCTCTGGACCCTCTCCAGCACTTCCATGTCCATCTTACACTAGAGGCACCAGAACTGGAGGTAAGGTTGCAGGTAGGGTCTCAGCAGAACAGAAGGGCAGAGTCACCTCCCTCATCCCCAACTCTTCCAGCCTGTCCTATAGCGGAGGTTCTCCAGCCCTCTGATCACTCTCCCAGCCTGTCCATACAGGGGAGGTTCTCCAGCCCTCTGATCATCTTTGTGGCCTCTTCTGGACCCTCTCCAGCACCTCCATGTCCATCTTACACTAGAGGCACCAGAACTGGAGGTAAGGTTGCAGGTAGGGTCTCAGCAGAACAGAAGGGCAGAGTCACCTCCCTCATCCCCAACTCTTCCAGCCTGTCCTATAGCGGAGGTTCTCCAGCCCTCTGATCATCTTTGTGGCCTCTTCTGGACCCTCTCCAGCACCTCCATGTCCATCTTACACTAGAGGCACCAGAACAGGAGGTAAGGCTGCAGGTAGGGTCTCAGCAGAACAGAAGGGCAGAGTCACCTCCCTCATCCCCAACACTCTCTCAGCCTGTCCCTATAGGAGAGGTTCTCCAGCCCTCTGATCACTCTCCCAGCCTGTCTGCATAGGGGAGGTTCTCCAGCCCTCTGATCATCTTTGTGGCCTCCTCTGGACCCTTTCCAGCACCTCCATGTCCATCTTACACTAGAGGCACCAGAACTGGAGGTAGGGTTTCAGCAGAACAGAAAGGCAGAGTCACCTCCCTCATCCCCAACTCTTCCCAGCCTATCCCCATGGCAGAGCTGCTCCAGATCATCTTCATGGTGTCCTCTGCACCTGCTCCAACAGTTCCTTCTTGTGCTGGGATCTCCAGAACTGGAGGCAGTGCTGCAGGAGGATCTTGAGATGCTTTGTTGTAACAGTGCAAAGGAGGGAAGTCAGGAGGAGCCTAAAACCAACCTTAGCTCTGATGATTTATATTTCATATTGTTTTTGATGGTAGCTTTGGTAGAGCCTTGGGATTTGAAGAGTCAGCCTGACAGCCTGAAAACTGGCTAACAGTTTTGCTCGCTGCTAAAACACAGTGCTGAGAGGAAATCTGCTCTAAAACCAGCCAAGTGGTGCAAAACTGCCTCCAAAATATCACACCCCCACAGCATTTTCTGAGCCAGTCGAAGAATTTAGCAGCTGTGAAAGTAATAGAGGAAAGGCTTCGACAGCTGAAATTGGGAGCTTCAATTCAAGCACTGCTCACATCTTTCCCCCCCTCTCCCCCCGCCAAAAAAATGAGCACATCACTGTGTTCCCAGGAATTCTCAGGAACCACCCGAGTGGACAAGCAGGGATGATGCTTCCTCTCCTCCTCTCAGCCTGCTAAACTGCACCTCTGCATCTTGGCCTCCTCTGAGCCTGCTAAACTGCACCTCTGCATCTTTGCCCCCTCTCAGCCTGCTAAACTGCACCTCTGCATCTTGGCCTCCTCTCAGCCTGCTAAACTGCACCTCTGCATCTTTGCCTCCTCTCAGCCTGCTAAATTGCACCTCTGCATCTTTTTCCTCCTCTAAGCCTGCTAAACTGCACCTCTGCATCTTTGCCTCCTCTGAGCCTGCTAAACTGCATCTCTGCATCTTTTTCCTCCTCTCAGCCTGCTAAACTGCACCTCTGCATCTTTGCCTTCTCTGAGCATGCTTTCTGGGCTGCAAGTGCACACTGCTGGCTCCTGTTGAGCTTCTCATCCACCAGCACCCTCGAGTCCCTCTCCCCAGGGCTGCTCTGAAGCCAGGCACCGCCCAGCCTCTATCAGTTCCTGGGACTGCCCCAACCCAGCTACAGGACCCTTGCGGATCCCTAAAGGTGTCCTGATTTTTGCAAACTACCCAAACCCTGAGGTTGCTAAAGGGCTGAGAGGTGTAGAAATGTCCCAGCTGGAGAGAAAACAGAACAGAAGAGGAGCCATACTTACATGGTTGCAGTCTGAAGAGATTTCATTATCTGGCTGAAATGAGAAAAGACAAAAAAAGAAAACCAAGTGTCAGTTGGGTGCTGCTGCTGCTGCCATGCATTTAACACACAGAAGAACACAGGCTTGGAGAAAGTAACACATTGTCACCTCCTTCTCCTCCTAAGAAACAATTTGACAGAAGGAATGGGAAGTTTTAGGAGCACCCAAAGGGAAAAAAAAATTGGAGATAGTTTTGGCATGGCCTGGGCTCGACAGAAGAGAAACAGTACAAGAGGAGCTGTGGCTTGATGCTGCAAACAAGATGATGAATTCTGCTTGTGCCTGGCCCCAAGTCAGGGGGCAAAACCCCAGCCAAGCCCATCTGGGGGCCAACAAAGACATGGTGGTTGAGTTTCAGAGAAGTTCTGTGTGTAGAACTGCAGGTGATGGGTATAGGGTCCCCTCCCTGCACACAGCGAGATGGCTGTAGTCCACCTTTCAGGCAATCACAGAATGGGTTGGGTTGGAAGGGACCTTGAAGATCATCCAGTTCCAAACCCCTGCCATGGGCAGGGACACCTCCCACCTGCCCAGCTTGCTCAAGGCCTCATCCAGCCTGGCCTTCAACACCTCCAGGGTGGGGACAGCCACAGCCTCCCTGGGCAACCTGTGCCAGTCTGTTCCCACCCTCACTACCAAAAATTTCTTCTTCATCTCCACTCTCAATCTCCCCTCTCCCAGCTCAAAGCCATTGGCCCTCCTCTTGTCACTTTCAGAAGTCCCTCCCCAGCTCTCCTGTAGCACCTTTCAGGTACTGGAAGCCCTTTGAGAAGCAGCATCACTTCTTTCAGCTGTAGGAAAGGCAGCCCAGAGCTTTACACCACGAGAAACTGGGAACATCACTTCAGAGCAGTCTATTTCACAGGAATGAATGACAGAATGGGTTGGAAGGGACCTTAAAGATCAGCCAATTCCAAATCCCCTGCCACAGGCAGGGCCACTTCCCACCAGCCCAGGTTGCTCAAGGCCACATCCAACCTGGCCTTCAACACCTCCAGGCAGGGCACATCCATCACAGAATCAGTCAGGGTTGGAAGGGACCACAAGGATCAGAGAATCAGTCAGGGCTGGAAGGGATCACAAGGATCAGAGAATCAGTCAGGGTTGGAAGGGACCACAAGGATCATAGAATCAGTCAGGGTTGGAGGGGACCACAAGGATCAGCCAGCTCCAACCCCCCTGCCATGACCAGGGACACCCTACCCTAGAGCAGGCTGCCCACAGCCTCTGCCAGCCTGGCCAAAAACACCTCCAGGGATCTGGCCACAAACACCTCCCTGCAGGGGCAACCCATTCCAGCCTCTCACCACTCTCATGCTCAACAACTTCCTCCTCACCTCCAGTCTGAATCTCCCCACCTCCAGCTTTGCTCCATTCCTCCTAGTTCCCTCACTCCCTGAGAGCCAAAAAAGAACTGACCCAAACCCCTTCTTGGTTGCTTCAGCTATTCTGGTATCCTCCAACTTACTAACCTTTAGCTGACTGCAGAGGGGTTTGGACTGGATGACCTTTGGAGGTGCCTTCCAACCCAACCCATTCTATGATTCTAGGTAAGGATGAACCTGCTGACTGCAGGGGGGATGGACTGGATGACCTTTGGAGGTCTCTTCCAAGCCAATCCATTCTATGATTCTAGGTGAGGATGTCCCTGCTGACTGCAGGGGGGTTGGACTGGATGACCTTTGGAGGTCCCTTCCAACACAACCCATTCCAGTATCTGAAGGGGGCTTACAGGAGGTCTTGTTATGACAGGACAAGAGTTAATGGGTTTAAACTGGCAGAGGGGAGATTTAAACAGGATTTTAGGAGGAAGTTTTTCACAGTGAGGGAGGTGAGACACTGGAACAGGTTGCCCAGGGAGGTTGTGGCTGCTCCCTCCCTGGAGGTGTTCAAGGCCAGGTTGGATGAGGCCTTGGGCAACCTGTTCTAGTGGGAGGTGTCCCTGCCTATGGCACAGGGGGGTTGGAACTGGATGAGCTTTGAAGTCTCTTCCAACCTAAATCATTCCATGATTCTAAGTGAGGATGTCCCTGCTGACTGCAGGGGGGTTGGACTGGATGACCTTTGGAGGTGCCTTCCAACCCAAAGTAGTCTAGGATTCCATGACCTAGCCAGGAATCCCTCAGATGTGGAGCAAGATGACCACATCCTAGCTAAAAGCTGTGCTCCCCCTTCCCTCTTCCCATTGCCAAGTGCAGGAGAGGTGGATCCAGTGGCAATGCTGAGCTGCTCCTCCCAATTCAAGTGAAACCAAAGGAGGAAGCAAATCCTTTTAATCTCGTGTCTGATAAATGGAAGGGGAAGAAAAATCTCCCCAAGTGCCAGCCACTCCATTTCTGCTTCCCTAAGCAGCCAGCCTGTGGCTTTCTACCCTTCCACATCCACCCAAGAAACAAGAGCAGCCTCACAACAAAGAGCTTCTGTATTAAAGGGTGTCAAATTCCTGCTAGGAGAAGTTGAGGAGCAAGAAAAGCTGCATTGTCTCAATCCCAGGTGCTGAGCCTGAGCAACAGGGATGCTTGAAGACCCACCCAGGGCAGGTGGAAGGAGGAGAGCAGCCCAGCCCAGCACCACCACTGCTTCGCTGAGGCAATTTTCAGAGGGGAAGCTGACAGCAAGGAGGATGTTCCACTGATTAGAGAGGGGAAAAAAAGATTCCTCTGGCATCTCCTAAGTTGGAGGATTAGAAGCAGACTCTCCAGAAAGGACATCTGCCTCCGGGCTCGCAGCAGCTTCTGCTGCTTAGCACTTTGGTGGGAACACGTTGCCTGCCTTTGCAGCTCTCCAAAGAGCTCTCTATAAAAGCTCCTTCAACACACCAACATTCACACTGCAGAGCATGAGCAACCACTTCCTACCTCCCAGGAAGCTCAGGGTGTAGACAAACAGCAGAGCTCCAGGAAGAGCTGAGCAGGAGCAGCATTTCCTTCCATTCACCCCCACGCCGCAGACGCAGCTCACGCTGCCTTACCACTGCCAACTCCACGGAGAGCAACCAAGGTCTGCATGGAGCCCTCTTGCCACCAGGCAGAATCCCAGCGTGGGGAAGGTGGGAAGAGACCTCTGGAGATCACCCTGCTAAAGCAGGGCACCCACAGCAGCTTGCCCAAGGAGCACAATGCCCAGCTGGAGTTGGAAGCTCTGCAGAGAAGGAGACTCCATGACCTCTCTCTCTGGGCAGCCTGCTCCAGGGTCTCCAGCAGCCTCACAACAAAGAAGTTTCTCCTCACTGATCCTCCTGGGTTCCACTTTGTGCCCACTGTCCCTTGCTGGGCACCACTGACAAGAGTCTGGGCCCAGCTTCTTGCTCCCCCACAGCTCCTTTAGCCTCCAGCACCCTCACAACCAAGAAGTTTCTCCTCACTGATCCTCCTGGGTTCCACTTTGTGCCCACTGCTCTTTGTCCTGTCACTGGGCATCACTGACAAGAGTCTGGCCCCAGCCTCTTGCTCCCCCACAGCTCCTTTAGCCTCCAGCACCCTCACAACCAAGAAGTTTCTCTTCACTGATCCTCCTGGGTTCCACTTTGTGCCCACTGCTCTTTGTCCTGTCACTGGGCATCACTGACAAGAGTCTGGCCCCAGCTTCTTGCTCCCCCACAGCTCCTTTAGCCTCCAGCACCCTCACAACCAAGAAGTTTCTCCTCACTGATCCTCCTGGGTTCCACTTTGTGCCCACTGTCCCTTGCTGGGCACCACTGACAAGAGTCTGGGCCCAGCTTCTTGCTCCCCCACAGCTCCTTTAGCCTCCAGCACCCTCACAACAAAGAAGTTTCTCCTCACTGATCCTCCTGGGTTCCACTTTGTGCCCACTGCTCTTTGTCCTGTCACTGGGCATCACTGACAAGAGTCTGGCCCCAGCCTCTTCCCCCCCACAGCTCCTTTAGCCTCCAGCACCCTCACAACCAAGAAGTTTCTCCTCACTGATCCTCCTGGGTTCCACTTTGTGCCCATTGGCCCTTGCTGGGCACCACTGACAAGAGTCTGGCCCCAGCTTCTTGCTCCCCCACAACTCCTTTTAAGTCTTGGTGAGCATTGCTCAGATCCCCTCTGGGGCTGCTCTTCTTAGTCTGGAGAAGAGGAGGCTGAGAGGGGACCTTATTGCCCTCTACTGGCACAGGTTGCCCAGGGGGTTCCAAGCCCCCTGTGCCATAGGCAGGGACACCTCCCACTAGATCAGGATGCTCAAGGCCTCATCCCTCCAGGGAGGGAGCAGCCACAACTTCCCTGGGCAACCTGTGCCAGTGTCTCACCATCAGCACTGTGAAGAACTTCCTCTTAACATCCAGTTTCAATCTCCCCTCTGCCAGTTTGAACCCATTCCCCCTCGTCCTGCCATTACAAGACCTTGTGAACAGTCCCTCCCCAGCCTTTCTATAGCCCCTTTCAGATACTGGAAGGCTACTCTAAGGTCTCCTGGAAGCCTTCTCTTCTCCAGGCTGAAAAGCCCCAACTCTCTCAGCCTGTCCTCACAGCAGAGCTGCTGCAGCCCTCTGATCATCTTCGTGGCCTCCTCTGGACTCTCTCCAACAGTTCCATGTCCTTCTTGTGCTGGGGGCTCCAGAACTGCACACAGTACTCCAGGTGGGGTCTGACAAGAGCAGAGCTACCAAGCTAGCTATTGCTGTGCCACCAGAACGTAGATGGAAGGCAGGAAGCAAGGAGAGCTCTGGAGGAGCCACTCTCCCATGCACCTGATCCCTTCCTGCAGCAGCCACTGGAGCACACAGTACACCAGGTGGGATCTGACAAGAGCAGAGCTACCAAGCCAGCTAGAGCTGTGCCACCAGAACCTAGATGGAAGGCAGCAAGCAAGGAGAGATCTGGAGGAGCCACTCTCCCATGCACCTGATCCCTTCCTGCAGCAGCCACTGGAGCACACAGTACACCAGGTGGGATCTGACAAGAGCAGAGCTACCAAGCCAGCTAGAGCTGTGCCACCAGAACCTAGATGGAAGGCAGCAAGCAAGGAGAGATCTGGAGGAGCCACTCTCCCATGCACCTGATCCCTTCCTGCAGCAGCCACTGGAGCAGAAGGCTCTCTGGAAGAGCAGATAAAGCAGGCTAGGCAAGAAGCACCACCACAGCTTTTGCAGAAGAAAAGAAACCCACCCACATCACCCAAGCACTCGTGCTTGGAACCTACTGAAACATCCTGCAGCCCTGCACCAACAAACATATGGCTCCAGGAAAGAGTTTTCACACATCCTGCAGTGCTGGAAGAGTCATGAGGGATTGAAAAAAAAAAATTTAAATCCACCCTTAAAAGCAGTGAGAATTCAAGTTCCAAACAGAGGAGGAGAAGGCTTGGTCCTTTAATCACACCTTCAGTTAGCAACCAAAGTTAAACTTGCTCAGCTGAGCTTGAAATGCTCTCTCATGCCAGTGGGATTAAAACCAAAGCCCAGAGGGGTCAACTCAGCAAGGGAAAAAAAAAATAAACCCCCAAAAACTCTCCACTTGGCATTTGGGCTTTGGAAGAAGTCACTTGGAAGCATCACTGAAGGACAGAAGGGACCTCCAAAGCTCATCCAAGTGCAACCCCCCTGCCAGAGCAGGGTCACCCAGAGCAGATCACACAGGAGCACATCCAGGATGGTTTTGAATATCTCCAGAGAGGGAGAATTGTAGGATTTGTTGATCCAAGTGGAACAACCAACCCAACACCACTATGGCCACTAAACCATGTGCCATGGCTGGTGGGAATTTCTGTGCCTGCAGAGCCCAAAGATTGGTAACACATCCAGGATGGTTTCAAATATTTCCAGAGAGGGAGACTCCACAACCTCCTCTGGGCAGCCTGTGCCAGGGCTCCAGCACCCTCACAGTGAAAATGTTTCTCCTCCTGGCTCCTAAAAAAAGAGTCATCCTTCTGAGGCATCTAAAGCCTAATTCATCATTGTGCTTAGCTAGAGAGACAACCTCCCAGAGGTTTGAAATCTCTCTGCATCCAGCATCACAGAATCACTGAAGGTCAGGAGTTGGAAGTGACCTCCAAAGCTCATCCAGTCCAAACCCCCTGCCAGAGCAAGATCACCTAGACCAGAGCACACAGGAACACAGCCAGGCAGGTCATGAATATCTTCAGAGAGGGAAGCTCCACAAACCTCCTGTGGGCCTGTTCCAGGGTTTTGTCACCCTCACAGGGGAAAAATTCTTCCTCCTGTTCCCATGGAGCTTCCTATGCCTCAGCTCCCACCCATTGCCCCTTGTGCTGTTGTTGGGCACCACCCAGCAGAGCTGGCTCCAGCCTCTGGGCTCTCATCCTGCACAGCTTCATCACCATGAATGAGGTCACCTCTCAGACTCCTCCTCTCCAAGCTAAAGAGCTGAATTGAGGCTCTCTACCTCAGGCTCTCCTCCTAAGGAAGATGTTCCACTGCCTTCAGCAGCTTCGTGGCTCTGTGCTGGACTCTCTCAAGCACTTCCCTGAGGTCTTTCTTGAACCGAGGGGCCCAGAACTGGATACAATATTCCAGCTGTGGCCTCAGCAAGGCAGAGTAGAGAGAATCTCTCTCGACCCACTCACCACAGCCCTTCTGAACCACCCCAGGATTCCCTTGGCCTTCTTGGCCACCAGAGCACATTGCTGGCTCATGCTCAACCTTCTATCCACCAGGACCAAGTCCTTTTTCCTTTCACTGCTCTCCAGCAGGTCAGTGCCCAGATCCATGGGGTTGTTCTTTCCCCATGCAAGACTCTACCCTTGCCCTCACTGAACTTGTCCCTCTCCAACTCTCCAGCCTGAGTCTTGCATGCACCCAAGTCAGCACCTCCCAGCTCTGAAGACACCTTGCTGATCAGAGAACCAAAGAACTGATTTAGTTGCACCTTTAAGATCAAGTTCAACCATTAGCACTGCCAGGACACCACTAAACCGTGGCCCTCAGCACCACATCTCCACAGCTTTGAAACCCCTCCAGCCATGGGGACTCCACCACTGCCCTGGGCAGTTTTGGAGGAGGGCAGTTTTGGGGGAGAAATTGCTCCTGGTGTCCAGTCTGAACCTCTTCCTGGCTCAACTCGAGTCTGTTTTCTCTTGTCCTACCTCTTGTTCATTGGTAGAGCAGACCAAGACACAAACAACTTCCTACTGGCTCCAGCCTCCAGTCAGAGAGCTGCAGAGAGCAACGAGGTCTCCCCTCAACCTCATTTTTCCTTGGGGTTATTCAGCCTGGAGAAAAAGCAGTCCAGGATGAAGCAAGCCTCATCCACTCATACTCTGAAGTTACAGTGAGGGTGGTGAGACACTGGCACAGGTTGCCCAAGGTGAGGCTCAGCAGAGCTCTGGGCAGCCTGACCTAGTAGAGGATGCCCCTGTTGACTGCAGAGGGGGTTGGACTGGATGCCCTTTGGAGCTCCCTTCCAACTCAGACCTTTCTATGATTTTAGGCTGGTGAGGACATTTCCTGTGCTTAAAATCAACTATGGCACTGAAGCTAAGATTTCTTGCACAGGCAACCCAATTAACTTTAGCACAAGCCAAGAATATTCAGTTGGACTTCATTTTGGGGTCTGGCTTGCAGGTAGTTTTGAGTAGCACACAGCAACTTCCCTCCCCCTGCCCCCAAAAACGTTGCCAAGAAGTCACTGCCACCTCCATCAGTAGGTGCTTAAAATCAATTATAGCACTGAAGCTAAGATTTCTTGCACAGGTAACCCAATCACCTTTAGCACAAGCCAAGATATGAAGTGGGACTTCATTTTGGGGTCTTGTTTGCAGGTAGTTTTGAGTAGCACACAGCAACTTCCCTCCCCCTGTCCCCAAAAACGTTGCCAAGAAGTCATTGCCACCTCCATCAGTAAAGGGTGGTTGGGCTCCCAGCCTTGGAGATATTCAAGGTGAGGCTCAGCAGAGCTCTGGGCAGCCTGACCTAGTGGAGGATGCCCCTGCTGACTGCAGAGGGGTTTGGACTGGATGCCCTTTGGAGGTCCCTTCCAACCCAGACCATTCTATGATTTTAGGCTGGTGAGGACACTTCCTGTGCTTAAAATCAATTATCATAGAATCATAGAATGGTTTAGGTTGGAAGAGATCTTAAAGATTATCCAGTTCCAACCACCCTGTGCCATAGGCAGGGACACCTCCCACTAGATCAGGTCGCTCAGGACCTCATCCAGCCTGGCTTTGAACACATCCAGGGATGGAGCAGCCACAACCTCCCTGGGCAACCTGTGCCAGTTCCTGTTCTTAGCTTCAATTATGGCACTGAAGCTAAGATTTCTTACACAGGCAACCCAATTTCCTTTAGCACAAGCCATGATATGAAGTGGGACTTCATTTTGGGGTCTGGCTGGGCCCCCATCCTTGGAGATATTCAAGATGAGGCTCAGCAGAGCTCTGGGCAGCCTGATCTAGAGGAGGACATCTCTGCTGACTGCAGAGGGGGTTGGACTGGATGCCCTTTGGAGGTCCCTTCCAACTCAGACCATTCTATGATTCCACAATTCCAACTTTCCACCCTGAAAACCAAGGCAGAGCTCTCAAAGCTCCTTGCCCAGGAGCCTTTCCCTGCTGCTCCTCCAGCGTGGCACAGGTGCCACATCAGTCAGAGTGCCTGTCCTCACCCAGCACCTCCAGCCCAGCATGCAGGGCCACCAGCAGTGCTGCTTTAATCCTGCTGATTTACATTCACCAGGTTCCAGCCCTCCTAAGCCAAAGAAGAAGAACATCCAAACAGGTGGGAAGCAGCCTGGGCTATTTTTAGCTTCTGCCAGCTATTCTATTTAGAGGAACACACATCAAATGCTTCAAAAAGGAGCTGGCTCCAGCCTCAACCACAAACCACAAGAACAAGTTTAGTTTGCAGTCATTTCCCTTTCCTTCAGGGCAAAGGGGAGGATCCTATCCTTAACCCCTACACTTGCCCCAGTTTTTTTAGGGAGAGTGACAAAATGAAGCTGGAATTCACTCACCTGTCGCTATTTCACTGCAGGAAGGGAGCCACAATTACACCATCAATGTTTCCAAAAACTTGGAAGAGTGGATGCCACACCTGGATATAAATAGGCCTGCAGAAGTTCTTGTACCACACCCAGACCTGGCTCCCTGCTGTCACTGATGGGTTGGGTTGGAAGGGCCCTTAAAGATCATCTACCCTGTGCTAGAACCTTTGCTGCTTTCTCAGGCTCTACTTGATGGAATGATAAAGTTGGGCAAGTCCTTTAAGATCATAGAGTCAGTCAGGGTTGGAAGGGACAACAAGGATCAGCCAGTCCCAATCCCCCTGCCATGCCCAGGGACACCCTACCCTAGAGCAGGCTGCCCACAGCCTCTGCCAGACTGGCCAAAAACACCTCCAGGGATCTGGCCACAAACACCTCCCTGCAGGGGCAACCCATTCCAGCCTCTCACCACTCTCATGCTCAACAACTTCCTCCTCACACCCAATCTGAATCTCCTCACCTCCAACTTTGCTCCATTTCCCCTAGTCCTGGCACCCCCTGAGAGCCTCAAAAGTCCCTCCCCAGCTTTTTTGTAGGCTGCTCTTCATTCTTTCCTGATTTCCTCTGATTCTCTGATCTAAAAAAAGAAAGTTTGGTGGTTTGTTTTTTTCCCCCCTCATCATTAGAATGAAAAATATCAGGGAGGAAAAAAATTCAGCCTGCTCTTCTCCAGTCTCATTCCTGCTCCTAATGACCAGGAGACCTCAACTGATGTATTAACCTGGAGCAGGCTGCCCAAAGAGGTTGTGGAGCCTCCTTCTCTGGAGACCTTCCAACCCCAGCTGGGCACTGTGCTCCTGGGCAAGCTGCTGTGGGTGCCCTGCTTTAGCAAGGGGGCTTGGAGTGGGTGACCTCCAGAGGTCCCTTCCAACCCTCCTCATGCTGGGGTTCTGCCCCAATAACTTATCTCCAGCCTCTTCTCTCCTCTGGCAATCTTAAAATGCAAGAGAGAAATTATTTGACAACCTGCTGGGTAAATATTTAAGTTTTCTTTTCCCCTTTTTTTTTTGGAGATGGAGAAGTTGGTTGTGGGTTTTGGTTTTTGTTTTTTCACTCAGCAGAGTTAATCCTCCCCTTGAGCATGAAATTTGGAAGGCCAGTCAAAAG
>VWZI01001001.1:14429-39099 GCA_013396835.1 Psilopogon haemacephalus
TCTACTCTACTCTACTCTACTCTACTCTACTCTACTCTACTCTACTCTACTCTACTCTACTCTACTCTACTCTATTCCACTCTGTTCCACTCCATTCCATTCCATTCTATGACCTTGAATATCATCAAGTCCAGCCTACCACCTAACACCTTGTAATGAACTAAACCCTAGCACTAAGTGCCTCATCCAAGCTCCTCTTAAACACCTCCAGGGATGGGGACTCCACCACCTTCCCAGGCAGCCCATTCCAATGCCAATCTCTCTTGCTGGGAAGAACTTCTGCCTAAAGTGTAGCCCAAACCTGTTCTGGAACAGCTTGAGGCTGTGTCCCCTTGTTCTGTTGCTGGTTGCCTGGCAGCAGAGCCCAACCCCAGCTGGCCACAACCTCCCTTCAAGGAGCTGCAGAGAGCAATGAGCTCTGCCCTGAGCTAGCTTGAGGCTGTGCCCTCTTCTTCTGTTCCTGGGTGTCTGGCAGCAGAGCCCAACCCCACATGGCCACAATCTCCCTTTAGGTATTTGTAGACATCAATGAGCTCTGCCCTGAGCCTCCTCTTCTGCAGGCTGCACACCCCCAGCTCCCTCAGCCTCTCCTCACAGGGTCGTGCTCCAAGCCCCTCTCCAGCCTTGCTGCCCTTCTCTAGACAAACTGCAATCTGTGCTCCAGGGAGCAAACACACCCAGAGGCAACTGCTCTTTGTTTGTCACTTGCAGGTATGCAATGAGTTGACTCCTTCCTGCCAGTTTACCTTCTGAAAAATCAGTGGAATCTTGGTTCCTGGCACCTTCTTCTGGTCCTGTTCCAGTAAAACTGACAGTGGGACACCAAACAAGCCAGAGTCTGAAGAACAAAGCAAAAGAAACAGAGAGATTATCCCCAGCCGTTGTGGTGCCTGTGGTGATGCCACAAGCCCACAGCTCTGAAGTGCTGAGCCCATTGATGGCATTCAGAGCTGCTGTTCAAAGTGTTGGAATGCCTTTGTCAATCCAGTTAGGGCTCCCAGGGCAGGGCCATGCCTGCCACCGGATCCTGCTCGAGGGGAACTGCAGCCTCTTGGAAGCTAAGGCACCACCAGAGCCAGAAAAGTGTCATGGAGCAATCTGGAAGTGATTAACACCAGGCTGGATGGGGCCTGGAGCAACCTGGGCTAGTGGGAGGTGACTCTGCCCATGGCAGGGAGCTTGAACTGGATGAGCTTTAAGGCTTCTTTCCAGCTGAAGCCACTCCAGGACTGTAGGAACTGGATGAGGCTGGAGGGCAAAGTGCTTTACTCAAGGGCTCCCAGGGCAGTGACCTGGATCTGAGCTCAGAATTCCAGGCAGAGAAGGTGGACCTGAGGAACATTTTGGCTATGCTTAAAACCAAGCAGGTGACACCTTCACAGAGTGCATCAGGGTGGAAGGGACCCTCAAAGGTCATCTTCTCCAATCCCCCTGCAGTCAACAGGGACATCTCCAACTAGAGCAGGCTGCCCAGGGCCACATCTGTGCTGGGCTGAGGTTAATTGGAATATTTTAATATGAGAAATTAGATTATAGGGCTGAGAAAGGCAAACATTGGAGATGTCTCCTTCACTCACAGCTTTGCTGACAGATACAAAAGTAAGAACACAAAACACAGACAAGGCAGAGCTGCTCTGGGCTGAGCTCTGGGCTGTTGGTCTCTCTCCCTCTCCTTGGCTTCCAGCTGGATCTGTGTAACCCAAATGATCAATTCCTGCTTCTAACCCCCCTGGCTGATCTTCCCTGTTCACCTGGTAGGCAACACAGATCCTGGGATAAGACTGGGTAGAGGTGGGAAGGAGGAAGGGTGGTTGGGAACCCCTCTTGGGAACTCTGATCTCTGGGAGGGGCTTTGTGTTCCTCTATTACTAATCAATTCCTGCTTCTAACCCCCCTGGCTGATCTTCCCTGCTTACCTGGCAGGTAAGACACATCCTGGGATAAGATTGGGTAGAGGTGGGAAGGAGGAAGGGTGGTTGGGAACCCCTCTTGGGAACTCTGATCTCTGGGAGGGGCTTTGTGTTCCTCTATTACTAATCAATTCCTGCTTCTAACCTCCCCCTGGTTGATCTTCCCTGCTTACCTGCAGGGCCATAGAATCTATCTCAGGCCACAAAGGAATACATCCAGACAGGCCCTGGAAGACTCCACAGAAGGACACTCCACAACCTCTCTGGGCAGCCTGTGCCAGGGCTCTGGGACCTTCCCAGTCAAGAAGTTCTTCCTTATGTTGAGGTGGAACTTTCTGTGCTATAGTTTCCATCCACTGCCCTTCATCCTATCCCAGGGCACAGTTGCCCTGCTCTGCCTGCTGGTTTGTTGAATTAAAGGCAAAAGTAGTTAGGTCATGGTTAGAAAAGAGCCTCTGCAAGAGTGCTAAGGCAGGACAAAGGCTGAGAAATGGAACTGTAGGCTGAGGGAATCTGGCCTAGATGGAAAACTGGCTTTGGTCTTCAAGCAGGTGGGACCTGATGTGTTTATGGCTCAGTCAAACACAAGTGAAGGAGCACTGAGAGAGAGCTGCAGTGGTTCAGGGCTGCCCCAAAGCCTGCTGGCACAGAGCTGCTCTCAGCAGCTGCTAATTGCTGCCTGTGCAATCCTCCTGAAACAGCACAGCACAGAGCTAAAAACTGCTCCTGCTCTGAAGCTCTGCCAAGACTGAGCAGCTGTAATTACTAAAAAGCTGTCAGCCCTTGAGGGGCTCTTGTCAAAGAAACAGCAGCTCCAGTGCCAAAGCAGGGAGCTCTTGCACCACTACTAGCACAAGCCTGCCTGTAAAAGAGGAGGGGAGTCACACAGGCACACAAGATCCACACCCCACAGGTCCATTGTCAATCTCCACAGGCTCACAGGATGTGTGGAAATACCTTGAAAACGTTGGGCAGCCTTTTTTGGTTTGTTTTTTTTGGGGGATGCATGAGCAACTCAACTTTAGAGAGTCCATGGATCTTTCTGGGCTCTGCCATGTGGGTGAGAGCCCACCTGGAGTAGTGCATCCAGTGCTGGAGCCCCTGGGACAAGAGGGATGTGGAGATGCTGGAGGTGTGCAGAGAAGGGCCCCGAGGATGCTCAGAGGGCTGCAGCAGCTCTGCTGTGAGCACAGCCTGAAAGAGTTGGGACTGTGCAGTCCACCTCTGAAGGAAGGACCTCAGAGATCATGCAGCTAAAGGGTAGGGACACCACTCAACTAGACTTGGCTGCTCCAGGCCTCATGCAGCCTTGAACACCTCCAGGCAGGAGGCAGCCACAACCTCCCTGGGCAACCTCTTTCAGGCTGGAGTACCTCTGCTGCGAGCACAGCCTGAAAGAGTTGGGGCTGTGCAGGCTGCAGAAGAGGAGGCTCCCAGGGGACCTTCTGGTGGCCTTCCTGCATCTGAAGGGGGATAAAAAAAGCTGGGGAGGGACTTTTGAGACTGTGAGGGAGTGAGAGGAGTGGGGGGAATGGAGCAAAGCTGGAGGTGAGGAGATTGAGGCTGGAGGTGAGGAGGAAGTTGTTGAGCATGAGAGTGGTGAGAGGCTGGAATGGGTTGCCCCTGCAGGGAGGTGTTTGGGGCCAGATCCCTGGAGGTGTTTTTGGCCAGGCTGGCAGAGGCTGTGGGCAGCCTGCTCTAGGGTAGGGTGTCCCTGGGCATGGCAGGGGGGTTGGGACTGCCTGATCCTTGTGCTCCCTTCCAGCCCTGACTGATTCTAGGATTCCACCTTAGAGAACTTTTTGAACCAAAACAATTCTGTGATTCTAGAGACTTTCAAACCCCATTTGGATGCATTCACAGAATCACAGAATTACCCAGGTTGGAAAAGACCTCTGGAATCACCGAGTCCAATCTATCACCCAACACCTTCTAATGACCTAATCCCTGGCACTAAGTGCCTCATCCAAGCTCCTCTTAAACACCTCCAGGGATGGAGACTCCACCACCTCTCTGGGCAGCCCATTCCAACCCCAATCTCTACTGCTGTGAAGAACTTCTGCCTAACATCCAGTCCCTTCCAAGCCTGACTGATTCCATGATTGGACACACATCCATGGCAGAGAATCACAAAGTGGCTGAAGTTGGAAGGGACATTAAAGATCATTCAGCTCCAATCTCCCTGCCACAGGCAGGGACTAGCCTGAGTCGCTCAAAGTCCAGCCTGGTCCTAAACACTTCCAGGGACTCCACCATGGGCACTAAACTACATCCTCAAGTGCTAGGTTCATACATGTCTCGAATGCCTTCAGGGCAGGTGACTGCAGCACCTCCCTGGGCAGCCTGTTCAACTGCCTGACCACTCTCTTCATTCAGCACTGCACAGAGCTAAATGCTGCTCAGCACCAGCGATGGTTGAGCCATTAACACAAACGTCCTGCTGGGAAGTCCTGCAGAAGCAGAGGCCTTGGCTTTAGTGGAGGAAAGCAGCCCCCTCTGCTTCAAGCACGTGGAACACAACTCACCTTTGGTTTTGATCTTCACAGCTTTTTGCTGCTTGAATTCTGTCCCCAGGATGTCGTAGAGAGCAGTTAACTCAATCAGTGCTAAGGAGTAGACTTTCTTCATGTCCTGAGGGGCCAGGTCACCAATCCTGGTGGTTCCTGTTTTGTCCTTCGGCACCCTGTAGTTCTGAAAGCAGAGATTGCAGCTGAGTGAAGAAGCCAGCTCCTGACAAATGCCTCAGCCTCCTTCAGGCCACAACCTTTCCTCACACAGCCTGCTGCTACCCACTGCACCCCCAGAGAATCCCCCAGGCAGGCAGATGAGCCTGAAAACATAGGAGGTTCCACAAGGCCAAGGGCAAGGTCCTGCAGCTGAGTGGAGGCAATGGCAAGCACCAATGCAGGCTGGGCAGGGACTGGCTGGAGAGCAGCCCTGAGGAGAGGGACTTGGGGGTGCTGGTGGTGAAGGAGAAGCTGAAGATGAGGCAGCAGTGTGCACTTGCAGGGCAGAAAGGCAAGCAGAGGCTGGGCTGCAGCAGGAGCAGTGTGGGCAGCAGGGCCAGGGAGGGGATTCTGCCCCTCTGCTGTGCTCTGCTGAGAGCCCACCTGGAGTAGTGCATCCAGTGCTGGAGCCCCTGGGACAAGAGGGATGTGGAGATGCTGGAGGTGTGCAGAGAAGGGCCCCGAGGATGCTGAGAGGGCTGCAGCAGCTCTGCTGTGAGCACAGCCTGAAAGAGTTGGGGCTGTGCAGGCTGCAGAAGAGGAGGCTCCCAGGGGACCTTCTGGTGGCCTTCCAGGATCTGAAGGGGGCTACAAAAAAGCTGGGGAGGGACTTTTGAGGCTGTCAGGGAGTGAGAGGACTGGGGGGAATGGAGCAAAGCTGGAGGTGGGGAGATTGAGGCTGGAGGTGAGGAGGAAGTTGTTGAGCATGAGAGTGGTGAGAGGCTGGAATGGGTTGCCCCTGCAGGGAGGTGTTTGGGGCCAGATCCCTGGAGGTGTTTTTGGCCAGGCTGGCAGAGGCTGTGGGCAGCCTGCTCTAGGGTAGGGTGTCCCTGGGCATGGCAGGGGGGTTGGGACTGCCTGATCCTTGTGCTCCCTTCCAACCCTTTTATGTAGCCTTCTTCAGATCCTGCCCACACTGCCCTGCACATCTTAAGCACAGCACTGAGGGCAGCCCTCAGGCTCCTCTGCTGCCAGCTCCCAGCCCCAGCTCCCTCAACCTGGCCTCACAGGAGACCTGCCACTGCCTGCAGCAGCTCTGTGCCTCTGCTGGGCTCGTTCAAGCAGTTCCCTGAGGTTCTTCTTGACCTGAGCAACTCAGAACTGGACACAATATTCCAGATATGGCCTCACCAGGGCAGAGTAGAGGGGGAGGAGAACCTCTCTTGACCCACTGACCACTACAGTTCTAATCCACCTCAGGATGCCCTTGGCCTCTTTGGCCACCAGGGCACATTGCTGGCTCGTGGCCATCCTCTTGTTCACCAGCACTGCCAGGTCCCTTTCCCCAGAGCTACTCTCCAGCAGCTCAGTTCCCAACCTCTGCTGGTCCATGAGGTTGCCCTTTCCTAGATCCAACACTCTACACTTGGCCTTGTTGGAGTCCCCCAGATGAGCTATCTGGAGAAGGTTTATCTATGCTTGGTCTTGTTGGAGTCCCCCACATGAGCTATCTAGAGAAGGTTTATCTATGCTTGGTCTTGTTGGAGTCCCCCAGATGAGCTATCTGGAGAAGGTTTATCTTCACAGAGCTGCATCTGACAATGTTCATCTCAATCTAATTCCCTCACTTTTCCCCAGAGCTACTTTCTGGCAGCTCAGTCCCCAACCTATGCCGGTCCATGAGGTTGCTGTTTCCTAAATCCAACATTCTACACTTGGCCTTGTTGGAGTCCCCCACATGAGCTATCTGGAGAAGGTCTGCATCTGACAAGGTTCTTCTCAATCTAATTCCCTCACTTTTCCCCAGAGCTGCTCTCCAACAGCTCAATCCCCAACCTCTGCTGGTCCATGAGGTTGCTGTTTCCTAGATCCAACATTCTACACTTGGCCTTGTTGGGAGTCCCCCACATGAGCTATCTGGAGAAGGTTTATCTATGCTTGGCCTTGTTGGAGTCCCCCAGATGAGCTATCTAGAGAAGGTTTATCTTCACAGAGCTACATCTGACTGCTCTCCTCAATCTAATTGCCTCACTGCCAGGTAAATCTCATCCAGCAGCCCCAGCAAAGAGCCAGAAACAGAAACACCTACCGGGAGCAGAGTGTCCCCTGCTCCACCCCTGCAGATTTTGCCTCCTGGGAGGTCTTTGAGGTTAGCTGCCTGCTCTGCAAATGAGATCTCCAAGTTGATGTCAGTGTCTGAAGATGGCACATCCTCCACTGGGCTCTTCTCTTCACCTGCTCCCAGACTGAACTTTGGACCTGAAAACAGAGTTAAAAGCATCATGGTTTGGTTTTTTTTCCACCCAGCAGCACAATTAAGCACCACTCAATGACTGAGAGCAACTCTACAGCCAAGCAGAAGTCAGTGTGGAGCAAGGGATGGACTCTGGTTGCAAATTCACAGATTTCTGCTTTTTTTCTTTTTTTTTTTTTTAATGTCTGTGGAAAATTCAGCTTCTTACAAGGGTTCACCTTTTGTGTTTTTTGTTTTGGTTTTTTTTTTTTTCTGGAATCACAGAATTGTAGAATGCTCTGGGTTGGAAGGGACCTGCAAGCTCATCCAGTCCAACCCCCCCTGCAGTCAGAAGGGACAGCCTCAGGCAGGTTGCTCAGAGCCTTGTCCACCATCATCTTCAGGGATGGGGCCTCAATCACCTCCCTGGGCAACCTGTTGCAGTGTTCTAACACCCTCCTGGTGCAGAACTTGTTCTTCACATCCAGTCTCAATCTGCTCTCATTTCAAACCATTTCCCTCACCTTGTCCCTGCAGGCCTTTGCAAACAGTCAATCTGCAGCCTGCTTGTAGCCTCCTCCAGGTTCTGGCAGGCTGCTCCGAGGTCTCCCTGGAACCTTCTCTTCTGAACACCCCCAGCTCCTTTTGCCTGTCCTCATAGCAGAGCTGCTCCAACCCCCTAAGCACTTTCTTGGCCCTCCTCTGAACCTGCTCCACCAGCTCCATGTCCTCTCTGTATTGAGGACCCCACAGCTGGCCCCAGCCCTGCAGGTGAGGTCTCCCCAGAGCAGAGCAGAGGGGCAGGGTCTCCTCTCTCCAGCTCTGCCCACACTACTCTGGATGCAGCTGAGGCTGCCCTTGGCCTTCTGTGCTGCCAGTGCCCATTGCTGCCTCCTGCGCAGCTTCTTCCCCACCAGCACCCCCAAGTCCTATGTCACAGGAGTGCTTTCTATCACCTCATCCCTCAGTCTGTACTGATGGTGAAGACTCTTCAAAGAGCTAATCAGGAGAAAATTAGGGGCTGGAAAGGACCTCAAAAGATCATCTAGTCCACCCCCCTGCCAGAGCAGATCTCTCCTAATTCTCTATTATGTAAAGATGAAGCAACCCTTGTCAAAACCCCAGCGGACTGCCAGAACCTTCCAGAGCCAAACAGCTTCAGTTTCCTGCCATCAAACACCTTCCAACCTCAAAGACTGTAACATCCTGCAACCAGATCAGCAACCAAAGGAACCAAAGGAAAAAAAGAATGTCTCCTCTGTGAGCCAGAGCTTTCCCAGCTGGGAATAACTGGCAGGACATTGATCGGGTCTTTGTCCCAGCACTCCTGTCCTCATCTCACGAAGAGTCCACACTCCTCACAACACTTTGGCCTTCTGTGCTGGTTTGAACCAACTGGAGGATTTGAATGAGAAATTGGACTATGGGCTGAGAAAGGAAAACAGAATTTGATTCTACTTCACCCAACTGTTTGCTGAAATGGGACGAAGTTAGAATCCAAATAGAGAGCTCAGACTGCTTTGCGCCGTGGCTGCTGCTGCATCTCTCTCTCTGCCTTCTTAGCTGGAGCTGAGCAACTTTTACCTACTTTTCTTTCTGCTAATCCCCCTATAGGCTGAGAAAGAAAAAAAAATGATTCTACTTCACTCATTTGTTTGCTTAAATGGTACAAAGTTAGAATCCAAATAAAGAGAGCTCAGACTGCTTTGCGCCGAGGCTGCTGCTGCATCTCTCTCCCTGCCTTCCTAGCTGGAGCTGAATAACTTCTACCTACTTTTCCTGCTGCTAACCCCACTATAGGCTGAGAAAGGAAAACAAAATTTGATTCTACTTCATTCACTTTGTTTGCTGAAATGGGATCAAGTTAGAATCCAAACAAAGAGAGCTCAGACTGCTCTGTGCCATGGCTGCTGCTGCATCTCTCTCCCTGCCTTCTTAGCTGCAGCTGAGTAACTTCTAACTACTTTTCCTGCTGCTAACCCCACTATAGGCTGAGAAAGGAAAACAAAATTTGATTCTACTTTACTCATTTGCTGAAATGGGATCAAGTTAGAACCCAAACAAAGAGAACTCAGACTGCTTTGCACCATGGCTGCTGCTGCATCTCTCTCCCTGCCTTCTTAGCTGGAGCTGAGCAACTTCTACCTACTTTTCTTTCTGCTAATCCCCCTATAGGCTGAGAAAGGAAAACAAAATTTGATTCTATTTCTCTTACTTTGTTTACTGAAATGAGGTCAAGTTAGAATCCAAACAAAGAGAGCTCAGACCGCTCTATGCCATGGCTGCTGCTGCATTTCTCTCTCTGCCTTCCTAGCTGGAGCTGAGCAACTTCTACCTACTTTTCTTTCTGCTAATTCCCCTATAGGCTGAGAAAGGAAAACAAAATTTTATTCTACTTTATTCATTTGCTGAAGTGGGATCAAGTTAGAACCCAAAGAGAACTCAGACTGCTTTGCACCATGGCTGCTGCTGCATCTCTCTCCCTGCCTTCTTAGCTGCAGCTAACTTCTAACTACTTTTCCTGCTGCTAACCCCACTATAGGCTGAGAAAGGAAAACAAAATTTGATTCTACTTCATTCACTTCGTTTGCTGAAATGGGATCAAGTTAGAATCCCAACAAAGAGAGCTCAGACTGCTCTGTGCCATGGCTGCTGCTGCATCTCTCTCCCTGCCTTCTTAGCTGGAGCTGAGCAACTTCTACCTACTTTTCCTGCTGCTAACCCCTCCTGGCTGATCTACTTTTGCTTATCTGGCATGTAAGACAGATAGTGAGATAAGATTGGAGAGTGGGGGGAAGGTGGTAGGGTGGTTGGGAACCCCCTCTTAGGGATCCTGACCTCTGGGAGGGCTGTGGTGTTTCTGTATTATCTTTTTTCACTGCCTATATCTGTCAATATCTGTTAGAGATTGTAAATCTCTGCTTGGATATTGTGCTGAGCTGTAAAGATAAAGCTTCATTTCCTTAACTTCCAGCCCACTGCATTCTAGCCTGGGTTATTTCAAAGTGTGTGGGGGCAAGGAACTGCCAAACCACCACACCTTTCCATGAGCAGGGGAGATTGGGAACAGGAAGAAATTCTTGGCAGTGAGGGTGGGGAGACACTGGCACAGGTTGCCCAGGGAGGCTGTGGATGCTCCCTCCCAAGAGATGTTCAAGGATAGGTTGGATGAGGCCTTGAGCAACCTGGGCTGGTGGGAGGTGTCCCTGCCCATGGCAGAGGGACTGGAACTGGATGATCTATAAGCTGCCTTCTAACCCAGAGCACTTTATGATACAACAGATGAGACCAAGTCAATCTCTTGGAGGGTAGAAGGACCCTGCAGAGGGACCTGGCCAGGCTGGATGGGTGGGCAGAGGCCAATGGGATGAGACTGAACAAGGCTAAGTGCAGAGTTCTACACTTTGGCCACGACAACCCCAGGCAGTGCCACAGGCTGGGGACAGAGTGGCTGAGAGCAGGCAGGCAGAGAGGGACCTGGGGGTGCTGGGAGAGATGAGCTGAAGAGGAGGCAGCAGTGTGCCCAGGTGGGCAGCAGAGCCAATGGCATCCTGGGCTGGAGCAGGAGCAGTGTGGGCAGCAGGAGCAGGGCAGTCCTTGTGCCCCTGTGCTCAGCACTGCTCAGCACACACCTTGAGTGCTGTGTCCAGTTCTGGGCCCCTCCATTCAAGAGAGATGTTGAGGTGCTGGAAGGTGCCCAGAGAAGGGCAGCAAGGCTGGGGAGGGGCCTGGAGCACAGCCCCAAGAGGAGAGGCTGAGGGAGCTGGGGGTGTGCAGCCTGCAGAACAGGAGGCTGAGGGCAGAGCTCATTGCTCTCTGCAGCTGTCTGGAGGGAGGTTGTGGCCAGCTGGGGTTGGGCTCTGCTGCCAGGCAGCCAGGGCCAGAAGGAGGGGACAGAGGCTGAAGCTGTGTCAGGGCAGGTTGAGGCCGGATGTTAGGAGGAAGTTGTTGGCAGAGAGAGAGATTGGCATTGGAATGGGCTGCCCAGGGAGGTGGTGGAGTCCCCATCCCTGGAGGTGTTTAAAGAGAGGCTGCATGAGGCACTGAGTGCCATTGGCTACTTAATTAGAAGGTGCTAGGTTGGGCTGGATGAGCTTGGAGGTCTCTTCCAACCTGGTAGATTCTATGATTGTGACATACATCAATGGCCCTAACTTCTCTGTCCTTGTTTCTTAAAGGAATCAACCACCAGGCAAATGTGAAACATCTTTTATTGCAAAAGAGAAGGGAAACCAGGGAGAGGCAGCTCAGCAGTCTAATTTCATAGCAAATCAACCACTGCCTTGCAGTCTGAAATTAAAATATATCAAGAAGGAAACAAGAGGGAAAGGAGACTGTAACTAACAACACTTAGAGAATGCATCAGAAGTTATTTAGCCAGGAAAATATTTCAGTCCCTCCAGCATCTCTTCAAACTAGAGATTTAGACTGGATGTGAGGGACAAGGTCTGCACCATGAGGTTAGTTGGACACTGGAAGAGGTTGCCCAAGGAGGTTGTTGAGGCCCCATTGCTGGAGATATTCAAGATGAGGATCAACAGGGCTGTGAGCAACCTGATCTAGTTGAGGATGTCCCTGCCCTGCTGGACTGGATGAGCTGTGGAAGTCACTTCCAACCCAGTCCATTCTACCATGCACTTCCCTGTCGCTTGCACCCAAGGGAGGTGAGGGCATGAGGCTTCTAGCCTGGCTTTACACCACTGTGCTGTGGGGTGACTGGCTGCTGAGGAAGGGGAAATCCTTCTCTTCTCCAGGCTGAACAGCCCCAGTTATTGCAGCCTGTCTTCATATAGGAACACTTTAAGAAGAAGGAGAGAACAAGAGAGGAGCGGAGTGGAGAGGAGAGGACAGAACAGCAGCAGAGAGGAGAGGAGAAGAGAGGAGAGGAGGAGGAGAGGAGGAGAGGAGCACAGGAGCACAGGAGAGCAGAGGAGCACAGGAGAGCAGAGGAGCACAGGAGAGAACTGGAGAGCAGAGAGGAGCAAGGAGAAGAGAGCGGAGAGAGGAGGAGAGAAAAGAAGAAAACGAACAAGCCAGGTTGGAAGAGACCTCCACTGAACCACTTCCAAAACGTTGTGTAGGTTACTCACCACCTGCTCTTTCCAGAGCGGCTTCTGCTCACTTTCCATGACCCTGAAAGACGCCTGGGGGCAGACACTAAAGATTAAGCTGATCCTGAAACTAGAGCTTCTCCTTGGGGTTACAGAGACACATGAGACCTCAGCAACCAAACATAGGCAAGGTTAAATTCATCCTTGGCCTCCTCCTGCGTTTATCTGTATGGATCATGTCAACTATTTAATGCAGCTGAAGGTGGAGGAAGGCAGGTCCGGGGCCCCTCAAGACTTTTCTCATGCTAATGTAGCCTATACCTGACCCACACCTGACCTACAGACTTCCTAGCAGCCTGCGGGGATCTGGTGTTAACAGACAACAAAGCAGTGGCTCCTGTTTCACTCCTCTGGTCACAGGAAGGTGCAGTGCCCAGGCGATGCTGGGCACATCTGCTGCCCTTGGGGGAGTTTCTGCTGAGTGGCAGAGCTCTGCTGCTATTCTTGTGCCTGCAGGAGCCAGGAAGCAGCTGGAAGAGGAAGCAGCTTTGGTCTTCTGCCACCTACATGCAAAGTTTCCTCAGCAAAATGCAAGTGCAAAGCAGCAAAATGTAAATGCTGCCCTTAAGGGTGTGGAAACCAACCCTGGCAGCAATCCTGTGTCTTGCCCTTGGCTCAGAGGGCTCTTGAGAGATGGCAGAGAGTGGTGGAAGCTCTTCAGGAGTGCAGGGGGAGAGATGTTTTGGACATGGAAATACTGCAAGTGTCAACCTTGCTATTTCTTACTCTTGCTGGAGGACCTGGAGTATGTAAGAGCAGACCTAATAAGAGAGGTTGGGACAGTTGGGGCTGTTCAGCCTGGAGAAAAGAAGACTCTGGGGAGATCTTAGAGCTACATTTCCATCATAGAATCAGTCAGGGTTGGAAGACACCACAAGGATCAGCCAGTCCCATCCCCCCTGCCATGCCCAGGGACACCCTACCCTAGAGCAGGCTGCCCACAGCCTCTGCCAGCCTGGCCAAAAACACCTCCAGGGATCTGGCCCCAAACACCTCCCTGCAGGGGCAACCCATTCCAGCCTCTCACCACTCTCATGCTCAACAACTTCCTCCTCACCTCCAGCTCCCCACGTCCAGCTTTGCTCCATTCCCCCCACTCCTGTCACTCCCTGCCTAAATGTCCCAGCCTAAAAAGTCCCTCCCCAGCTTTTCTGTAGGTCCCTTCAGATACTGGAGGGATGGGGACTCCACCACAGATCAGGCTGGACAGAGCTTCAATATCTGAATATCTGAAGGGGACCTGCAGGAAGGCTGAGGAGGGCCTGTGCTGATAGGATTGGAGACAACAGATTGAAACTGGAGCAGAGAAGATCGAGGCTGGAAGTCANCCCACGTCCAGCTTTGCTCCATTCCCCCCACTCCTGTCACTCCCTGCCTAAATGTCCCAGCCTAAAAAGTCCCTCCCCAGCTTTTCTGTAGGTCCCTTCAGATACTGGAGGGATGGGGACTCCACCACAGATCAGGCTGGACAGAGCTTCAATATCTGAATATCTGAAGGGGACCTGCAGGAAGGCTGAGGAGGGCCTGTGCTGATAGGATTGGAGACAACAGATTGAAACTGGAGCAGAGAAGATCGAGGCTGGAAGTCAGGAGGAAGTTCTGCACCATGAGGGTGGTGAAACAGTGGAACAGGCTGCCCAAAGTCATGCTGGAGGTCCCATCTCTGGACACATCCAAGGTCAGACATGGGCAGCCTGGTCTAGGTAGAGATGTCCCTGCTGACTGCAGGGGCATTGGACAAGATGACCTTTGAGGGTCCCTTCCAACCTGCTGAACTCTGTGGCAACAAAATGAGACTAAGCTGTGTGGTGCAGCAGCCAGGCTGGAGGGCAGGGATGGCATCCAGAGGGANGAGGAAGTTCTGCACCATGAGGGTGGTGAAACAGTGGAACAGGCTGCCCAAAGTCATGCTGGAGGTCCCATCTCTGGACACATCCAAGGTCAGACATGGGCAGCCTGGTCTAGGTAGAGATGTCCCTGCTGACTGCAGGGGCATTGGACAAGATGACCTTTGAGGGTCCCTTCCAACCTGCTGAACTCTGTGGCAACAAAATGAGACTAAGCTGTGTGGTGCAGCAGCCAGGCTGGAGGGCAGGGATGGCATCCAGAGGGAGCTGGGCAGGCTGCAGAGGTGGGCACAAGCCAAGCTCAGGAGGTTCAACAAGGCCAAGGGCAAGGTCCTGCAGCTGGGTGGAGGCAATGGCAAGCACCAATCTAGGATGGGCAGGGAATGGCTGGAGAGCAGCCCTGAGGAGAGGGACTTGGGGGTGCTGCTAGTGGAGGAGAAGCTGAAGCTGAGGCAGCAGTGTGCACTTGCAGGGCAGAAAGGCAAGCAGAGGCTGGGCTGCAGCAGGAGCAGTGTGGGCAGCAGGGCCAGGGAGGGGATTGTGCCCCTCTGCTGTGCTCTGCTGAGAGCCCACCTGGAGTAGTGCATCCAGTGCTGGAGCCCCTGGGACAAGAGGGATGTGGAGATGCTGGAGGTGTGCAGAGAAGGGCCCCGAGGATGCTCAGAGGGCTGCAGCAGCTCTGCTGTGAGCACAGCCTGAAAGAGTTGGGGCTGTGCAGGCTGGAGAAGAGGAGGCTCCCAGGGGACCTTCTGGTGGCCTTCCAGGATCTGAAGGGGGCTACAAAAAAAGCTGGGGAGAGACTTTTGAGGCTGTGAGGGAGTGAGAGGAGTGGAGGGAATGGAGCAAAGCTGGAGGTGGGGAGATGGAGGCTGGAGGTGAGGAGGAAGTTGTTGAGCATGAGAGTGGTGAGAGGCTGGAATGGGTTGCCCCTGCAGGGAGGTGTTTGGGGCCAGATCCCTGGAGGTGTTTTTGGCCAGGCTGGCAGAGGCTGTGGGCAGCCTGCTCTAGGGTAGGGTGTCCCTGGGCATGGCAGAGGGGTTGGGACTGCCTGATCCTTGTGCTGCCTTCCAACCCTGACTCATTCTAGGATTCTATGAAAAATACCCCAACAAAAAATAACCAAAAGAAACAAACAAACAAAATCTTGGAAAACTGCTGAACTGCTCTGTTTGAGCAGGAGGAGGCAGAAAAGAAGGGAAACTTTGTGGCTTCACACTGTCCCCGGAGCTGCTGACATTGTTCAGGCAAGCAACAAGTTGTATTGGGCTGCAGAAAAGGAGGAGTGAGCAGAGGCTGGCACTGCCCATCAGTGCTTTAAGGGCAAACCAGAGTGACCTTCACTCTGCCAGAAGCACTCTGGAATGCAGCATGCAAAGCCAAAGGAGCAACAGAGACACCACCTTTGGCCAGCAGCCAAACAGAGGCACTCCTGCTAACAGGTAGAAAAAAAAAAAGAACTGTTGAATCATTAAATCATTAAGGCTGGAGAAGACCTCTAAAGATCGTCAAGTCCAAACTTCTATCCACAGACTCCCAAACCACTAAACCATGTCCCAGGCTGCCACAGGTTTCTGGGACATTTCCCCAGGGATGGAGACTCCACCACCTGCCTGGGCAGCCTGCTCCAACCCCTGACCACTCCTGCACCAAACAAATTTTTCCTCATCTCAAACTTTATTCTCCCCTGACTCAACAACTCAGTTTAAGCTTCGGATTATTTTTTTCCTAATGCCTGAGATGCTATTCAGGTTTGGCATTTTTGTTTTTTTTTTAGTAAAGTGACACAACTTCTCTGTCCAAGAGGGTTTTCATTTTAAAATAATGTTTTGGGACTTGGATTTCATCATGTTTTAGGGCAACAAAGCTGAGGAAGGGTTTGGAGAACAGGGCTGAGGAGGAGCAGCTGAGGGAGGTGGGGGGTGTGGAGGAGGCTGAGGGCAGAGCTCATTGCTCTCTGCAGCTCCCTGAGAGTAAGGCAGGGGTTGGGCTCTTCTCTCCAGTCTCTGGTGAGCAGGGGAGAGACTTTTTAGGCTGTCAGGGAGTGACAGGAGTGGGGGGAATGGAGCAAAGCTGGAGGTGGGGAGATTGAGGCTGGAGGTGAGGAGGAAGTTGTTGAGCATGAGAGTGGTGAGAGGCTGGAATGGGTTGCCCCTGCAGGGAGGTGTTTGGGGCCAGATCCCTGGAGGTGTTTTTGGCCAGGCTGGCAGAGGCTGTGTGCAGCCTGCTCTAGGGTAGGGTGTCCCTGGGCATGGCAGGGGGTTGGGACTGCCTGATCCTTGTGCTCCCTTCCAGCCCTGATTCATTCAAGGATTCTATGTACAGGATGTTAAGATGAAGTTCTTTGCAAGGGAGGGTGGTGGAGACACTGGCACAGGTTGTCCAGGGAGGTGTTTTTGGCCAGTCTGGCAGAGGCTGTGGGCAGCCTGCTCTAGGGTAGGGTGTCCCTGGGCATGGCAGGGGGTTGGGACTGCCTGATCCTTGTGCTCCCTTCCAGCCCTGACTGATTCTAGGATTCTCTGAATTTCTTTGCACTTCTTTCCCACCTGGAGGCTGGAGAGGCTCCTTTGTGCTGCTAAGGCAGCAGATACTCAGATTCAGTTGAGAATTTACAGAATCCAGCCCTGACTGATATTATGATTCTATGACATGAAATTGTGCCAGGGGTGGTTCACATTGGAGATGAGGGAAAACCTCCTTGGTGCAAGAGTGGTCAGGGTTTGGCACAGGCTGCCCAGGGAGGTGCTGGAGTCCCCATCCCTGGAGGAGTTCAAGAAACCTGTGGCCATAGTACTGTGGGAAATGTTTTAATGGCCATGGTGGAGTTGGGCTGATGGTTGGAACTGATGATCTTCGAGGGCTTGCCCAATCCAAACAATTCTCTGATTCCATCAGGCAGTGTTTACTTTTCCTGCCCTTGCTGTGTTTGTGTAACACTGATCTGCTCATCCTTCTGAAGGAAAGATCACAGCAGTGAAACAGGTGTGGTGCTTTTAACATCACCCAGCCCCCAGCCTCTGACTGCAAACTGAGCTGATTTTGCTCTTCCTGCTCCAGTCCTGGGAGCAGAGGCCAGTGGAGCACATTGACAAGAGCAGATGTGTAGCAGCATGTAAACAGGCTTTGCATGCAGACTGTGCTGTAGAGAGTTACCATTTGGGGCTTCCCAGTTTCAGAGGGACAGGGATCTGCTGGATAGGGTCCAGGAGAAGGCTACAAGGATGCTGAGGGGACTGCAGCACTGCCTGGGGAGGAGAGGCTGAGGGGGCTAAGAGTCTGGAGAAGAGAAGACTGAGAGGGGATTGCATCATAGAATGGTTTAGGTTGGAAGGGAAGCACAAAACTCAGCCAGTTCCAACCCCCCTGTGCCACAGGCAGGGACAACCCCACTGGAACAGGTTGCTCAAGGCCTCATCCAACCTGGCCTTGAACACCTCCAGGGAGAGAGCAGCCACAACCTTCCTGGGCAACCTGTGCCAGTGTCTCACCACCCTCGCTGCAAAAAACTTCCCCCTAACATCCACTTCCAATCTCCCCTCTGCCAGTTTAAACCCATGTGTAGTAAGTCCTATGAGCACAGCCTGAAAGAGTTGGGGCTGTGCAGGCTGCAGAAGAGGAGGCTCCCAGGGGACCTTCTGGTAGCCTTCCCCTTCTAAAGGGGGTTACAAAAAAAGCTGGGGAGGGACTTTTGAGGCTGCGAGGGAGTGAGAGGAGTGGGGGGAAAGCTGGAGGTGAGGAGATTGAGGGTGGAAGCGAGGAGGAAGTTGTTGAGCATGAGAGTGGTGAGAGGCTGGAATGGGTTGCCCCTGCAGGGAGGTGTTTGGGGCCAGATCCCTGGAGGTGTTTTTGGCCAGGCTGGCAGAGGCTGTGTGCAGCCTGCTCTAGGGTAGGGTGTCCCTGGGCATGGCAGGGGGGTTGGGACTGGCTGATCCTTGTGCTCCCTTCCAACCCTGACTGATTCTAGGATTCTGTGATTCTAAGTGTTTATCAGTCTCTGAGGGTTGTGGGTCAGAAGTGGGGGGGCAGGCTCTGCTCACTGCTCCCTGCCATAGGCCAAGGAGCAACACAAGGGGAAACTTCTTGCCTGTGTGGGTCCCAGAGCAGTGGCACAGGCTGCCCAGAGAGGTTGTGGAGTCTCCTTATGTGGAGCCTTTGCAGACTCTGTCTGGATGTGTTGCTGTGTGCCCTGAGCTAGCTTGGATGGTCCTGCTCTGGCAGCGGGGTTGGACTGGATGATCTCCTTGGGTCCCTTCCAATCCCTAACATCCTGTGAGCCTGTGGTCTGGGATTTGCTTTTCAGAGCTTCCCATTCCTGAAGGGTTCATCAGGGCCAATGGTGGGAAAAAGGAAAACAAAAAGAGAAACAGATGTGATCAAAACTCAGTCCTAATTGCTTGGGAAGTTTCCAACTGTGGATGCTGCCATGCAGATTAGTGACAGAAGCAGCAGGCAGCTCTTCCTCCCCTTGTGCTGAACCAGCAGTCTGGCAGCCCTCCCATTTTTTGTCCTGTTCTCCCTGGGGTGAGGTTTGCAGAGAAGGAGGGGAGGATGAACAGCACCTCTGCAAACACACAGGTTGGCTGCTCTGAGCTCCTCTCTTCCACTTCAGCTTCCATCCACATCCTGCATTGTCTGTGCTGTTTTCCACCTCTAGAACTAAAGTTCCAATTTTTTTTTTTTTTTGCAGAAGACTGCTGCTGAGCATGGAACTGGAGCAGGATTTTAGTGCTGGCTTAATTACAGCTGAGTTGCTTGAAGTAGGGAACTTGATCTGCCTGCTTGACTATGTAAAGTGGCTACAGGGTTCAGTGTAACTCCTCTGTGCTCTGCAGTCCCCTGGGTGAAGGACAAGACCCCCAACAGCCAAACAGTGCAGGGCAGCAGTGGACAAGCTTAGAGCTTAGCTGGGGGCCAGTCACTACCCTGATCCTGACCAGTGCCAGGTGTGGTGGTGTAAGAGCCACAGGGCAGCCTGCTTCAGGCACACCTAAGGGTGCAGAGAAGCCTCCAGGCTACTGTTGGATCTGAAATGCAGCAGAAGCAGAGAATGCTTTGCCTTAGAAGGGACCTGGAGAAGAGAAGGCTGCCAGGAGAGCTTGGAGTAGCCTTGCAGGATCTAAATGGGGCTGCAGGAGGGCTGGGGAGGGACTATTGACAAGGACTGGTAATGATAGGAGGAGGAGGAATGGGTTTGAAGTGTGAGAGGGGAGATTGAAAGTGGATGTGAGGAGGAAGTTGTTTGCAGTGAGGGCGGTGAGACACTGGCACAGGTTGCCCAGGGAGGTTGTGGAGCACAGAAGCACAGAATGGGATCAGGAAAGATCTAAGGACAAGCTGTCTGGGGAGACTTCTCCCACATCACAGACTGGAAGGTGCTCACTGGTAACAACCTTTGCCAGATGGCTTGAAGTCACAGCCACACTCAAAAATGTTATACTGCACCAACATAGGACAGAGTAGGTTTCTCCTAAGATTTTCCTTTTGCTTTGATCAGAAGTTACTTTGCAGAATCACAGAGTGGCAGCTTGGTAGGGACCCCAAGGATCATCTGTTGCAGGCAGCCAGAGACAGAAGGAGGGGACAGAGGCTGAAGCTGTGGCAGGGCAGGTTCAGGCTGGATGTTAGGAGGAAGTTGTTGGCAGAGAGAGAGATTGGCATTGGAATGGGCTGCCCAGGGAGGTGGTGGAGTCCCCATCCCTGGAGGTGTTGAAGCACAGCCTGGATGAGGCACTGAGTGCCATGGTCTGGTTGATTGGCTTGGGCTGAGTGCTAGGGTGGAATGGATGAGCTTGGAGCTCTCTTCCAAGCTGGTTTATTCTGTTCCATCCTATCCTATCGACTCTATTTCATCCTATGCTATTGAGGACAGGCTGAGAGAGTTGGGGCTTTTCAGCTTGGAGAAGAGAAAGCTTCCAGGAGACCTTATAGTTGCCTTCCAGTATCTGAAGGGGGCCACAGGAGGGCTGGGGAGGGACTGTTCACAAGGTCTTGTAATGACAGGACAAGGAGGAATGGGTTCAAACTGGCAGAGAGGAGATTTAAATGGGATATTAGGAGGAAGTTCTTCACAGTGAGGGTGGTGAGACACTGGCACAGGCTGCCCAGGGAGGTTTTGGATGCTCCTTCTGTGGAGGTGTTCAAGGCCAGGCTGGATGAGGCTTTGAGTGACCTGTTCTAGCAGGAGGTGTCCCTGCCTATGGCACAGGGGGGTTGGAACTGGCTGAGCTCTGAGCTCCCTTCCAACCTAAACCATTCCACCATTCTATGATTCTATCCTATCCCATCCCATCCTATCTGGTCCGAGCTTTCCAGGTAGCAGCAGAGCTGCAGGAGCTGGCTCACCTGCAAGACAAGGGTTATGCAGAGCCTGTGGGGTTGAAAGCCTGCAAACTAGAAGAGATGAAAGCTAAGGAAGAAAAAGAAAGAGCAAAGCAGGCAGCTGCTTGGCATTACCTTTTGCTCCGTCCTGGGCTTTGCTTTTGCTTTCACTTGTCCCAGCTGAGAGTTCACTTCCATCACAGACCTGAGAAAGGAAAAGAGAGAAGCACTGCCTGTAAAACCCAAATGCTGCTGGTGGAAACTCCTGTGGCTCTGCAGGACTCACACAGGCCCTGCTGCAATTCAGGGGCATGCAGAGCACAGCTCTGTCTTTCAGCAGTAAAAGTCTAAGGGGATCTGAAATCTTGGTAATTAAAATAGAAATAATTATCTCCCTCTTCCTAACAGGCCCTAGTGGGTATAAGACTTCATTGTCCTGAGCTGTGAAGAATAAGAAAATGTAGCCTGTGACCTGAACACAGAATCACAGAATGTCAGGGGCTGGAAGGAACCTCCAAAGCTCATCCAGGCCAACCCCTGCCAGAGCAGCATCACCCAGAGCAGATCACACAGCAACACATCCAAGTGTGAATGGTTTAGGTTGGAAGAGAGCTCAAAGCTCAGCCAGTTCCAACCCCCCTGTGCCATAGACTGGGACACCTCCCACTAGAACAGGTCACTCAAAGCCTCATCCAACCTGGTCCTCAACACCTCCAGGGAGGTGGTGGAGCACAGAAGGGGATCTTTTATCCCATTTTGTGCTTCTGTGCTCCACCACCTCCNCAGCCCTCCTGCAGCCCCCTGCACATCCTGCAAGGCCACTCCAAGGTCTCCTGGCAGCCTTCTCCTCTGCAGGCTGCAGAGCCCCAACTCTCTGTGCCTGTGCTCAGAGCAGAGCTGCTGCAGCCCTCTCAGCTGCATCTTGGTGGCCTCCTCTGCACTGGCTCCAACCCTTGCATGTGCTGCTTGTGCTGGGGGCTGCAAAGCTGCAGACAGTGCTGCAGGTGGGGTGTGAGGAGAGCAGAGCCAAGGGGCACAATCCCCTCCCTTGCCCTGCTGCCCACAGCTGCTCTTGCTGCAGCCCAGCACACAGTTGCTGTCTGGGCTGCACTCACACTGCAGCCTCATCTTCAGCTCTGCATCACCCCCAGACCCTCAAAGGGCAATCCCAGCCTTTCTGCAGGGTGGCCTCACATCAGCATCCCTGCTCACAGCTTGGCCTCCCAACAGCAAAACTCAGACATCTCAAAGAGGCAACCCAGCAGGGAAGTATTGGAACCATTGTCTCTCTTCTGCCCAGTCTCCAGATCTCTCCCATTCCATGAACTGCCCAATCTGTGTCTTTACTGGTATAAAAGCAAGGGTTGTGAGAGGTGGAAAAAGAAAACACAACTGTCCAGGAAATCATTGCTGTTGCAGAACGCAGCAGAAGCAGTCTGGGAAGCTGTCAAGCCTCACTGCTCCTCGGGAATGTGGCAGGAAAACTCAGGAGAAACATCAGTGCCATGTGTGGAGGCGAAACATCAACACCATTGTTCGACCTTTCCTGCTGCCTTCCTGCAGGTGAAGGCAGCTTACAGGCTTTTGGAGGCTATAATTAACCTGGAAAGACTTCAATAGAGCTGCAGATGGCTTCAGCTCTCCTTTGTTACACACAAAGCTGTGTAATGATGGGAGAGTAGCAAAGCACTGAGACCAGTGAGACAGGGAAGCTGTAAGAAGCTCCTTCAACACAGCCTGTCTGTGACAGCTGAGGTGAACAACCACTCTGGTTCTGAATGCTGGAGAGAGTCCTGTGGAGGCTGTGAGGGTGCTGAAGGGATTGGAGCACCTTTGTGATGAGGAGAGGCTGAGAGGCCTGGGGAAGAGAAGGCTGAGAGGGGATCTGAGCAATGCTGACAAATAGCTGGGGGGTGGGGGGCAAGAAGCAGGGGCCAGGCTCTGTGCTGTGGTGTCCTGGGGTAGGACAAGGAGCAGTGGACACAAACTGCAGCCCAGGAGGTTCCACCTCAAGATGAGGAGAAGTTTGTTTGGTGTGAAGGTGTTGGAGGCCTGGAGCAGGCTGCCCAGAGAGGTTGTGGAGTCTCCTGCTCTGGAGGCTGTGTCCAGATCTGGGCTCCCCACTTCAAGAAAGAGAGAGATAGACAGGAGAGAGTCCAAGGGAGGCTATGAGGATGCTGTGAGGATGCACACCTGTGTGATGAGGAGAGGCTGAGAGCCCTGGGGCTGGGGAGCCTGGATAGGAGAAGGCTGAGAGGGGATCTGAGCAATGCTGACAAATAGCTGAGGGCTGGGGGGCAAGAAGCAGAGGCCAGGATCTGTGCTGTGGTGTCCTGGGGTGGGACAAGGAGCAGTGGACAAAAACTGGAAGCCAGGAAGTTGCACCTCAAGATGAGTAGAAACTTGTTTGGTTTGAGGGTGCTGGAGGTCTGGAGCAGGCTGCCCAGAGAGGTTGTGGAGTTTCCTGCTCTGGAGGCTTTCAAGCCCTGTCTGGATGTGTTCCTGTGTGCCCTGCCCTGGGTGATGCTGCTCTGGCAGGGGGATTGGACTGGGTGATCTGTGCAGGTTCCTCCCATTCTGTGATCTTGCTTTGGGAAAAAAGAATGCAGGATAGACCTGAGGGCCTGCACTTCTGTTACTCTATTTCAGCCCTGAAGTCAGGTTTAGAAGGATTCCCTTTTTTTCCTCTTCAGTTATTTCTGTATATAATAAATATTGTAACCTTCTGGTTTATTAATCCTAAATGCCTACAGGCTGCTTGCTGATGCCATCAGAACCTACACCTGCAGTTTAAGAGACACAGAATGTTAGGGGTTGGAGATCACTGAGTCTAAAGCCCTTGCCAAAGCAGGTTCATCTAGGGCAGGTCACACAGGAACACATCCAGGCAGGTTTGGAGTGGCTCCAGAGATGGAGGCTCCACCACCTCTCTGAGCAGCCTGCTCCATCACCCTTAAATCAAAGAAGTTCCTCTTCATGTTCAGCTGGGACTTCTTCTATTCAAGTTTCTGCCTGTTTCCCCTTGCCCTGTCACTGGGCACCACTGAAGAAATCCTGGTCCCATCCTCCTGACACCCACTCTTTATGTACTGATCAGCACTGATGAGATCCTCTCAGTCTGTTCTTTTCCAGACTAAACAGCCCCAAATTCTCTCAGCCTTTCCTCACAAGAGAGGTGTTCAAGTCTCCTCAGCATAGAATCACAGAATGGGTTAGGTTGGAAGGGAGCTCAGAGCTCAGCCAAGTTCCAACCCCTCTGTGCCACAGGCAGGGACACCTCCCACTAGAACAGGTCACTCAAGGCCTCATCCAACCTGGCCTTGAACACCTCCAGGGAGGTTGTGGAGGACAGAAGCACAGAATGTGATCTTTGATCACATTCTGTGCTTCTGTCCTCCACAACCTCCCTGGGCAACCTGTGCCAGTGTCTCACCACCCTCACTGCAAACAGCTTCCTCCCAACATCCACTTTCAATCTCCCCTCTGCCAGTTTCAACCCATCACCCTCCTTTGTATTTCTGTAGCCTTTTGCTGTACCCTCTCCAACAATCTCCTGTCCTCCTTGAACCGAGGAGCCCAGAGCTGGACAGGTCTCCTGAATCCTTTGCCATGGCTTTCAAACCTTACCCTGTGCAATTTCCATGCAAGGGCAGGAGCATTCCCTGTGCTTCCTGAAGCAATAACCCTTGAAAGGGCAATCTTGCTGCTGTCTGACCTCTCTGGAGGTGTTGTGGCTTTGAGCTTTTCTGGAATTAAGCCCTTGTGCACCCACACATGCAAAGCAGAAGAGTGAAAGGGAAGCTGAGCCTCCAGAGCTGACATCTCAGCTTACAGGTTCCATCCCCCCACGTTTCCTCTTCACTGAAGAGAGGAAGCTGATGGGGGAAAGAAGGAAGTTAATGCCCCTCCAAGTCTGCTGTGCTTTTCACCACCACTACCACTGCACTTGTGGTGAGGAGAGATGGGGCTGAGGTCAGCTAAGCAGGCTCTGCACCTCCACCAGCTCAGCCTTGGTGCTGAAGAGCTCCTGACTTCTCCACAGAAGAGAAATTCTACTCAGTTTCCATCTCCCTCCACCCTCTTTCCAACACAGAAGGAGCAACTGATGGCATTGACCTGGAGCTGAGCAAAGCCTTTGGCACTGTCCCACACCACATCCTGGTCCCCAAGCTGGTGGCACATGGGCTTGATGGGTGCAGCACCAGATGGATCCAGAACTGGCTTGATAACCACAGGCAGAGAGTGGCTGCCAATGGCTCCATGGCCCAGGGGAGTCCCTCAAGGAGCAGTCCTGGGCCCAGTCTTGTTCAGCATCTCTGTGGGTGCCATGGGCAGAGGCATTGAGTGCAGCCTCAGCAAGTTTGCTGAGCACCCCAAGCTGTGTGGTGCAGCAGCCAGGCTGGAGGGCAGGGATGGCATCCAGAGGGACCTGGGCAGGCTGCAGAGGTGGGCACAAGCCAAGCTCAGGAGGTGCAACAAGGCCAAGGGCAAGGTCCTGCAGCTGGGTGGAGGCAATGGCAAGCACCAATGCAGGCTGGGCAGTGCCTGGCTGGAGAGCAGCCCTGAGGAGAGGGACTTGGGGGTGCTG
>VWZI01001002.1:0-60286 GCA_013396835.1 Psilopogon haemacephalus
CAGACCCCACCTGGAGTACAGTGTGCAGTTCTGGAGCCCCCAGCATAGGAAGGACGAGGAACTGTAGGAGAGAGTGCAGAGGAGGGCCACAAAGATAATCATGGAGCACCTCTACTATGAGGACAGGCTGAAAGAGTTGGGGCTTTTCAGCCTGGAGAAGAGAAGGCTTTGAGGAGACCTTATAGCAGCCTACCAGTATCTGAGGGGGGCCTACAGGAGGGCTGGGGAGGGACTGTTCACAAGGTCTTGTAATGACAGGATGAGGGGGAATGGGTTCAAATTGGTGGAGGGGAGATTTGAACAGGACGTTAGGAAGAAATTCTTCACAATGAGTGTGGTGAGGCACTGGTTGCTCCCTCCCTGGATGTGTTCAAGGCGAGGCTGGATGAGGTCTTGAGCGTCCTGATGTAGTGGGAGGTGTCCCTGCCTGTGGTGGGGGGTTGGAACTGGATGATCTTTGAGGTCTCTTCCAACCTAAACCATTCTATTCATTCTAAAATTTCTTTACAAATAAAGAAAACATAGAGCACATGTACATTCAGAAAAGCAACTATGACTGTCTGAACATAAGTACGTGGACTGAATTATGTACTACAATTCACTTAGGAATCATGTTGAAAGAAGAAGAGGGTCGTCATTAAGCAAGAACTTGGGCAACGATGTAACAACAGCATGAAGGTTTTCCAAAGGTTTTCTTAAGTGAAACCAAGTTTTGAGTTGTATGTTTTGGCCAAAGCTACTCCTCATTGACAATGGATTGGATCTTTCAAGATTTACCTTCTATTTTTCCGAGTGCCCTTTAGATATGCTTTAGTTGAAACCAATCCTTAGCCTACTGAGAACTTTAATTTTAAAAATTTTCACTGCTGGGCTCCTAAACTATAAAACTGAGACTCTCATCCAAAGTTCTTTTAAATACTGTCAGTAGAAAATCATGAATATGCCTCATCAGTGGCAGAAATATAAGTCAAAAATTCTTGACTGTCACCTCTACTCAGAATCTCCTCCTCCTTACTCAAGAAACAATTTAGCAATCACGGATTCACTCTTTTAGTAGATGGTTGCAGAAAAAAAACCCAAACCAAACAAAAAACAAACAAAAAAACCCCACCACCTTTTTGAGTTGTCCTTGGGTTTGCTGAGAGAACTTAATTCTCATATCTTTTCTGCATCTCAACATTTTTGTTTTAAAATTATTTTTGTTAACTTTAATATATGTAAAACAAGCAAATAATCATGGGTCTCAGAATAATGAAGTAATTATTGACACAGTAATAAAAGAGTTAATTAATAAAAAGTTCTTAGGTAAGTAAGTTTAATAAATTATTAGTATACACTGGGAGCTAACACCATGGAAGATGATATTACATCCTAGACCAGTCAGATAATTCTTTTTATTTCTTTTTTTCCTGCTGCTGAAGCTGTGTATTTTAAGTCTTGGGCAGCTAAAATAACACTGATCAATCACCAATACCAACTTTATGTCTCTTTCACATAAAGCAGACATACTATAATTTATATGGAATGACACTTTTTTGTGCTGCAATCTCTCTTTATTTTTAAAACATCTACTAGAGACAAGTATGTAACAGTCATTCCACAGATGAATCTCTTCTATTAAGCATCAACAAGGCATTTATGGATGATTCATATGTGTTGACAAAGAAATACAAGCCAAGTTTGCACAGGTGTTGGCTCAGTTTTGGAACTTGAACAAACAACTAACTGGGGCACTGAGGCTGCTGTAGGCTTTACTGGCTGTTCACAGCTTGATTGTGCACTGCATCATTGGGCACAGGCAGCACATTATGGAGCTGTGTTCTGCCTGAAAGCTTACTTCATGCTTTGTTGGAAACATACACAGCAGAAAGACCTTATGTGCAAATAGTGGGCAATTCTGAGCTCTGTAAAAGATGCACAAAATGTGGCAGACAAACCCTATTGTGGTGGTTTGGGAGTTTCCCCACCATGAGATTCACGAGACTAAGTCAGCTAGCTAGAAGTTAAGGATGAAGCTATATTTTACAGTGTAGCACAAACTTACAAGCACATATATACAATATATACCGATATTTACCACTATGTACAATTTTTGACAAGTTAAAAGTAATATGGAAATTCAAAACCCCTCCCAAACAGCAGGAACTGCCCAGGAGGGCTCCAAATGAACTCATTCCTTCCCAACCCTCCCTTGTCTCAGAAAGCTTATATGCAGGGGTGAGATGCAGAAAGCTGAAAAGAGGTTAGAAGGAGAATAATTAGATTGGGCTACACAGTTTCAAGTAGAGACAGTTAACATGGCAAGCAGCAGCCAGATACTGAGTAACTTTCTAATTGTTTATTGTTTTTTATATCTCTAAACAAAACCAGTGGGTGACATAGGCATCACTATTATTTTCTTTTCATAGCAAATGATATAATTTCTCTCATTAAAATATTCCAATTAGCCTCAAACTGGCACACATAGGAAATAAGAAAGGATTTTTTAAAAAATCATAAAATCATTGAGGTTGGAAAAGTTCTCTAAGATCATCAAATCCAACTGTCACCAACATGCCCACTAAACTGTGTCCCAAAGTGGCACATCTACACATTTTTTTAAACACCTCCAGGGATGGTGACGCCATCACTTCCCTGGGCATCTTATTCCAATGCCTGACAAATGTGGAGGAATAAAATGATAAGGAAAATGGAGGTGTTGCTTTACAATGAAGAAGATAACACAAAAGAATATTTGAAGCTGGAAAAGACTTGTAGATATCATCTGTTTCAAAACGCATTTTAAAACAGATCAGCTAACATGGATTTGTTAAGGGTGCAAAAAACTGCATCCCCCCCCAGCTGCCCCCCACAATGGGCCTGAAGGGGGAACAGTAAAAGGCATATTTTCCACACATGTGCTGACTCCCGTGGAAGCTCATGCTAGAATCTGTTGGTGGTTGGCTGGATTATTCACATGCAGTATGTGCAGCAAGTGGACATTTTGTCTAGGAAAAATCACAGAGTGAGGAAAAAGACATAGGGTTCCCACCTTACAGAGTTCGTGCTTTGCAGAGTTCACATTTGGGAGAGTTCCTGCTTTTGGACAGCTCCCACTTTTGCACAGATCCTGTTTTTGCACTGTCCTCTGCAGTCCTGCTCTTGCACAGTTCGTGCAGGTCCTTAGGTTCATTTGAGAGAGCTGCCATCAGCACCTGGACCCAGCCTCTCTTGGACCACACCACAACCTGACTTCCTGCTTGCTACCCAAGCTGGGCAACGTGCCAGCAGTTTGGCTTTCCACAGTGCTGCCAAGGAAGTGCCACTCCACGAATCTGCCTCATGGAAGCTGTGTCTGAAGCACTTCTGACTTTGGCATTTCTTTACACTCACCTTGGACTTCTGCAGTGTCAATCCACACAATTGTATATTGCTTCACTTTCAGAAGCTGCAGAGCAGAGAATTTCATCAGGGATCACGGCCAATTTCCTACCCCACCTCTGTTGGTGAAAGCGCAGTCCAGAGTAATGACAGACACCAATATGGTTAGGTCATTCTCCCCTTTATTGACCAAAAGGACAGCTCTTTCATAGTGTTTCTTATCAGGCTAAAACAATGTGCTTAATTTCTGATTGGTAACATGAGCTTCACACACACTGTCCATGCTAATCAGATGTGTACTAATTGGTTGGCATAATTAAGCACAGCTCCATTCATTAATATGCAGGATAACCTGTTATTCTCTAATCAGATGTTTCACTCTCTCTTACACCCTTGTGGGAAGCAGCTGCCATGTTATGAGAATCAGAGACCTGTATTAGATTGCTTTCCTCAACGGTGTGAACCAAGGCCAGACTCCTCATTATTTCACATTCCCACACACCTCTGTGAGTATACTCAGCTATTTCTCTTGGATTCTTTGTTCAGCCTGATATGTAAGTGGGATAAAGCTGTGTTGTAGCTTAGCCTTTCCAATTTCTGACTTTACTAAATCACTAAACTTGCCCATAAGCATCCTTTGAAGATTTCCAGACCGAGTTAGAGCCTGCAAATAAACATTGACTAGTTCTGTACATAGTTTGGGGGCACGGTTTTCAGGGGAAAAAAAAAATTCTATTTTTATAGTTCCTGCCTCAGCCAATTAATCCCCAACCAAATCACCCAATCACTGTGATATTTTGGAGATGATTAAGAGTGGTTCCACAATGACATCAGCCAACTCCTTCAATACGTCTTACCAGGCCTGGTGGACCTGTGTTCAGTTTGTTTAAACATCCCCTAACTTCATCCATGTAGTGGTTTAGCAGTTACCTGCCCCCCACCTTTTGTAAACCCCGGCTAGGACTCAAAAACACTGGAAGTTGATAAATGAAGCTTTATATTTACAGCAATGCACAATATACAAGCAAATATTTACAAGAGATAATAGATATTTACAGATATATACAATGAAAAGGTAATACAGACACCACACCCCTCCCGGAGACCAAAATCTCCAAGAGAGGGTAACCAACCACCCCCTACCACCTTTCCCCCCATTCCCCAGTCTTATCTCACCACCTGTTGATGCTGCAGATAAACTGAAGTAGATTGGCCAGAGAGATTAGGCAGGAAGGAGTTAGTAATTTTACTCTGAATTAGCTACCAAGACAGAGACAAAGGAGACCATGCCAGAGAAGCAGCTGCTGCCAGCACAGACAGAAGCTGTCTGCTAATCTGGTTGTTTTGAGAACAGTTCTTAAAAGCAATTTTTTTTCTTTCTCAGCAAAATTCGGTGAAGTGACACACTGTGTTTATCTCTCTCAGCCAATAGTCTAATTTCTCACTCAGATCCTCAAATTAGCTCAAACCAACACACTTCATTCAGGATAAGACTTCTTTCTCCTAATTTTCCTTCTGACCTCAGGGGCCTGGGATTAAAAAAGACAAATCTTACCAGAAGACACCAGTGTGAGGAAAGCATTGAGCACTCTGGCATTTTCTGTCTAGTTTCCTATGATGTGCCCTCTTCTATCATCTCTAATGATCTTTTTCAATGTACAGTATTCTATAACTCTGAGATCCCATAAACTTTAGGCTTAATTATTTAATGGTCTTCCAGAGGTTTGAGGTCAACTACAACAAACGAAGTGTTGTAATCCTTCATAAATATTTCTCTTCTCAGAGACTTAAAGGTGTCTTTCTCTTTTAAAGCTGAGCTACTTCAAGACTTCACTATGGAGTGCGTTTAATAGAATTGCAATACTGGAAGCTTCTTGGTTTATAGCAAACGGCTAACCTGAGCACCGCTTGAAGAGCAGGGCATCACCTCATTTCTTTATTCTCTTGCAGACTCTTCACATCTCTAATTAAAATTACTGTTAGATGAACCAATAAGACAGAACTTTCTACTAACCTAAAAAGTAATTTGAATATTCAGTTATTTTTATTTCTTGTGAAACGTACCGTTTTCTAATATTGTTTAAGCAACTTTAATAAACTCAGGAAACTATGAAGCACTGATCAAAGCATCCTAAATGTATCCTTTCAAAGATAATACTTTCAAAGCCAGATTTTTACACAGCAAAGAGAAGCAGAATTTCCACTGGTACTAATCCCTGAGGCTGAGCTGGAACAGGTTACTGACTTGTGCACTGGCTTGTGATGAAGAACATCATGGAGACTTTCAGCCTGCAATAGTATGTGACCTTCACATAAAATGTGCTCTATTCCTCATGGACGGAATAGTCCTGCCTTTAGGACTTACTCGGTTTAAATATTCATAAGTACTCTTTCTTAGTGACAAACTCTGTTTATAGTATGATGTATGCCTGGAAGGTATTTTGTCTGGCAAAGAGAATATTAACTCTGGAATACCGCTGAGATTCCCTGAAATATGAAATATGTCGCTTTACACTGTTAAGTTCATTCTTTTTTTCCAAAATGAACAGGGAAAATTATTTTATTCCTAGGAATATAGCAAATCAAGTAACTCCTCATTGCACTGTCTGTAGTAAAATATCTTGATTTTCATAGTCCATTAATTTTGCTCAACATTAAGTAAAAGCTGGCCTGCAAAATGCTGTGTATGTTCAGAAACAGGCAATTCATTTCAAGAAGTACTTTTGGTTTTCTTCAGGTGTCCCAGGTTGGGAATTATAGGGTTAAAATTCCTCTAGGGACTATGAGGAGAATGTTATTCAATCCCATAATTCTGCTATCTCTTCATAAGCTCACAGCAAGGGCAGCTCGCTCTCATTTTCCTCCCCCTCCAGCCATGTCTGGGTAGGAGCTGTTATCTGGTAAATATGTAAGCGGGTCAGCCTGTTTTGGGGCCTAGGAATGGCAGAGGCATGGGGAGGAAGGACTTGGAGCATTGGGATTTATAGATTTAGTCTTGGGATGGGAAGAAAAATCAAGGGGGTTGCTATAGTTTCTATGTCTGCTCTGTAACTTTTCCATGCATCTCTCCATCCAAAATACAATTCTGTTATTTTCTCCAATTCATTTGAGAGTTTTTATTCTGTTGAGAGTAAACCCATGACATCAGGGAAAATAATAATGGTCTGAGTAGTAAGTTAGGTCAAGATTTAGGAACAACATGGTATACGCTCAGATCTAAAAAACTGACTTCTGAAGCACCACTTTGGTCAAACCCATACCTCATGTATGATGAAATCCTTTGTGCAGCTGAGTTCTTTAGAAAAACTTTGTCTTCACTCACTTTTAGCAGATGGTTTTTGGTGAAATGAATATGATCTTACCATCTGAATGTGAATATTTTTTTTTTCTTATGAAAATCCAGGTATTCTTTAAAATCTGGGTACTAAGGAGCAGATCTGGAAGAAGAATCAATGATTCCTGACAGACAAGCACAATGCATTTTCCATCTCATTGTATTCCTTTAACAAGGAAACAATTTATAAAGAGGCCATGACACACACAGCAAAGTCCATTTTTGTGCTGAATTTTGATTTAATTTTGAGTTCCGTAAGTGGGATGGGTTAACCCAAAAACTCCCAACTAGTCTCTTACCAGTTCCCCTCTCCTGTGGCACAGGGAGAAAATAGAAGGAAGGCAAGAAGACTCTTGAGCAGAAATAATGATAAACTTAATAAAAAAACCTCAAAAGTTGTGTACCAACCATATGAATGGCTGTGTGAAACTGGAATTAAAGTTAAATATTCCTCATTCTCATGATATAGTCTGACTATATTGAATTATGTGAAAGACTTTTGATAATGTAAGAACAATGAAAGACTGAATACTTTGAAATCAACAAAACTCAAAGATGTAAACAAAGAAATGCATATGTTATTTCTTAGCCAGACAAGGAAGCTTTTCTACATCTAGGTCCTAAAATCTAATAAACTGGTTAACACATCTACTTTTACAAAATCGTGCATTGCTTGTGATTTAGTGATATAACAAGAGAACCTCAGTGCCTCAGGAGAGCACTTTGTCCTAGAGATTGAAGTAGGTAATACGGATCTGGGAGGATCTGTCCCAAACTCCAGATTGAAAAGACACTGAACAGAGAATGTGATGCTTTGATGGTTTGCTCTTTGTTAGCTGCATTGTGAAAGATCACTGCTAATTTTCAATGGAGGGGTTAAAAGCCCCCTTAAGTACATAGTGTTTTCAAGGTCCTAGAGGTGAAGTATTTTGCCAGGCTTATATGGTATCATGCAAATTGCTCATATATGCTTAATGAGAAGGAGTCCATGACCCAGAAATCTGCATTAACATTAAAGGAAATTAAAAAAGCACCATAAGAAGTAAAACCTTTGTGCATTTTAGTCATTGACCTTGATCCTTTGAAAGAATACATTAACTTACCATGAATGAATCACAGTTTTCTGCAGTTTGCTTGTAGCTGTAATCTCAAGCTGAGTACATTAAGTCCAATTAATGACTGCAGAAGTATTGACCATTTTCAACATTGCCTATAGGTAGAAAACATCAACCTGGACATTTCAGCCATTTGACAGACAAAACTGATAGTATGTGAGGTCACAGCTCTATTTCAAGATAATAAAGAATAGAATAGAATAGAATAGAATAGAATAGAATAGAATAGAATAGAATAGAATAGAATAGAATAGAATAGAATAGAATAGANACTAAGTGCTCCATCCAGTCTTTTCTTAAACACCTGCAGAGACAGCAACTCCACCACCTTCCTGGGCAGCCCATTCCAATGGCAAATTACTCTTTCTGTGAAGAACTTCTTCCTAAAATCCAACTTTACCTGGCACAACTTGAGACTGTGTCCCTTTGTTCTATTGCTGATTGCCTGGTAGAAGATAACATGACTAAGAGAGTGATGGACTACAGATTCTGATACGTAAAAAATATCCTTCCAGCGTATTGCCTGACTACTTGCTCCATTCCTGTTGTGTTCAAGGCTAAATAAACCCTTGGGACATAATGGAGAAGTACATCATCATATTATTAAAATAGAGCCAGCTATCTCTGGTACCGTACAGCAAATTCATCACTCATGTAACTGTAGTCCAGGGAATTACTGTGGAGATGAGCAAGCCAGATAAGCAATAATTTGGGACAAGTGTGGTCCAGTTGAACTTTAATAAATTCCTAGTAAGCTGGCAAGGAATTATAATAATTTTGGTTTCCAAAACCAAAACAAGAACTGTTTTGTAGATAAGGTACTAATATACTACCACTGCTAATATCCTTCCCTCATCAATACCCTAATACAAATATATTGTACAGTGAAAAAACCACATCATTTAAATGTACATAGAGTATAGGAATGAATTCCAGATTTTATGCTAAAAATACTCTTATTTCTATTAAAAATTGGAAACCTATACATTCACCTTTTTCTGATCATATTAAGATCAGGTATTGTTTGGTGGTGGTCATAGTACTGAAGAGCTTTTTCTGGTTTGGCATGAGAAACAAATTGAGGTGGTGGGGTTTTTTTTCTTCCTTGCTGAACTTATTACAGTATTTTTAAAAGTTATCCATCTGCTTAAATATATACTTGCATCAAATAGAAGGAAATAACTAAAAGATGAGGAATAAATAAATTCCTGATCTGGAATTTTGAGATGTCTTTTCTGCAATGTATGCCACATAAATATCAAGATTGTCAATCACTGTTAATATATGTGGGACATATTTACTAATTTTATATTCTTTACTCCACAACTTCTCTGCGAATCTGGCCATTAAAAGAAGATATGTGACTGTTGTATGCTCTGAAATCATACCTTTGCTTCTATAATCAGTAACTGGAGCACTTTACAGCAAAACATAAAACCACAAAAACCTTTTTCTGATTAAAATTTAAACATATGTTATTATATGTGTGTGCCTAATCCTGATGGCTCTTCATTACAGTACAGGACGATTAAAGGCAGGGAAATTAGCTCTTTCAGGGACTTGGCATGAGTGAAGAATTAACCATATTTGGTAATATTTTTGATGCTTCTCCTTACTCTTTGCTTGTTAGACTTATTGATAAATGCTAAAATATGAGTCTAAGAGAGCATAGAACTCCCAGAAAATTGTAATTACTTCCCTGTGGATAAAGTGTGGCAAAATGATGGCTGCTATGCTTTCAACGAGACATGGAAATTCTAAATTATATACTGGTTTACATTACTGGAAATTGTTATCTTCTGCATAGATCTAGTTGCAAAATATGGACTTGAAAGATGTATGTGAGAAGTTGTACCTTTTTCATCTTGCTTTCTTTCCTCTTGTTCACAGACTCCTTTCTTTTCCTCCAAAATTAATTAGCTTAGCAATGATCCAGTAGTCATTAAGAGACAACCTGGCTTCTTCAGAAACTATATTCTCCTTGGTAGCAACAAATACAAGATCTGAGATGCCATTAACCTTTACCCTTCTTCCCCTGCCACCTTCATAATTACTTGTAACAAATGCTAGGGTGTAACAAATTAATAGAGAAAGCTATTGAAAAAAAGCCATATCACACTTGTTAAATCTTAGACATGTTTTGTTGTATTAGCTTCTGTAATTCTGAAGCACATTATTATTATGAAAGAGGGAATGAGAAGTAGCAGTTACTGAGCAGTGTATCTGACAGAGGTTTTTGTGGTTTTTTTTAATGTACTTTGGTGCTCAATCCAAAATTTATTTGAACAAGGACAAGTGTTCTCTGGATTATGTTTGGACAACACTTGAGTAAGGTTTACTAAGAGGTAAATACTGTCCAAACAGAAATCAACCAGTAATGACTGCCATCTTATTTTTTTTCTGTCACCATATGAATAAGTCAGTGTATCTTAATGGAAGCTGGTTATGAATTTGTAATCTTCAGATTTTGTTCCTTTTGTTTAGTCACTTAAAATTGTCTATTACTTATACATGACTGGGATTTTCAAGTATACTGATCTGCTGAAATTTGCATTCTGATTTTGGATTAGGATATTTAGATAAATATTTCATTAGATAGTTTATAGAATACCTTGTAAATTCTGTGACATGACAGGTTTATTGTATCCTGACAGAAAAATATTTTGTTTGCTATAAAATATAATCAATAAGAAAGATTTTACATTTACAGTAAATTTGTTGATATTAATTGTGTGATGTGAAAGAAAGGAAATAAAATCTATACAAGGAAATACACAGAAGAAAAGTGCAAACCATATAAAATGGAGTATACAATATGATATTGTTGTATTCTACTTTTGTCCAAACTATTTTTCTTCTGTAAGGAGGACTGATAGATGTACTGATATTTCACTTTAAAACAGTAAATATTCAGTTCAGCTGACAATGACGACTCCCTCCACATTCTAAAATGATCTTCAGCTATTTTTCACCCTTACAATCAACAGTCCAGATTCTGTCTAGATTGTGTTTAAGTCGTTGAGTGTACATCTCAGCTTAATTTGTTATAACATAGATTTGATTTAAATTGTAATAGAAATCTTCTTCATATATGCATATACACAGAAAAATTTAAAGCATGATTTAGTAACAGATATTATCACAATAATGACTCTTTTGCATGTATTTCTTTTTCTCAAACTATAATCAATTTAGCTTAACTAAACAAAGAATATATGGAGTAACTCTTTTCATTGTAATCTAATTTTTAGGACCGTTTCAAGAGACTGTATTTTTTTTATTGCTTATTCCTTGTCCCACGGAAAAGATCAACACTGTGCAATTTCAGAGTTAACACTTTACAAGGTTTTGTACTGATTACACATATTTTCCCTAGCTGAAATGTAACCAATTATTTGGTGCCTGGTTTTATCCTGCCTTTTATCTCAAATTTCAAAACTTGCCACCTGCATTTGTCTGTGGAAAATATTTTTGCATTTTAGGTTGCCCAAGTGCAATATATCATTAGTCAAATAACTCCTTCTTTTCATCTGTGTTTGTCAGGATTCACAGAATCACAGAACTTTAGAGGTTGGAGGGAGATCATTGAGTTCAACCTCTCTGCCACGACAGGATCACCTAGGGTAGTTTGCACAGGAATGTATCCAGGTGGGTTTTGAAAGTCTCCAAAGAAGGAGACTCCACAACGTCTCTGGGCAAAGGTTTACCACAACCATGTTGTATATATTCCTGTTCAAAACAGAAACTGATAGTTTTTTACTTTCAGATAGAAAGTATGTCACCTTTGTATGAAATAGTAGAAAATAACACTAAATAGATTTATCCTTGCATCTGCACAGAGGGCAACTAGGCACAGAGTAACATCATGGGGCCAGGAAACCGTGACTTGAACTAAATAAGTTATCAGGTTTAAACTTAGATTTTGGGCTGTATTCTAGATTTGCATTACATACTATTTATACAACTGTTTTAGAAAACCAGTCTTGTCTTTTCTTTCACTTTGAAGTGGCACAGGTTCTTTATGAGAAAATATAACATTCCATAATCAGTATACATTTTAAATTGTACTGTCTCATATCTAAGTTCAACTGTCTGTATTTCTGGCTGAGTGCTTCCAGACATCTATTGATAGATGGCATTAATATATTGATACAAACCAATTTCTTCAAATTAAGTAGTTATAATTTATTCTGAAATAAGAAACAGAATCTCAATAAAAGTTGTAATGAATATTTGGATATCTCTTACTTTGACAGAAGTTCTTCAGCACTAAGATAAAAATGTACATTATGAGTGCAAAAAGATTATAAAACATCTAATAATGAAGGTTATGTGACGGATAACAAACTTTGTATAAGTATTTCGAAACAGAAATAGTAGTGAAAATCCTTATCACTGTACAATTTCAGAGATTCAGAAAGTTTTAAAGCCAAAAGGACTACTCAATCATCTAATCTATCCTCAGATATCTATCACAGTTCATTAAATTTAATTTACTTGTTCCTGTGTTGGCCCAGCAATTTGTGAACATCTGCGAGGTCTTCATTTTGGGAGCTATGCCTTTCTTAGATTTGTAAATAAATTACTGAAGTCCTATATTCCACTCATATCTCTGAACATTATTGCAAGACAAATAAACAATATAAAAAAGGTTAACATACTCTTAACAAAGTGGTCTAGCTATAAGAGGCCAGTGAATACCAAAAGTAGAAATAAAACATGAGCAGTGAACTGTATGACATGTGGACACTGCATCCTGGGACAACTCTATCAACAGGCTGTAATCGAATCAGTCTTTATGTTTCTTTTACACCAGATCAAAAGCAGACAATATTTATTACTCGAAGAAATAATATCATGACTTTTTAGAGAGAAGGGATGTATGATTTCTATGACTAATTTATGATTCCATTATTTTATGTAGGAATATATTGTTGACACTACAAAGAAATGAGGTTACTGACACTGTAAAGTTCTAAAGCAGTATTATACAAAAATATAAAGGAGTCAATATTGTGAATAGAGAATAAATTTCTTCTTTAATTGCAATGTCTTTGATCAAGGTTGAAGGTGTAATGAACATTTAATTTTAGAAATGCATTCTTCAAATCGCACCTTTCTGGGTAGCAATCTTAGGCTTCTCTACTAATTAGAAATACAAAGGTATAAATCAACTTTCGCCAAAGTCTGATAGATATACAAAACAAAATATCTCTGTTATAGAGGGGGTTATGATTAATTAATGTGATATGATTTTCCAAAATTAATATTGTTTATTAATTTTTTACATCAAAACTTTTCCACCCTGACCACTTGTTTTTAGTATTAAACAGTTATGAAACTGTTGCCTAAACAATATCTAGATCTGGAAGTATCTATTAATATGCATATACAATCAATTCAATTTTAACTAACAAACACTGGAAGATCTCTTGTGGTCAATAGTGCTGCTTGGCCACTAGATGGAACTCAGGACCCCTTTCTGCTTAGGGCAGTATCTAGGTAATATGCAAAGCTTAGGTTTTACTCACAAGTATTACTTATCTTACCTTGCAGGGTTATCAATAAATTGAAAGTACCCAGAACACTTGTAGGGTTTCTGGCTGGTCTGGCTGCTGATGCTGCTGTGGCTGTTGCTGTGGCTGATTCACCCCAGGTTCCACAGACTGCTGGGTAAAGAAGAGGGAGTGTAGATTGTTTTCTGACCTGTTCCTGGCTTTCGACTACCTGTGTGCTTTTCAGCTTGCTCGTCTTCTGGAGATGCAGGTTGAAGCAGGTGCAGACAGATGTCTTGCAATGTATCTCAGCAGATGTGTCTCTCACGCTGCTAATTGCATGAAAGCTATTCAAATTGCTCGTGGAAAGACTCAGGAGTTCCAGGGTGGAATATAGCTTATATTGCTATATAACAATAATAAGGCATTACAGGCACGGATGCTGAAGAACACAGAGTACTGGCAAAATCATGGCAGAAGCATAAGCATGGGAAAGGCAAGCTGTATTATCTGCTTTTAGTATCAATGCCTGAGATTGATTGGACTCTTTTGAACATTAGCATATGAAATCAGAGTGGCAGTAAGCCAAGTTTTACCATATTTGAGAAAAACATAGGTTTGCTTATACCATGATGGGGGAAGAGCATACTCCCACCCCAGACATAGCAAGAGGCTAGTACGTGCACCTTATTTACCGTGGGTTGCAGCAGGAGAAAAAAAAAGTTATATAAGCCAGAATGCCCAGACTCCGTGGCACCATGTCTTCCATCTCTTTTCCTGCCATTGCTTCCTCCCCATAAACAGAGAGAAGGCAGAAAATCATGTCTGGGCAAGCCCGCACACGTATAGACCTATTTTGACCCTTCAGGTCTACCATGACAATCTCCAACAGTTTTAACAGCATGAGCATCAAAGTATTAATATATTTGTGCAATGTCATTTTTACATATGAGTTATAAAAGATAAGTTGTATCTATAGGGCTACAAAGCAATGTCAAAGATAAAATAGGTGTTTCTCCTTAACATCACTTATCTTTCCTTCTCTATCTGTACTATGCACTTGAGAAGTAAAAATATGCAAAGCTAACAAAAAAGAAATGTTAAGATAGTTTTAAAAGCAAGTCAGTTGAAACCTGAACAGAAATATATATTTTAAACAATCTCTTAAAACGATTCTATAGATAATCTCAGATAGAAAGCAAATATAACTCAATGAAGGAATATGTTTTCATATTTTGTTATTAATTCAGAATAATTAATTTAGAATAAATCTTTTAAAAGCTTTAATCACATCATTACTCCAGTTGATGGAGAAAAAAGTAAATTATAAAGAACAATTATAGTCTCTGTATTTAAATTAGCTTCTTCACTACAAGAGGACATTACTATCAGTAGAAACTGATTTTAAAAGACTGAGAGTGATAGCTCTGTCCTTGATATAAAAAATGCATGGTTTAAAAAAAATTCTGTCTAATCAGTGGCAACTGTTCACTCTTCTGATCCTTCCTACACATATCTACCTCAAAGTCATGCAACACAATAGCAAAGACTATTTTCTCTGAGGTCTCACAATTTTGGGTTTAGTTCTTGAGATAATTTCTAATCAGATGTGCTTCTATTTATGAAGTTTACTTTATAATGTGTTAATACTAAAAAAAAAAATATGATATGTTTTCTGATACCATAGCTTCTCTTCACATGTAACATCGCTGTTGCGAGAGAAGTTTGTGTTCCTGAAGAAAAAAAAATTTTTTTCTAATCATACAGTGGTTATTTGCAGTGAGGAATTTTTTTTTTAATGCATTTTGTTGTTGTTTGTTTTGTTAGGTTCAAAGTAGAATAAACACCCTCCTCATATCAAGTCTACAGTGCTCAGAATTTTACAAAGTGAGCCACACTTTGAAATGGAGCACACAAATTAAAAGTTGAAAAAAACCCAGCTCACTGTCACAGTTTACTGATAAATCCATTGCTATCTATTAAAGTAAACATAACTTTGTTGAGATTTAGTTTTCAGATGACTGGAGGAAAGAAGGTAAAAGTACTACTGTAACTGCACTCTCAGGTATGGAGCTTAGGAAAATCTTTTTCAAAAGACTTTCTGAAGTAGCACAGATGAACAGTCTTGTTAGATGTTGTAACTTGACTTGTACACACTGTATGTAAAAGGAAAGTTCTCATGCTCTAGTTTCTTAATTGGATTAGGCCTTCAAAAGGGTTGACAGTTAATATGTCCTCATTCTTAGAATTTTTTTAAAAGTTTGCAGAATAAACTTCAGAAGAGCAACCTAAAAATGAACTTTCAACTTGTGCTATAAAAATCTTTTTTGGAAAAGGCAGTTTTAAAGTGCTGACCTTCAAGCTCTTTTTTTTCAAACTCAAAATTTCCTTTTTTTTTTTCATGATCGTTCCCAGACACTCTGAAATTACAATGATCAAAAGAATTCTGATACATTAGGCATTTAATAAAACCTGATAAAATTCTATTCCTTGGATCAAACTCCTTATCTGTCCTGAATTAGACCACTATATCCAGTTGTGGTCTCTCCAATTCAAGAAAGACAGGGATCTGCTGGAGAAAAAAACTGTGGGACTTGAACATCGCTCCTATAAAGAAAAAATAAGAGAACTGGGGCTGTTTAGTCTTGAGAAGAGAAGGCTGAGAGGGGATCTAATCAATGTTGATAAATGTAGGTGTCAAGATGAAGGCGTCAATCTCTTTTTTCATGGTGCTCCATGATAGGGTGAAGAACAATGGGTTCAAATTAGGATACAGGAGGTTCTACCTCAACATAAGGAGATAGTTATTTACAGTGAGGGTGACAGAGTACTGGAACAAGCTGCAATGAGGGAGTTCAGAGTCTTCTTCTCTGCAGACTTTCAAAGCCTGCCTGGATGTGTTCCTGTGTGGCCTGCCCTAAGTGATGCTGCTTTGGCAGGGAGGCTGAAGTAAATGATCTCAGGAGGTCCCTTCCAACTCCTAACATGTGATTCTGTGACAGCACAGAGTGTATCTTCAGAGCTGCATACATCTAGGGGATTATTGCGGATCACCATGTACATGAAAAAAAGTTCTCTTATCAACAGAATAAATATCCAGAACAAGACTTAAAATAGCTTGAGAGTAGGAAAATAACACTTTAATCTTTGGTTATTAAGTCTGCCTCTAGGAGAGAAATAAAACGATTTTGGTGTTTCAGGGAGATGAAGTATTTAAATCTATTTTTTGACTTATTCTTTGTTGACTATAAAATGCTTGGGAGCAGAAAAGATGATGCTTTGTATCTCAAATTTCTGCAGGACAAAAAAACCCATAGTTTTATCAGAAAGTCATATTTTATGCTATATATTTTATACTGGCACAGCACTTTCTATTTCAAGGGATTATGAAAGTCTGCATGCACACACATTACTCTATAACCTGGAATTCATCACAGTCTTGATATCAGAGGCATGTCTACTTAGTATCAGTTGATCTGCAATTCTTCATGAAAAATAGGGCATCTGATACACTTGGTGTATAAGTCCTTTTCTTCAGAAAATAGATTAAAATATACATCAAGTTACTAAAGCATAAGAAGTGTTCTGAAGCTGGAAAAAAATAGTAAAGTGATTAATATTTAAATTTTTTCTAGAAAGAACTCTCTTTAATATTTATAAGGCATCATAAAGCTGCACCAGAAATGCTAAATACTGCAGAAATGCTTAAAATCAAGAATGCAATTCTGCATCACTAACTCCCTTTTACTTAGCTTTCTTGCAAATTCTAGTAAAAGATACCTTTTTTTTTGCATATAAAATGTTTCCCCATGGGAATTCCATCTCAATTGCTTAAATAACTGTTGAAGCACAAAAGCCATTTAGTAATTACCATTATTTGAACTCTACAATGACTATCCTGTAGATGATTTAGTAAGCAGAATGACAAGAAAAACAGAATTCTCTCATTTGCCCAAACATAATAAAATAAACATTTTTAAACAATTATTTTAAAGACATTTTAGTGGGGAGTTAAGAACATGATTTACCTTATGAAGACAGATGATGAATAAGAAATATAAAACCCAAGAGTTCTATGGATTCATCTTATTTTCTCCTCTCATTTTCTTTCTCAAATTTGTGACTGTGTTAGGACCTTTTTGTACCACTTTTGTACCTCTGTGGACTTAACTTGTGTTAGCATCAGCCAGGCAGTCTGAGAGAAAGACATTGAATCATACAGATTGGAAAAAAGCTCTAAGATCATTAAGTCAAACGATCAACCAACACTACCACAACCACTAAACCATGTCCTAAAGTGCCATGTCTGCCATGTCATTTTTTTTTATATCTGCAGAGATGATGACTCCGCTACTTCCCTGTGCAGCTTGTTCCAATGGCTGACCACTCCTGTTCAGTAAAGACATTCTTCTTATGTATTTTCACCAAATATAAAAGGTTTACATATATTTGTTGTATATATGTCCTATATTTACAAAAAAAATTAGGGACCAGGTCTGTTGTACTTAGTGTTGAATTAACTTGTGTTGAATTAACTTGAGCAACTGCACTATGAAATGTTTGTACATACAGTTTCATTTTGAACCCGAACAGAATTTAAGCATCTAATTCATAAGAGGTTGTTCAAATACTTTGTTTTACCATAACCATTAAAGACTGTCCAGACATCGTTTAATGCACTCATATTAAAAACCATTCTATGAAAAGATACTTTTTTTTTTTTTTTAATTTTTTTTTTAATCTTTGACTCTTGGTGATTACTGCAGTATATTCAGAGAAAGCTGGGTGAAATAATGATAGGTTTACACGTGGGGTCTTTAGACACAAAAGGATAAAATGCAAAATGAACTCTAATTATGTGTAATTGACATTAAGTATCTAAGATCAGTTCTCCAAAATCTTTGATATATTTCATCACAATTTACATTAAGTATCCTTTTAACCATTCATATAGGTAAGAAGTCGAAAAGCTGTCACTTCAAGCCTCCAGAAAATTAAGCATCTGTTTTCTTGACTATCCTCTGAAAGTTTAAATAATAACAACTTCAGTTCATACTAAGAATAATGAGGCAGTTAAATAAAAGGTTTGTATTCTAGTTTCCAAACAAATCCTTTTAACAGTAAAATCACGCTGTCCCTAATGTTTGTCTAAATAGCTTTTTAACTCTACCCACTTTCTGGAGCATTCCTGTTGGATTATTTTGGTTGGAAAACACCTTTACAATCAAGAATACCACACTTAATTAAACTTTTGATTATTTCTGTAACATAGTTAGGTGGATTCTTTTAGGAAAAAGTTGCAAGATGAACAAATAATTTAAAAACCCTTTATAATATTCAAGTAATAGGGATTGTGTTAAAACTTCCAGGGTCCACTACCTAGATCTCAATTAGAGAATGCTCTAGGATATAATCCTTATTTAACTTTCAGAAACTCTAACTTCATGACTTTGATCTATGTCTCTTTAGACACTAACATGCAGGTTATTCACTCAAACTACTTTTAGTACAAGTAAATCTCTGCTGATACAAGACAAGAGGGCAAAAGATTGCCAAATCCCATCTTCTCTCTAACCTTAGCAATGTAACTGTTCTTGGTATTCTTCCCCAATTTTTATGACAGAGAAAGCCATTGACACCACAATATTTCCTGAAATTACTAGTGTTCTTCAGATAAATTATATCACAGTATAACAAAAGCAACTTAAAATACTTAATTCTTATCAGTCTCATCCATTTTAATTTAGCAGCCATATTTTTAAAAGCCATTTCAGATATGCAAATATATGAAAATGTTATTGTTAGAATCTCAATGAAGTTTAAGTACAAATTATAATCTCACAAAAACAATAGTGTTTAGAATTACAAACAGATGTGAGAAGAATAAAATAGCAAACAATTTGCCTGCTAGGACACTTTATATTGTTACAAGTTCGGAATAAATTATGTCTTTTGTCAGAATCAGGACACAGATTTTAAACACAAGCAAACAAAAAATGTAGGTTATGACAAAAAAAAAGTAGTTGATATTCTGTGCTTTGTAATACTAAATAATCAGTACTCAAATACACAACAGGGAAATCTGCTGAGCTAGGATTTTACTCAACTGAGGTCTTATCATATGAAGTTCTAAATTCCATGAAGTCTGAAAAAGTGAAGAAAAGGAAAAAGAGACATCCTTTTGTTAGAATTTCAAGTAGTGGATAGATGTTCAGCAGTACTTGTAGGTTGTGCTAACTGTGGTGAATGTATAACACTTTACAATGTGATCATATCTAACAAGTTTATGAATCTACCTTACCATTCATTCCTCATAAAGATGCTGCATAGCCTAAACAACTTATAACTGAAACTATGAATGGAAATAAAATAGTTATGATATAACACTGAAATATGAATCTTTCACAATGAACATTTTTATCCTATTTACTGGCATATTATTGTTTTATTTTGCAAATATTTAGGTTTGTATAGGGTCAAATTTTGCAAATAGTACATTTGTATGAACATTATGTATATTGCAAAGTTAAGAATTATATAGCTATTATCTTAGAGGTTAATAGTAAGAAGAATAAATAGACTTGAATCACAAAATTGTGTAATAGTTGAGCATCATCTAGCTCCAGCTGCCTTCCAATGCACAGAGACATCTTCCTCCAGATCAGATTGCTCAAAGCTCCATTCAGCCTGACCTTGAACACTGCCACTTTGAACACTCCACAATCTCTCTGGACAACCTGTTCCAGTTTCTCACCAATCCCATCATTAAAAAATGTCCAATCTAAATCACCTTTCTTGGCCTGCTGGCCACAATTTTGGTGCAGTTTAGGATATTATTGCTTTTCTGGGCTTCGAGTGCACATTGATGGCTTATATCCAATCTTTCATCCTCCAGTATAATTAAGTCCTTCTCTGCAGGGCTAGTCTCAATTCATTCATGAAGCTTCCCACATGTTGGAATGAATCAATTGCAGATGGATCCAATCCAAGATGGACCCACCACTGGCCAAAGCTGAGCCAGTCAGTGACATTGATGGTGTCTCTGTGACAGAATATTTTTTAAAGGGTAAAAAGTGCTGCAGAACAGTATTTGGCAGACAGAAGCAAGAAGAATCGAAAGAAACAGCTATGGAGATGCCCAAGTCACTGAAGAAGGAGGGAGAGGAGGTAGGCATTGTAGACACTGGAGCAGAGATTTCCCTGCAGCCTGTGGAGGTCCATAGGACAGCAGATGTGCATCTGCAGCCCATAGAGGGCTTCATGCCACAGCGAGTTGATATGCCGTGAAGGAAGCTGTAGCCCATGGAGAGCCCATACACAGGCAAGCTCCTTTGTCCTGTGGGAGACCTGTGCTGATTCATTCCCATTTCAGAGGACTACAGCCCAGAGAAAGGATCCATGCTGTGTCAATTCTTGAAGAGCTGCAGCTTGTCAGAAGAAGTCATATGAGAAAAGTTTGTGAACAACTGTATCCCATGGGAAGCACTGCACACTGGAGCAGGTGAAGAGCACAGAGTGGCAAAGTCCTATGAACTGACTGCAATGTTCATTCCCAATTCCCCTGTACCACTCAGGGAGAGGAGGTAGAAGAGTTGGGAGAGAAAATGATCTTGCAAATAATTTTGCTTGTGATTGAAGATTTTCTTCTAAGAAAATTTCCATATATTTAAAATTGCAAATGAAGTAATTGTTTTCTTTATAATTTCCTTATTTTCATAAACAAGGTCTAATCTGCATAGAAAGTGACTGCATTCTACTCTCTGTTTAGGACAATTATCTTTTTAATCTGAAACAGAAGTAAGGGGAAAGACTAGGTAGGCTTTCTTTTTCATATGAAATTATGGTGATTTGGCACACATATGAAATTCACCACCATTGTGCTCCAGGGTCTTGGACCATTTTGTGTCCAGTGCTGTGCAAATATTTGTTTGTTCGCTGACTCCCTCCAAAACATACCTATGTCTGACTGAATTAATTCTTTGCTTTTGTATTCAGTTCAGAAATACATAATGGATATAAATTTGCCAGGTGTGGCTCCTAAAGACAATTCTCCATCAGTGCCCCAACAAGCTTTAATTCCCATGTGCTTTCATTCTGATCCTCAGGACATGCAAAAAATCAACATATCACAACACATTTTGCAATTTTTAATATGAAAGTATTATCTCAGGTGCTTTGAAATGGAAATTACATATACAGGGTAACATCTTGGTGCTAATAAAGCAAAGCATTTGCCTTCAGAAAAAAAACAAAAATCATGCTAAGTACTTTTAAGTTTAGATACAGGTATTCCATACCAAATAGGATTTTCTTTATGCTTAGAGAACATATGGCAGTTTACATTAATTACCAAGTCCTTCTTGAAGCTGTGCTGAGACATACAGGAAACAGAAAAGGTGATTTGTTACAGCTTGCATGGCTTCACTAAGGGCAAGTCATGCCCAACAAGTTCCTTGGCCTTCTACAACAGCATTACAGGATTAGTGCACAAGGGAAATGTGACTGACATAATTCAACTGGACTTGTGCAAACTAGTTGATACTGTCCCACACAACATCCTTGTTTCTAAAATGGAGAGATGTAAATTGATGGATGGATACTCAGTGGATGAATAATTGGATCTCTAGTCACACCCCAGAGTTGTCATCAATGACCAAATGGAGACCACAAAGTGGTGCCCAGGAGTCCACATTGGAACCATTGTTATTGAACAGCTTTGTTTGAAACATAGAAAATAGGATTGAGCGCATCCCCTAGTAAGCTGAATGGTGTGGTTGATACTCTACAGGAGATGCCATCCAGGGAGGTCTTGATGGACTTGAGAGGTGGGTGAATGCAAATTTCATGGATTCACCAAGGCCAAGAGTAAGGTTCTCATGCTGGGGTCAGAGCAGGACCAAACATGGATGCAGGCTGGGACAAAAGCAGATTGATACAACCCTGTAAAGAAGGACTTGAGGGTATTGATAAATGAAAAACTGAATGCAAACTGAAAATGTGTACTTGCAGCTGCTTAAGCAGGTCCAGAGGAAGGCTATAGAGATGATCAGAGGTGTGGCACATGTGCCCTGTGAGGCTGGAGAGATAGAGCTGTTCATCTTGGGGAAGAAAAAATGATGTGGAGACCTTCATGCAGATTTAAAACGTAAATCAGACTTATATGAAAGACAGACTTTTTTCTGAGGCCTGGAGTGATGGGACAAGGCATAACAGTTTTAAAGTGAAAGAGGGTAGATTTAATTTAGATGAAATTATTTGCTGTGAGAGTGGAACAGTTTGCCCAGAGAAGCTGTGCATGTCCCTTTCCCAGAAGTGTTCAAGGCCTGGATGGGTGGAGATCTGAAAAACCTTGACTAGTGGAAGGTGTTGGAACTAGATGATCATCAATGTGAGGCCTTCCAAACCTTTCTTTGATTCTATGACTATGCCATGCTGACAAGTTGTGAAAACAGTCTTCAGCAGCTAAATCTGTATTTTTTGGATGTCAGCATGGAGCTAGCTATTAGTACAAGACAAATAAAGTAAATGTGTCAATCAGTTTTGGATAAAGACGGCAAATATACTGTACTTAAAAAATGTGGCAGGAACATAAGGTCTTGATAGACCCTGAACAAAGGGCCAAGGCTTCCTAGCAGATTACAAAAATTAGTCCAATGCCTCCAGACATTAGCTGGTACCTCCTAGCCCAGAAGTCCTTTTATTGCTTGGAGAACTTGGCCTTTGAACTAATTAAGAAACTGATCACAAAACAACTCAGAGAGTATAAATGGAGTCCTACTCCACACAGAAGCAGCCTAGCAGTCATATCTTCTGCTCTTAGAACGGGACCTTGTCTGAGGAGCCTTCACCCTCTGCCTTGGTGAGTGTATATGTATATATCTTCTGTACCAGTGGGGAGATTTTCCTTTTCTGACAGCACATTTTGGTTCATCTCTCCAAATAGATTAATTAGTTGTGCAACAGTATTTTTCTAACTGACATCCAAGTCTGTGATCTTACTGTGTCAGAAGGAGAGCAGACTAATTGCAATAAATCTACAGTTTTCAGGTGGCTGTTGCTGTCTGTTTTGTGAGTACCTCCTCAACAACATAGTCATTTGCAGAACCGAACATATTTTTCTCTGAGTTGATTATAATGGGCTTTAAAAATGAATGTGACCATTATATGAATCAGATTCTATTTCTAACTGAAAATCTCATGTCTATGCACTTGCTGCTTGGCAGCTCTCACTTTGGAACATTTACCTTAGTAAGTACCAATGATTACTGCAAATTAGTAGCAACAATGTCTCATGATGACTGAATTTGTGGATCTTTCTGATCAGAAATACAACCTTGTAGGAGAAAAGTCTCCATTATTGCTTTAAAATCAGCAGTATGAGTAAAAGATCAATTAATGATATTGTGGAAGGTGCTATATTTCTTTTGTATTAGCTGGACCTGATCCATCAGCTAAAATTTTCTCATCTCACCCCAGATCAAAATCATCAGTTTCTAATCCAAGGAATTAAATGTACCAAAAGTCCATAAATTAGATAAATGATGAACAGTATTAGACATGTCTAGTAATGAGAGATAGTGCATTTGAAGTGCTCAGAAAAGGATAAGAAATAGAAATTGTTATTATCCGTTATTGCAGAATGGAACAAAACACAGAAAAATTAAGTGATCTGATGAAAAGTCATCTATGGTGATGGGTTTTAATGGAGAATTGAACACAGATTCCTAACTTAACAACTTAAGCTCTGTCATTTCTTCTACAATGTCCTGGAAAAATGGTTTCCACTTTAAAAACAGTGTTTTTTTTAACCTAGTAAAATAACTTTTGGTAAAGACACAAAATCCATTCCACAAACCCATGCATCTCCATATCTTAGTCACACACATAGGCAAAAATAAAATAACAAAAGGAACAGAATAATAGAAAAACAAAATCCCAAATCCTAATACATAATAAGTACTAGGAAATAATATTACAGCTCTCTGGTCTTGGACTAAGCAGACAATAGGAAGTTGTAGCTAAAATATTAATATTTCCTTTTCTTTATGCAGGGTCTGACTGAATATGCGGTTTTTTTCTGTAATGCAGTGTCTGTCTTGTAGCCAAGAATGATCTTAGCTCACTTTCCACCTACCATTTTCTTTCTCTATTCCCTAAATCAGATTTCTCAACGAATTTTGCTGTCCTTCCTATCTCTGAATTTTTATATAGGCCTCATCATCTTTGAAATATGCAATCTATGAGATTAAATAATTTTGTCCTAGTTTACTAGAAAGTTGACTTCTGTTTTCATTACGATTAATAGGAATAAAGATGACCTATACCTGAGCACAATATAGACTGGAGCTGGAGCACAATCCTTATGAGGAGCAGCTGAGGAAGCTGGGGTTGTTCAACCTGAAGAGTAGACTTAGGGGAGACCTTATTTTTCTCAACAACTACCTGAAAGGAGGTTGTAGTCAGGCAGAGGTTGGTCTCTTCTCCCAGGCACCTAGTGACAGAACAAGAGGACACAGTCTCAAGCTGCACCAGGACAAGTTTAGGCTGGACATTAGGAAGAAGCTCTTCACAGAAAGAGTAATTGGCATTGGAATGGGCTGCCCAGGAAGGTAGTGGAGTCACCATCCCTGGAGGTGTTTAAAAGGAGGCTGAATGAGGCACTTAGTGCCATGATTTAGTTAATTAGAAGGGTTAGGTGATTGGTTGGACTTGATCTCAGAGGTCTTTTCCAACCTGGGTGATTGTGTGTCCTGGAGGACCTCAAATCCCTTTTTTCTCCCTGCCCTCATGGGTTTGAGTGGGAAGGAGAAGAAGGTGCGAAAACTGTTTTTCCCGCCACACCCAGCAGGCTTGAAAGGGGGGCAGCAAAAGGCACTTTTCAGCATATGTGGAAACTCATCTGCCAACCCGTGCAGGGATTTTGGGCTGGTGGTTGCCTGGCTCTTTCATGCGGAGTATAAATTGGCAAAAGGACACTTTGTCCAAAAGAGCATAAATAGGGCAAGGGAAAAGGTGCAAGATTTCTCACCTGAAAAGATTCCTGCCTGGAAAAGCCTGCCTGAAGGAGTTCCTGTTTTAGACCATCCCAGCTTTGGACAGCTCCTATCTTTTGCACAGTGCTTCGGTTTTGCACTGTCCCTACCTTTGAACAGTTCCCCCCCTCCCCCTGCCCCCCTCCACTCCTGCACTATCCTATGCAGTTTTGAAAGCTTGGCAAGTCCTGGGTTCATTTCAGAGAGCTGCCAGCAGCACCAAGACCCAGCTGCTCTGGGACATGACTAACAGCTGACTTCCGAACTTTCTGGCTATTATTCTGGCTGCGGAGATCTCAGCAGCTTGTCTCTCCCCTGTCACTGTGGAGACAGCATGGCTTCCACAAAATCTCTGTCTCGTGGCAACCTTATTTTTGAGATATTGCATGAACTCCAAATCAGCCAAGCGCAGAGAGAATCCAGCAAGGGATCACTGATGAGTACCATTGTGAGTAAAGCTGTCTCCTTAATTCTCTGCCAAGCCAATTAACTGTGGGGTAAAAAGCTGTGTTTATAGCCTAGCCTTTTCCATTTTCAGACTTCCTAAATCTCTGAATTTGTCTATAGTATCCCTTTGAAGGTCTTCCCAATTGAATCAAACCTGTAAACAAATAAAACTATTTCTGTATACAGTTTGGGGTCAGGGTTTTCAGGGAAATAAAATAATTCTATTTTTATAATTCCTGATTTGGCCACATTAATCCTTACCTTCACAACATTGTGATACTATGATTCAAGTGACTGAAGTGCAGTCTTGAAGAGAAGTCATTAGGGGTGTCAGTTGATGATAAACTCAGCATGAGCTGGCAGTGTGCACTTGCAGCCCAAAAGGTCAACTGTGTCCTGTGCTGCTTCAAAAGAAGCATGACCAGCTAGGCAAGAGGTGATTCTCCCCCTCCGCTCTCATGAGAGCCTTTGTAGAGTACTCCATCCAGTTCTGGTGCCCTCAGCATAGAAAGGACATGGAGCCTCTGAATCAGGTCCAGAGCAGAGCCACAGAGATGATCAGGGGGTTGGAGCACCACCACTATGAGGACACGCTGTGAAAGTTGTGGTTGTTCAGTCTGGAGACAAAAAAAATAGGCTGAGGGGAGACCTTATCAACAGCCTTTTCCTGTACATGAAGTGGCCTACAAGAAAGCTGAGAAGGGTTTGTAGTGAAAGGATGAGAGGGAAAGTATTTAAGCCAGAGGAGAGTAGATTTAGACAAGCAGTGGTCCAGTGGCAGCACCGGGGAGGGCCTCCGCCCCCTCCCTGTGCCAGTTACCTGTTCATTTCCCTGAATACACATAAGCCTTTTTTCTTTGGGGTAACTGATGCTGGCTGCGCATATCCTGGATGTTCAAGCCAGGCAGAAATCCAGGAAAGTCACAAAAACCCCACTGTATTTACATTCCAGAGCATCACCAAAGATGCCGTATCTCTGGTCAGAATTCAGCCAGGAACGTTGTCTGAGTCTGGGGGAAGAAAACAAGGCAATCCTTACCTTCATTGATTTAAACAAGGGAGAGTCTGAATAAGTAATCTAAATGTGGGACAGATCCATTAAGTGACTTATTTCTAGATACCATTTCATGTAGTTCTGGAGAATATCATCATTAGCAACTACATTTGCCTTCTAATTTGCTATGGCTGTTTGAGCAATGGCACATATCTTTTGAAAGCAATTCCCCACTTCATACTAATATAACATTTATTTTTTAATTAACTATTAGTTTTTAGGAACAAAAAGCACAAGTAGTAGCAGAAATATTTAACACTCCTTACAGATTACTTTCTGCTCTTTTAGTGCCTCATTTTTTCCTTTTGCCTGTGAAACACTATACTTGTTCTAGGAAATAGTGCAATTTTACCAAACTAACTTGAAAAATAATGGCTTATATTCTCATATAGTGATAGTTCTCATATACTGATTAGATATATTTGTCTGTCTATCAGGGTAATTACACAATATTTCTCTATTTTAAGAGAACAGTACAAGTACATAAAAGGCCTAATCTAATGTCAGTGAAGCCAACAGAAAGGATCCAATTGAGTTCAGAGTTCTTTGGATTATATTACCACTAATTGCAGACAGCTAATGTTTCAGTGTCAATGCAAATCTTAATCACACAAATTAAGGTATTTATTCTTTAACTTCACTTGCAAGGCTTAAGAGACAACGTAATGACATCAAGTTTAGGTTTTCAGTGAGAAGAGTGTTTATAGCAACTTGAATTTTAATAACTGTCAGTTTAAATTAAACTGACAGTAAGCTTTAAAGAAGTCTATCTGTTGAATTGCTAGGGTGTGTTAGAACTCAACATTTCACACAGATCGTAGTGTGGCATTTCTTGAAGCTTTACACATAAGTAAGTTACATTACCCTCCTTTCCACTTAGACTTTGTCTTGTAAAATAGGAACATTAACAACTGTATCTCCAAATGTTAGAAAGGTGGAGTTTGGTTTTTTTGGTGGTTTTTTTTGTTTTTTTTTTTGGTGAAAGTACCCTTCTGTTCTCTTCTATGCACATGGGAAAGACTTAGCAATGATTTCAGTGGCACAGATTTCAAATACTATTTCTAACTAACAGCAGTTAGAGAATAGAGAATGTTCAAACTTAATGTGCAGTATTCTTCACTCCTTTGTGTTTGAAGACACATCTGAAGCAAGCAGAACATGTTTAAGACTACTGAGTCTGCCTTAAGGACTGATGAATGTTCATAAACATCTAGGAGTTTCAAGGCCATTATTAACTCCAAGTTTATTTGCTATCTTAATTATCTCGAAAATAGGATAAGCATATTAATGGAATGACAACAAATAACAACTGTTTGCACAAGGTACTAAAACTAAGGAGGATAAAAAAGAAGGATGAAAGGTTTGTGAAGAAATCGCATACAGAAAACTTAATGAGATAGAAATGTCTCCAGCCCTTCTCCATCCTCCAGAAATATGCATCTACAAGTCAAAAAAACTATTTGGATGACAGCTACATTTTGAAAAGGTGCACAGAAAATAGAGTGTGGTATCTGAGAACTGTAGTTACACATCACAAGTAACAATAATTATTTTTTCTGCATGTGCATGGAATCCACATTACAAGGTCATATACTTATTTTTGTTGGAAAAGACCTTTAAGATTGAGATAAATCATAAAACATCCCATTTTATAATCCTACTTTCTAGAATGTTTCAGTAGTTCAATATTTATAGTTTCATATAATCGTAGAATGGTTTGGGCTGGAAGTGACTTCTGAAGATCAATCACCTAGTCAAACTGTCCTGCAAGTGCAGGGTCATCTTTCACTAGATCAAGATGCCTCATGGAGCCTAACCTTGAAGACTGACAGTGGTGGGGCATCCACAGCTTCTTGGGGCAACCTGCTCCAGTGTCTCACCATACTCATAAGAAATGTTAAAATATATTTAGATATGAAAGTACGAAGAAAAAAAAAAAACACAACTGTATTGATTGGGGGCAATTGAAGAGGCAGAAATTATAAATTATGTAGCTTTTATAATTTCCAAAAGCCCCACCCACAATCTGTATGTAAATTAGTTTAAGTTTGGGTTCTAATTAGGTTGGAAAAAGTCTTCACAAGGATGCCTTTTCCTGTAATTCAGGAAAAATAAGACAAATTGAAAGATTTGGGCATGAAACAGCTTTGCCCTACTTACAAATGGGAGACAGTCTCTTTCACGGCAGTGTCGAGAGTCCAGTGCCTGCCAGAGTCCAAGATTGCTGTAGGCACGACTTTTGCAAAGCCACAATCGCAAAGCAAGGCAGGGGAAAGCCGGGGTGCTCCACGGTATTCCCACGAATGGCTGCAGTTTACCGTTAGAGGCAGGTCTTGCGGCAAGAAGTCAGGATGCTCCTCAAGGTCCAGCTCGAAGTCCGTGCGAGGTTCATGTCTCCAGGTCCGTGTTCAGGTCCGTTCAGGTCCCGGTGCAGGTCCCACTGCAGGTCCCGGTTCAGGTCCAAGTGCAGGTCTGAGTGAAGATCCGAGCAAGTCCGACTCCAATCTGTCCAGCTGCCATATATATACTGGGTTGATTTGTTCCCTCCCTGTTCAAGCCCACGGAGAGTGGGAGAAGGCACTTCACACCTATTGTACTAAGCCTCCGGTGACAGAGGGAGGAAAACCATTTCCTGCCCCATTCACACCTCCGGTAGGGCAGTGGACTGGGGTGTGCCCTGCCACAGTTCACACCCCATTCAAACCTCCGGTGAGGCAGTGCCCTGCTCTGCCACAACAACCAACCAAACAAAAAACCCCAACCCAACTCTTTTCCACACTCCTTAAGTCCTCTGTGAAGAAAGTGTGATGAACACATATGGGAGAAAATGTTATTTTTGAGGAAGTAATAGAATGAAGATAATTTGTGCTACAGTAACAGAGAATGAAAGATCAAGGATACTATGTGCTAGGCTTTTTCTAGCTATACAACGTTGTAATATTACTTAACAATAGCAGAGTGCATATTGCTGATTTTCTGTCTGTCTTTTTCTAGTGCCAGGCTAATGGCTTGCTGGAAAGGACTGAGGGAGCAATAGCAGAACTGATAAATGGTCTGGGAGAGTTAGTTTATGATAATAGCTAAGCAGCTTGCAGCTTATTTTTCAAGCCACCAAATTGTAGGTCAAGGGCAAAAGTATAAAATAAAGTTAACCATCCCTTTCAGACTGATTTTGGCAATCTCAGTGCATCCAGTGCAAAAGAGGGGATCAGAGATGCATGTGTACTAGATTATGCAGTAGCATTTTAAGGAAAGGAAGGGAAAGATTTAATATGTCTTGCCATGCAATCTTTTTCTCCATCCTGTCATCAGTTAATCATTACAAACCTTCAATAGAATCCTTTTCCCCCTTTGTGAAGTATGTATGCCATCTGTTTCCAGCAGGACTGGTGTCCTGTAAATCAACCTAAAGAAAAAAAAAAAAACAGCCAAACAAAAAAAAAACACACACAAAAACCTCAACCCCACAACAACAACAACCTCAAAATTTCATATAGTGCATTCTAAATCTCACACCTGCATGCACAAATCCATTTTATAGTCTGCAATGCTTAGCGATTTACCAGTATGATTTTCAATGCAGGCTTTTACACATTACAATATCACCTTGAGATATGAAATCCTTAGCTGCTCTTCTAGAATTTTACTGCTCTGAGCCTAGTTCCCTCAATGACTCTCTTAGTACTCCAATACCCACATGAAAGTTGCTTCTGCAGAAGCTTTCTCCTTGAAATATCTTGATTTTATGTCCAGTGAAAGCAATTTGATTATAGAACTCTCCTGTGTTTCCCTCTACTGCTCTGATCTTTGCAGTGAACAAGACAGGCCAAGAACAAAGATATTACATCCTTTCATGTATTTTTAGAACCATTCAAAAGAGTGCACGTTCCACAGAGATGGGAGCATATATTGATTCTAAGAAAAAAAAAAGACAAAAAATAATATCTATTCTCAAGAAAAGGTTATATTTTTAAGTTCTCTTCTGAAAAGGAAAGAAACTTATTACTTTTAAGGACATAATAGAGAACACTTGTTAAGTTTTCTTAAAGTGTATAACCAAAAGGAAATAAAAACAAAAGCAAGCAATCCAAAAGCAGGTATACAATGAAACAAAAAGGCAATCATAGAATCATAGAATGGTCTAGGTTGGAAGAGACCTCAAAGATCATCCAGTTCCAACCCCCTGCCACAGGCAGGGACACCTCCCACTAGATCAGGACGCTCAAGACCTCATCCAGCCTGGCCTTGAACACATCCAGGGAGGGAGCAGACACAACCTCCCTGGGCAACCTGTTCCAGCGCCTCACCACCCTCGCTGTGAAGAATTTCTTCCTAACATCCCGTTCAAATCTCCCCTCCGCCAATTTGAACCCATTCCCCCTCGTCCTGTCATTACAAGACCTTGTGAACACCCCCTCCCCAGCCCTCCTGTAGGCCCCCCTCAGATACTGGTAGGCTGCTATAAGATCTCCCCGAAGCCTTCTCTTCTCCAGGCTGAAAAGCCCCAAACTCTCTCAGCCTGTCCTCATAACAGAGGTGCTCCAGCCCTCTGATCATCTTTGTGGCCCTCCTCTGGACTCTCTCCAACAGTTCCATGTCCTTCTTGTGCTGGGGGCTCCAGAATTGCACACAGTACTCTAGGTGGGGTCTGACAAAAGCAAAGGGGGAGAATCACCTCCCTTGCCCTGCTGGTAATGCCTCAATAAAAAGAAGAACAAATGTTAACCTTATTGAAGCCCAAGACAGGTCAAATACAGAACATTTTTTAAAAGGTTGCTGAATATCCTCTAAGAAACTGCTGAACTGAAGTACTTGCAGCAGTTATGAAACGCTTTGTCTTTCATTCTAAGAACAGTTAGACTGACCCTTCCCTCTAATCAGGCTTTCTTTTTTTTTTTTTCCAAAAGAATGGTAGTTCCCACTGTCCATAGGAATAATTTGGAAGAATAGATTATACAAAAATTACATGATAAAAACATATTGTTAATCCTGTAAATAAATTTCCTTAAATGGTAAACTTAGCAAAAGACTAGGAAATATTAAAATTAAAAGATTAAGAAAAATGAAGAAAAATAAAAGTCCATGAAAATCTATGTAGATTATTTGTTAAATGTACTATTTATAAACATTGGTTTTGTAGACTCAACTGATACAGATAGCAGAATAAGATATATTTACTTTTTTTTCCCAAATTATTATGCTTGAAAAAAGTGTTCTTTAAAAATAAATGTGTTGAAAATTAAACATTATTCACAACTGAGACAGTATTAATTAGGATTTGATTAGGATTTTGTTGTGCAACTTCAAACAAAATCAAAGAAAAATTAATTTGAAAAAAAAAGTAGCAATTAATTTTAACTGTATTTTTAAAATAATAACTAGTTCTTTTTTTCCCCTCACTCAAACTTAGACAAATACATATTCTGGTATTTGTGACATGTAAGCACTAAATCTAATCAAAATTTCTGTCTTAATAAGAAAAGGGCATTATCAATTTGCTGTCAAAGGTATATTAACTTAGTTAATGATCCCATCTTTGATAAATGTTTTAGAAATCAAATTCACTGCTTGCTAAGTTAAGACTCAGTAAATCACATTATGGAAAAAAATGTATTTTTAAGAACTACATCAGAGTATTACATTTGTTGACAGGGAACTTATTTTAATGAGATTTCTTTTTTTAAAAAAAGGCTTATAAATTACACAAGATAGGCTGTGAAATTGTTGCAAGAAAATAATCCCTTCACAGTAAACTACATATTAATAAAGTAAATAATACTGAACTTCACTGTACATAGTTCAAGCAATAATTCAGCACTTTCGAGTTCTGAAAAATAGGTATCATCTTTTATACTACTGACTAGAGTAAAATGGAGTTAAAATAGCAATAGCAGATTTTCAGAATTAAATACACCAGATAATGTCCATTTAACGCTGGCTGAATTCTAGCTTTCCACACTTTTCTGTCATTTACTGCTTTGACATTCACGACCTGGTTTCACTGTGTTAGCCAAAGAAGTGGTCTGAGTCTAGTCATCCCTTCTATATTACATTGGAAAGACTCTCAGCTAGTACCTGAAGTGTCCTGAAACTTTATTTTCAGAAGCTGTGATATTTCTCTATAGTCTGTGCCCACAAAAGGGTCTGTAGGCTCATTAATTGTCTGCTGACCATGCTTCTTTTGATGAAGACCGAGACACCAATGGCTTTCTGGGCTGTGAGTGCTGTCTCATATTAATTTTTAAATCCATCAATACCACCAAGTTCTTTTCTGCAAGGATAGTCTTAGTCTAATGCTTTTCTTCATTTGTTAATATTAAATGTTAAAACTCCCATTTTAAAATTTCATATTGGCATTTATTCACATGGAATAACTGCAGAGAGAAGAAAAAAAATTCTCTAAATAACACCATGATTGTGCTATTGCTAAGTTATAGTCATACCTCTGTTCTGTTTTGCTACATAGACATTTATCTTGCTAATGATATGCATGATAAACTTTGGGTATGAGTTTATAAAATCACCTTGATCTTAAGCACACCTGCCAGGAATGCTTAGTGATATAAGTTCAGTTTTAAACCATTGTCTTCTATGTGGTATTAAGTAACAGGGAACTAAACCAGGAAAAGAGGCTATTGTATGGTAGACTTCATGGTAAAATGGCTTAATAAATCCTATGAGATTTATGCCTGTGAAGAAGGTATTATGACTCTGTGCTGTCTCATTATCTATATTCCACCGTGACAGTAGGTGGAATATGTAGGTTATTGCACTCCCTCTTTAGATCATTCAATACAGTTGGGTCTCTAAAAGCGATTGAGATGGTTTAAGTGCACAAAATAGTGTGCTTCCCATTCTGGCGGGTCATGGCACCACTTTGTGTTCCAGTGTGTGCATTGTCCACACTTAGCCTGGTGGGAAAGGGGGACTCCTATGGTCAGAGGGCATCATGGTTTAACCCCAGCTAACAACTAGGCACTGTGCAGCCATTTGCTCATTTGTCTACCAAACCATATGTAGCACACAGCATTGAGACAACTGGTGGGAACAAATACCCCTGCTTCTAGGGCAAGCCCCAGCCCTGTACAGATATAAAACAAAATTAGGTGCCAGTTCGAATTTGTGTGACAAAAATAAACAAGGCCTAGTTCAAATTTTATTTGTGGAGGGGGCATTAAAAATTTATCTGAGAAGATAAAATCCTACAAGGGATATAATTTTTCCACCTTTAAACTCATGAGGGAGATTTTCAGTCTAAATGATTCAAAATTACATTCCACGTATATATAAAAAAAATATATATTTTCCCAGTTCCATATATTTTTGTAGCCAACATTTTCTGAAAAAAAAGCATTATTCCTATTAACTATTGACCAATTTGAAGCATTATTATAGAGGATGCTTTCATTCATATATATTCTATGAATCTGAGAAAAGTGCACTGTTGAATACAGGTTGCAAATGTCTATATTTTTCATGTAATATATCTTATATTTTCAGGAAAGCCAGTCTATACAAGAACAACTATACCAAGATACACGTAAAAATATTATAAAGCTCTGGGAATTTCTAAGAGTTATTATATCTTTTAGAATTCTTATAACTTTTAGTGGATGTGAAGAGAAATACTACTTCTAGAATTTCTTATTTTCCTTCTCATTTGTTTAAACTGATTTCCCTGCATCTCTTGAAAGAATTCTTTAAAAGTTGAAAAAAGTGAATCAAATCCTTTTGTACAATAGGGATCTCACAGATAAGGGCTCAACAGGAGTCTCATAAATAATCAGTTTTAAAAGTCAAAACTTATCAGAGTGAGAGGATGAAAAAGAAGCTAAATTATACACAGTTCATCACTTGTGCCATGAGTATCATAAACAGGTTATATTTGCTTCTGACTGGAAAATCATATGTAGGACAACTAATTGTGGGCATTTTTAAGTTTTAAAATTCTGTCTATGTATTTTAATATTCCCACATTATACAAAACAAGATGTGGTAAAGTCCATTTTATATCCACAATTACTTTCCAATTTATCCATTAAAAATAAGTATTTATACTTCTGAGTGTTTGCTAATTTTAGTTTCTTATGAGTTCTGCACAATTATAGTAAAAATCTTTTACATGGAAAAAACATATGTTGTATAAATCAGACACAAATCACACTCTTCTTTAAAATATGGACAAGTATATTATAATAAAATATACACACAAATTCTTGGTAGATTGTTCTGTACAGCTGGCATGATGATATTTGATGGAAAGTGCTGTCACACAGACAAGAATTCACTCTACAGGGTATTTGAGTCGCCTTTGCAAACCTTTCAGATGGATGATCTAACAGTTGCTCCCTACCATGACTCAGTGTTCATAGAATCATAGAACGGTTTAGGCTGGAAGGCACACCAAAGATCATCCAGTTCCAAACCCCACCATAGGCAGGGACACCTCCCACTAGAACAGGTTGCTCAAGGCCTCGTCCAACCTGGCCTTGAACACCTTCAGGGAGGGTGCAGCCACAACCTCCCTGGGCAACCTGTTCCAGTGACTCACCACCCTCACTGTAAAGACCTTTTTCCCAACATCCCATTTAAATATCCCCTCTTCCAGTTAAAACCCATTACCCCTTGTTCTGTCATAACAAGTCCTTGTGAATAGTCCCCCTCCAGCCCTGCTGTAAGCCCCTTTCAGATACTGGAAGGCTACTATAAGGTCTCCTCAAAGCGTTCTCTTCTCCAGGCTGAAAAGCCCCAAGTCTCCCAGTCTATACTCATAGGAGAGGTGCTCCAGCCCTCTGACCATCTTTGTGGCCCTCCTCTGCACTCACTCCAACAGTTCCATGTCATTCTTGTGGTGGAGGCTCCAGAACTATACACAGTACTCCAGATGGGGTCTGATGAGAGCAAAGGGGAAGGAAACCCCTCCAGTGCCCTGCCAGTGACACTTCTCTTAATGCAGCCCAGGACACAGTTGCTGTCTGGGCCATATGTGCACACTGTTGGCTCATGTTGAGCTTTAAGTCAAACCAGACCCCCAGGTCCTTTTCCTCAGAGCTGCTCTCCAGCCATTCGCCACCCAGCCTGTATTTGTGCTTGGGATTGCGCTGACCCAGGTGCAGGACCTTACACTCGGCCTTGTTGAATTTCATGAGGTTGTCCTGGACCCACCTCTGCAGCCTGTCCAGGTCCCTCTGGATGGCATCCCTGCCCTCCAGCAAGTCGACTGTGCCACACAGCTTGGTGTCATCTGCAAACTTGCTGAGGGTGCACTCCATTCCTCTGTCCGTGTCACTGACAAAGATATTAAACAGCACTGGTCCCTGCACCCCTGAGGCATGCCCCTTGTCACTGGTCTCCAGGTGGACATTTTGCCTTTGATCACCACTCTCTGTGTGTGACCATCCAGCCAATTCCTTATCCAGCGAGTTGTCCACCCATCAAGTCCATGTTTTTCTAGTTTGGTGACCAGGATGTCATGTGGGACTTAGTCAAATACCTTTCTTAGATCCAGGAAGATGACATCAGTTGCCCTTCCCCTGTGCACCACTGCTGTGACTTCATCATAGAAAGCCACCAAATTTGTCAGGCATGATTTGCCCTTGGTGAAGCCATGCTGGTTGGCACCAATCACCTCTGCTTTGTTTTCCATTTGCCTTATCAGAGCCTTCAGGAGGATCTGCTCCATGATATCGCCAGGCACAGAGGTGAGACTGACCAGTCTATAGTTCCCAGGGTTGTCCTTTTTTCCCTTCTTGAAGATGGGTGTTATGTTTGCCCTTTTCCAGTCAGCAGAAACTTCACCAGTCTGCCATGACCTTTCAAATATGATGGACAGTGGTTTAGCAACTTCATCTGCCAGTTCTCTCAGGCCCCATGGGTGGATCTCATCAGGCCCCGTGGACTTGTGCACGTTCAGGTTCCTTAAGTGCTCACAAACATGATCGTTAGTTATAGTGCGCAGATCTTCCTTCTCCCAGTCCTTACTTTTGCCCTTTGGAATTTGGACATTGTGCTTGGAGCACTTGATGCTGAAGACTGAGACAAAGAAGTCATTGAGCCCCTCATCCTTATCCATATCCTTTGTTGCCATCTCTCCATTTTCCTTCTGAAGGGGTCCCACATTCTCCCTAGTCCTCCTTTTCTCACTGATACATCTGAAGAAATTCCCCTTAATGTCCCTAGCCAGATTCAATTCTAGCTGTGCTTTAGCTTTCCTAACCTGATCTCTGGTTGCACAAACAATTTGTATTCGTCCTGGGTTACCTGTCCTTGCTTCCACTCTCTGTAGGCTTTCTTCTTGTGTCTAAGTGTGTCCAGGAGCTCTCCATTCACCTATTGCAGGCCTCCTGGCATTCTTACCTGCCTTCCTCTTTTTTGGGATGCATTGCTTCTGAGCCTGGAGGAGGTGATCCTTGAGCAATGACCAGCTTTCCTGGGCCTCCCTTCCTTCCACCCTGCTGAGGAGATTCCTGAAGAGACTGAAGTTTGCTCTTCTGAAGTCTAGAGCAGTGAGTTTACTGTGCATCCTTCTTGATGCCTTGAGGATCTTAAAGTCTACTATTCCATGGTCTCTCCATCCCAGGCTACTCTTCAGCTTTTCTTCACTCACCAGCCTCTCCTTGTTGGTGAGGACTAGGTCCAGCACAGCACCTTTTCTTGTGGATTCCTCTACCACTTGGAGGAGGAAGTTATCATCAATGCGTTCCAGGAACCTCTCAGATTGCTGGTGCTCTGCTGTGTTGTCCTTCCAACAGATGTCAGGGCGGTTAAATTCCCCCATGAGTACCAGGGCCTGTGAGCATGAAGCTTCTCCTATTTGTTTGTAAAGGGCCTCATCTGCTTTGCCTTCCTGATCAGGAGGTCTGTAGCAGACTCCTACTATGATGTCCCCTTCTCGTGCCTTCCCTTTAACCTTTACTCATAGGCTCTCTCTTTTGGCATTGCACATCCCCAGGTGGAGCTCCGTGGATTCCGGGTTATCATTGATGTAAAGTAAAACACCCCTTCTCTTTGTCCCCTCCCTGTCCCTCCTGAAGAGTCTGTAACCATTTATCCCTACAATCCAATCATGAGATCCATCCCACCATGTCTCAGCGATTCCAATGACATCATAACCCCGTAGATTTGCACATATTTGCAGTTCTTCCTGTTTGTTCCCCATGATCCTTGCGTTAGTGTAGAGGCATTTCAGTTGTGCCTCTATTGGAGCTGACTTATCCACTGATTTTCCTTTGTCCTGTTCTTTGAGCACAATTTTCTCAGTCTGTACTTGGACCTGTCCACACTCAGACACCTCAATAACTACTAGCCTATCTCTGCCCCTCGTGTCATTACTACCACATGGATTACAACTTGATGTTTCCTTGTTAGAAGCTACTAACTGAAGCGGATATGGCTTATCTCTGCAGAACTTTGGCTGCATTATTTTGTCCCCAGGATGCTTCTGGGCAGCAAGTTGAGAACCCTTACTAATCCCCCCATTTCTCCCACACTTATCTGTGCTCTCACCCCTTGCCACGCAGAAGCCTGTGTTTCTGGATGAGTTTGCATCAAGTTACATCAGTACAGCTTTTAATTCTGTCACTGGTTGTTACATGAATAAAGTCTTAAATTACAGCAGAAGCATGGTAAGAAGTGTTTCCAGAGACAGTATAAAACACAGAAGCAGAGAGTCTAATTAGGATAAATAATTTGCAGCTGCACTTTATTTCTTTAAAGAAAGATTGGAAGTAACAGTTTGTTTAAACTAATAGGAATACAGAGTAGTCTATGATATCATAAACATAGGAAAGGAAAAATGCTTCCAGAAATCAAATGAAAATACAAGGTGATTTGCTGCATTGTTTTAATGAAACAATCTGTTTAACGAGACAAACTGTTTACTGTTTTAACAGTTTATATGGATTCATATACTGATGATAGCATTCTATGATGCCATCACTAAATGGGTAGATTCAGGGAGACCTGTGGATGTAGGCTACCTTTACTTTAGCAAGGCTTTTGACACTGTCTCCTATGACATCCTAGTGAGCAAACTCAGGAAGTGTGGGAGGGAAGATCAGACAGCAAGGTGGATTAGGAGCTTGTTACAAGATAGAGTTCAAAGAGTGGTGATCAATGGTACCAAGTCCAGCTGGAGAGCTGTAACTAATGGAGTCTCCCAGGGATCAGCACTAGGTCCAGTGCTTTTCAACATCTTCCTAAGTGATATTCATGAGGGGACAGAGTGTCTTGCTCCGGAAGTTTGCTGATGACACCAATTTTGGAAGCTTGTCTGTTACAGCTGAAGGCTGTGAGGCCATCCAGTGAGACTTGGACAGACTGGAGAGCTGGGCACAGAAGAACCAAATGAGGTTCAAGGACAAGTGCAGAGTCCTGGACCTGGGGAGGAATAATAAACTGAACCAGTACAGGCTGGGAGGTGATCCACGGAGAGCAACCCTGGGGAGAGGGACCTAGGAATCTTGGTGGGTAACAAGTTATCCATGGGACAGCAATGCGGCCTTGAGGCCAAGAAGGCCAATGGGATTCTGGGGTGTATTAAGAAGAGTGTGTCCAGCAGATCAAGGGAGATTCTCCTTCCCTCTCTACTCTGCCCTGGTGAGACACCATCATGAGTACGGCATTCAGTTTCAGGTTCCCCAGTTTAAGAGGGACAGGGATCTGCTGGAGAGAGTCCAACAGAGGACTATGAGAGAAGACTGANAAGCAGATATTTACAATATATAACAGATATTTACAGAATATACAGTAAAAAGGTAATACAGAAACACCGCACCCCTCCCAAAGATCAGAATCCCTAAGAGAGGTTTATAACCTATCACCTTCCCCCCACTTCCCAATGTTATCTCACTATTTGCCTTATGTTCCTGATAAGAGAATGTAGATCAGCCAGGGGGATTAGCAGCAGGAAAGTAGTAAGTGAAGTTATTCAGATCCAGCTAAGAAGGCAGGGAGAGAGATGCAGCAGCAGCCATGGCGCAAAGCAGTCTGTCTCATCTTTGTTTTGATTCTAACTTTATACCATTTCAGTGAACAAATGAGTGAAGGAGACACTGGAATGTTTTCCTTTCTCAACCTATAGTCTAATTTCTCATTCAAATCCTCCAATTAGTTCAAACCAGCACAATATCTGAGGGCAAGGAAGCAGGGGACAGGCTCTTCTCACTTGTTCCCTGTGATAGGACAAGGAGTAATGGGTGTAAGCTGCAGTACAGGAGGTTCCACCTCAACACAAGGAGGAACTTTTTTACTGTAAGGGTCACGGAGCACTGGAACAGACTCCCCAGAAAAGTTGTAGAGTCTCCTTCTCTGGAGACTTTGAAAGCCTGTCTGAATGTGTTCCCCTGTGACCTGAGCTAGATTGTATGGTCCTGCTCTGGCATGGGGGTTGGACTTGATGATCTTTTTGGGTTCCTTCCAACCCCAAACATCCTGTGATCCTGTGATTTTCTTTAATGAGAGGAAATAGTCATATTCTAGAAAAATATGAACAAACATACTTTATTTTTAAACTTTTTCATGTTCCTGTGAAGTTGCATAAGGTTTGACACTGTTGGAACAGTGCAGGTGAATGCCATCTCTACACTCATTGAAGTCACAGGATGTCAGGGGTGTGAAGATTTAAGCCCCTGGGACCCCCTGTCTTTTCCCAAGGAATGGTTTCACCCTTTTCCCAGGTTGCATGGTTAGACACTCCCACTTCCTGCTAGGATTTTGGGACTATAAGAGGGGGGACCCAGTCCCCCCCCTCTTCTCTCTTCTGCTTCTTCTCCTCTTCCCCTCGTGCCGGCTGGTCGAGCACCTGCTCGCGCTCTGTGCTGCTGCAGCACGTGTCTCCCTGCCGCCCTGTGTTAGAGCACCGTTACTGTCTGCTGAGACTGGGACTGAGACTTTTCACAATAGGATTCCTGCATCCTGCTTCCCAAAGCCAATCGAACTTCAGCTGCCTGCAGCGGTTGTATTTTTTTTCCTTCTTCCCCTTCTCCCTGGTCTCTGTACCCTTTTCCCTTATTCCCCATATCCCAAAGCTTGTTTCCTTTTCTCCCACCTGCTGTAAAAAATCCCTTTCCCTCTTACTTGTTGTTAAAGTTTTACCCTTTTTACTTCCAAATCGTTTTGAGTCTTTATTGGGCTTTTGGGCTCAGGGTGGGGGCAGCTAGCCTCAACCCAATACAAGGGGTGACACTGACTCTGCTCCAGTCCCCAGGCACCTCTCCTGTCTGCCACGATTTGGCAAAAATGGAGAGTGGCAGAGCGATATCATTAGCCACTTCTCTCAGTACTCTGGGGTGCATCTCATCAGGGTCCATGGTCTTGTGAACGTTCAATTTGTGTAACTGATCCCTAACCCAGTCTTCACTGACCAGTGGGGAGAGCATTCCCTCCTTTAGGTCTTCTCTCCTTCATCCAGGGTGTGGAGTACATAGGGGAGTTCAGCCTTAGGTGTAAGGACTGAAGCAAAGAAGGCATTCAGCAAATATGCCTTCTCTGCATCCTCAGTTATCAGGGCTGCCTCTGCTCAGCAGTGGCCTCACGTTCCCTATTCTTCCTTTTCCTACTGACATATATGAAGAAGCCTTTCTTGTTCTGTTTTACTTCCTTTGCCAGCTTCAGTTCCAAGAGGCCTTTGGCATTCCTTGTTGCTTTCCTACATGCTGTGACAATTTCTCTGTAGTTCTCCCAAGTGACAAATCCTTTTTCTACCATAAGTTGTAAGTTTCTTTCTCCCCTGAGATGTCCTTCAAGAGCTCCTTGCTCAGCCATACAGGTCTCCTAGCACATCTACCTGATTTTTTACTGAAGGGAACACACATAGCTTGGGCTTGGAGGAAGTGGTCTTTAAAAATTAACCAACTTTCTTGGTCTCCTTTACCCTCCAAGCCGTAGCTCATGGGATTTCTGCAAATATGTCTCTGAAGAGCACAAAGTTAGCTCTGCAAGAGTCCAGGGTTGTAATTCCACTTGTTGGTCTGCTTCTACCCTCTAGAATACTAAACTCCACCATGTCATGATCACTGTACCCAAGGCTGTTCTTGACCTTAATGTCCTCAACCTGTCCATCTTTATTAGTTAATATAAGGTCCAGCAGTGCACCTCTCCTTGTTAGTTCCTCCACTACTTGCATCAAGAAGTTATCATTGATACACTGCAAGAGCCTTTTGGACTGTCTATGCCTGACTGTGTGAGCTACCCAGTAAATATCAGGGTGACTGAAGTCCCCCATGAGTACCAAGGAGTTAGCTCTACAGACTAACTCTAATTGACTGCAGAAGGCCTCATCAACATCCTCCTTCTGTTTTGGTGGTCTATGGTAGACACCAACAACAATTTCACCTCCTTTCCCACATTCCTTAGTTCTTACTCACAAGCTCTCAACCTCTTCTGCCATGGGAGCTGTCCCACCATGTTTCAGTGATGGAAATTGCATCATAGTTATTCAGCCTAATGCAGATCTCTAGGTCCTCCTGATTATTCCCATACTCCATGCGTTGCTATATAAGCATTTCAGGCTTTCACTCTTGCAGTCTGACCATCCCCAGACACTTCCATGGCTATCAACCTAGCAGTAAGCTCTGCATGTGCTGATTCCTTATTACTTGATCCTCATGGTACATCTCTGTAAGACTTTAAGTGTTCTTTTGTGTCCCCAGCATGCTGCAAGGTAACAGGCTGAAGGCTCTTATTAGCCTCCCACTCTGGTGTGCTGTCCCTCAGCTTATACTCATTGCTAGGTTTGCTTACAGTAAGCCTGGCTTTCTCCCTCCCCACTTCCAACCTAGTTTAAAGCATGATTAATAAGCCCAGCCAATCCCTGTGATATAAACTTTCTTCCACTTGGAGAGAGATACACCCCATTTGCTGCCAGCAAACCTGTCGTTGTGCAGAGTGACCCGTGGTCAAAAAAGCCAAAGTCCTGCTGGAGGCACAAGACTTGAGGCCAAGATTTGAGCAGGTGAGTCTTCCTCATTCTTTCTGGGTTAGTCCCTTCAACAGGGAGGATAGCAGAGAATACTACCTGTTCTCCCACTCCCTTGATCAGTTGACCCAAGGCCTTAAAGTCTCTCTTGATAGCCTTCAATTTTCTTCTTTCAAGGTCATCATTGCCTATCTGGAAGGTTAACAATGGGTAATAATCTGTGGGCCATACCAGGGAGGGAAGCCTTCATATTGCATCCTTGACCTGGGCCACCAGTAGACCGCAGACCTCCCTTTGAGGTGGGTCAGGTCTGCATATTGGGCTTTTTGTTTGTTTCAAAAGGGAGTCTCCTATAAAAATGACTCTTCTCTTCTTTTTGATATAAGATGTATGTATGGTGGGCTTAGGTTTCCTTAATTTTGAGAATTCCTCTAAGCCAGATGATTCACTTTTCTCACTGGCTGCCTGTACCTGCAGGACATCAGACCTCTTCTGCAAGGGCACCTGGGTGGCTCTGGTAATAACTGAAGCAATACTCCCACCATGGCAGGTGGGAACTTGTTGCCACAGCCCCACATTGAGGGAATGGGGGAAGGTGAGGGAGGCGGAAGTGGACGAGTCAGGTGTTTGTTTACTGCCTTGACCATGGACTTGCCTCCATTCCCTCTTTTCCTTTAGGTTACTGGCCTTGGTCTGGCAGGGGGTGACTGCTTGACACTCAGTATGTTTTAATGGGTAATCCTTTCTCTACATTGGGGCAGTCAAAGCTTGGTGCCACCTGTCTATCTCATCTTCTGCTTCCCTGATGCTTCTAAGCCTGTGAACGTCATCTTTTAATCTTTCAAACTCATCTTCTAGATGTGCTGCTTGCTTGAGTAGAAAATCTACCTGCTCACAGCATATACACAGATCCCTGGTACCAAGGAGAGATTGAGGCATTCTCTGCAACCAGTGATCTGCATCATTGCCTGCTTCATTTCATCCTCTGTCTGTGTTCCCATCTTCACCTTGGCTGGCACCAGGAGTTTTCCCTTCTTCTGCCAAGTGGAGACCATTATACTTACTTGATATGGTGTTGTGGTTTCTGGGTTAGGCCTTGGGGTTTTGTAGTTTGGGTCTTTCCCCTCACACACCCCTCACGTGCTACTTGCTGCACTCCAGTGAGAAGGCTAGCTTTTCTGTAGCTGCTCTCATGCCAGAAATCACCATGTGAGAATCTGTACATGCCAACACAAAACTGCTACAGATTTAACTGTAAGCCATTTTACAAAGTTACCTCAGTGTTTGTAGCATGTGCACATTGCTAACAGAAAATTGTGATCAATGTTAATCAACACCGATACAGTGACATCCTAACAAGAATAGACAGCAATTATCTTAAATATATTAGGCAAAGTATACTTAATAGATTTGCAATATTAAAACTTTTGCAAAGTCTTACAGATTATTTCTATAATTTTAGAATGCTTTGTTGGAAATACAACCATGGCTGCTCACTGAAGAACTCACAATAAGACCGCAATGCCTTTTTTCCCCTCTGATATTCAGTTCCTGCTATGGCATAGCACTTGTTCATACAAACTTTTATCCTGCTATCTGTTTCAACAGATAATATAATTTTAGATAGTATCAAATTACAAAATATAGGTGGCAAGCAGTTATCAGAGCATTGTACCTGCCCTTGTAAGTGTCTGCATGTATATGCTTACATATCTGATCCCTGGAAACCTTCAAAATTAGGTTGGACAGTACTCTGAGTAACCTAGACTAGTTAAAGACATCCCTGCTAACTACAGTGGCATCAGTTTAAATGACCTCTAAGGGTCTCTTCCAAATCAAAACATTTTACAGTTCTATGGTTCGAGTGTCTTTTAATACACCACAAGATTTTTCTTTAGTCTGTCTTGTTGTTCTTCCTGCACTGTTATAGATAGATGTTCTTGTACCTTGCAGTTAGAATTACACCTCAATATTTAACATATCTGTTGGCCTTTCTGGCTGAGAATTATTTGAAGGTCCTGATGACATTAAGTATTTAATAAAGAGTAATGAATCCAAAAGTCAGTCCTGTGCTGCCTTCTTACATTTTCCTATTAACTGGGAATATGTTCTGTAAACTAGTTTTCTCCTAATTTTAAAGCAATTTTGTTTAAAAACATGCAGATTGTTTCATGAATCACCTTTCATATAAAACTGCAGTACAAGAGACATAAATAAAAATGTGTCTAAACCGACACAAAGAAAGGCAAATGATCATGTTCCCTTGTCTCAGCTGAAATAACAACACTAATATAGATCATAATATTCAAGGTTTAGAATAAACTCATAGTTCACAATGTGACAAGATCCAGGAGCTTTCCAGAAGGAACACAATGAGGTATTTTAGCAAATCTAATCAAGTCATCAGTATGCACTGACTTAGTAAGCTATCTTTTAAAATAATTATTCAGTGATCTATAATTCATATCTTCATTAACATCTACACCCATATTGCACTGAAAGAATGCATAAGTGTAAATCTCTGCATATAGAAAGATGGCAAATATTTTCTGTCACCAGCTGCTTAAATGTAGTACTACAATTTGGTAAGAGTATTTGAAATAGAATGTTAGGGGTGTTTTCTTCTATCGACACCTTCATCAACCAAGTAAACAAAATCTGAAACTGCTTCCACTACTTCTCTGAGTCCGATGTATAAATGAAATCTTAGTACTATATCCTCTACTAGTGCTAGAGAGAGTAATGACTGTGATATGAGACAATGTGAGGCTCTGGGCAGAATACTGATAAACAATTTTAAGGAATTCCCAACTTTCAAAATTCAAGATATATCACTGGTGGAATTTTCATTATCATATTGCTAGATTTGTGTTAGTGGTAATTCTTGGATTTTTTTCCTAGAGTATGTAACACATAGATACTGTTTCTATCAATATATCCTCTATCTTTAAAGATCTTTCTATAGTACCACAGTGATAATACTGTACTTAATTTCTTCAGGTGTACTTTTGAGTTTCTGGGATATTTATGTACTTGTCCTATCACTGTTTCTTCAGAAACCTCTACTTCACATTCACTAGTCTTATTTTTTATTTTATTCATAATTAACAACATTTCCTTCCTGTTTATATTTAATTGTCTGAACTTGGCAACTGTAACTACTGGTGAGTTTTCCTCAATATACTACTGGTGATCATTAAGACAAAAAGAAAACAAGTATTAATACTTATTACGTTAAAAATAATTCTCCTTCCTGTAAAGCACACTGGTTCTCTTAGTAGAGTTAATTGCCTGCCTATCTGAATCTCACAGCAGTTATTTTCCTATTTTCAGAGATTTGAGAGGACATGTAATGTTTTCCTTTCCTGACTTGTATTAGCTTATATTTTAAATAAGAAAGTAATTTTACTTAAGAAAAAAAATATTGCCATGTAGATGGTATAACTTACTGTTTGCTTTTTCCTGACAACTTTTTACTATACATGGAAGCTATATTTCATGCACAGAAATATCACTTTGTTTTCTCTCTTCCCTTTCTCATCTCTCTGTAGCTCTCATTGCTCTCAAGCTGGGATTTATATACCTCTTCCATTTCATACTTCAGTTAGGGAATATTAATAAGGAAATCATGACCAAACAGTTGATGAAGGAATAACAAAATCAAGAAGCTGAGTCTTCTGGATTATAACTGTTGAAAATTAAGAACAAAACCACTTTTTTCATTTATTGGTCAGACTATCCTGATCAAAATGGATGAATACAAAACTAGAAAATTATCTCGTCTCTCAGGTTACTGGATGCTGTTTAATGATAAAGTAACATTTACTACCCAACAGTAAAACCTGAAGGGTAGATATATATAGGAGCAAGTGTCAAGGATGTTTCAAAGTCTCAGGTGACAGTGAACAATTCATTACTTGCAGACTCCTGTGCCCTTTCTCTCCCCACAGCTGACATTGGGAATGGAAACACAAAAAGTAGCTAACATGATATAAGAAGGGACAAAGTAAAATTTATATGAATAAAAGTCTTAGAAAGACAAATGTTAACAATCCTGCATTGAGTGTGATTTTCCTACAGATTTATGACTTGGTAAAAAACCCAATAGTGTCAAACAGCACTCAAAGAAAATCTCTGTGAGCTTATCCAAGAAAATTGCATCAGACAGAAAACTGATGAAGTGACATTTAGACATAGGTAGAAAGGAAAGTTTTCAAGATCAGAAAAAAAATTTCATTATCCTTTGAGGATTATATACAAAATAGTTGATCTACCTGTCATGCACGGTATTGACATCCTATCTTTTGACTCACAGCACAGAGTATGTCCAGTTACTTTCAACAACATGCTATTTAGAATCTTTCCACAAGATTTACTTCACTTAAAAAGTAACAATATAAACTCTTTACATGATAAAATAAACTGAAATACTAGTCTGTGTGAAAGTCTGTGCCAAAAATAATTGCCAACCAACTCTGTCAGTATTACTACACAATTACCCAAAAGATAATAAAACTAAAAAAAAAACAAACACAAAACGAACCCAAACCCCTTCCAAAAACAAACAACAAAAACCAACTCACCAAAAACCCACAAACATAAAGCCCAACAACCAAAAAAACCTAATTGTTTTAACTTTTGTGAAAGTACAGTTTACTGTATGTAACTACTACAACATTTAGTGAGATTTGTTAAACAATATTAATGAACTGTACATGACATTTGCCAACAATTAATCCTTAAAGGCAGCAAGCTACCTTACATCTGCATGGATGACAAAGACTGAGTAAATATTACTGTGGGTGACATTGGATATCATCATATACAAATATAACACACTGTGTGGGATGATTTCCCAAGTGAATAGTCTCTTTGTTTCACCATATTAAACAGTGTTTGTTAACTCCTAACACCCGACTTGAGTAGAATTTCCTTGTATCACAAACGGAGGCTGATAATTCATAAATTGGTAATTGATACACACACAACTTCATTAATTTCTAATGTGAACTCCTTAGCAGTATAAAGAGAGACATTGTTACCCAAAGACAGGTGTGCTGGTTTGAACTAATTGGAGGCTTTGAATAAGAAATTAGACTATAAGCTGAGAAAGGAAAACACTGCTGATGCTACTTCACTCATAAGTTTACTGAAAAAGAAAAAAAAGTGGTAACCCAAACATAGATAAGAGAGCTGCCTGAGCTACTCTGGCTGCCGCATCTGTCTCCCTACCTTCTTAGCTGGATCTTTATAATTTTACTAACTTCTTTCCTGCTGCTAATCCCCCTGGCCAATATACCTTTGCTTATCTGGTGCATAAGACAGATGGTGAGATAACATTGGGAAGGGAGGTTAGAAACCCCTCTTAGGGGTTTTTAAGGGGGCTGTGGTATTTCTGTCATGGAGGAAGATTGAAAGAATTTTTTTAATTTCAGGGATTATTTTTTTTTCTTGGGTTGGATTCAATATAACTGAGATAGCTACCAATGTTGGTTTTGATGCTTTTAATAAGTCAGAAAATATTATTAATCAAATCAGCTGCTCTAGTAAGGGTGATTCTGCCAGAGGCTAGTGTTCCTGACCCCGTCAAAATTTCTATTCAAAGACCATGGTGATATATCTGACATGTGTAATTGTATTCTTATTAATTATAATTTTATTCCTAATTTCTGCTCTAAGCCTGAAAGCGTCTGCTATGACATTTAAAAAGCAGCTAGATCGAGCTCATAAAAAGAAAACTGAAGGTATGTAAGTTCAAGCTTAACATTCATTTAGCTCTGGCTGTATGCCCAGAGAATGTACCAATAACATTTCTCCTGTTGACAATAACAAGACAGGCAGTCAAGGACAAGCCACTCAGGACTCACAAATCTCTATTTCTATAATTTCTATTAGCAGTTTGAATTCTCAGACCGACAATTCTGATTTAAGGCAGCAGCAGCTCAAGTTCCTCAAAATTCAGATCCATTAGAAGGCAAATCTTCCATTATACTGGCCCCTGCAAAGATGAGACCTAAGATTGGATCAAAGCATGGCTCAAAGGAAGACTTAGGGACCAGGTACCTCTGGTGCTCAAGAGAAGGAGGAAGAAGAGGAGAAAATTAATCTTCAAGATTTGACCTGTTGACTGAGAGCTAACTATGAGGACAATTGAGGATTACCTACCAAGGGAAAAGATGGCTCTCAGGAGATTAGGAATACTGTTAGGAGAGTTTTGTTTGGCCAGGCACCAATAGACCAGCAAGGAGAGGAAGAGGAGAAGGATGACATCCAGAGCTCTAATGATCCCCTCAGAGAGGTCAGGGAAGTTAGAAAAGAATCTTGGTGTGGTTAGCTTGTGGACATGTCTTCTACTGGCTATGGATATGAGATACACATCCTGAAATGACTTGCCATAGGTAGTCAGGAAGTGGAATCCAGGGAATTAAGCTTCTGAAGGAGTTTGCTGTGAAGGAAGTGCTTTATGGAGATCATGCCATACATGAGCCTGATAACTTTATTCTTGGAACAGGTCTCATAAAGAAGCTTATTGAACTTGCTCCTTCATCCTATGCTATCATCTTGGCTAGCAAGTTTCTATCAAAGGGTGATAATGGAAGACTGCTCACTGGTGGGTTGTTGGTGAGTTCATTGACCGACTGAGGCAGACAGAGGACAGCTTGTTGCATTCTACAACAGTCTCTGCCATACAAGCTATGGCTACAGTGTTAAAGGATATGACTACAAGGATAGAGGATGGCATTAAATATAGCATGAAAGAACTGAAGGAGGAACTTAAAACCTCCATATCCAATCTGGCGAAGGATACCATTCCTTCACCATCTGAATGACTGCATGTTTCAGGAACAGACACCCACCTCCTGTAAGGCAATTCTCTCCCAGGAGACAAATTCCACCTAGACATCAGCAATCACATGCATGACTTTGGATAATCCTGCGTGACCAATTTGGTGTGTACAGGAAGAAGTGGGGTGGTCAATCTACTCCAGTTTTTTTCAAAGAGAGTCAGGGAACTAAAGAGTGGCAGAAACAGAAACAGCAATGCCAGAAAAGTAGCTGTCACTTCTTCAGCTCCTCAGAGCAATTGCAATTATTCTAATAATTGTAATTCCTCTCACAACAATAACAACCACTGTGTACACCCCACAAGCCATGTTCAGCATTAGAGGTACCCCTCCTTTAACCAGGAGGAGGAAAGGGAGAGTGGAGAAAACCGAATCTATTGGAATGTGTTCATTAAGTGGCCTGGCAGTTCAAAAGTTCAGAAATACAGGGCTTTAGTTGATACAGGTGCTCAGTGTACTTTATTGTCATTGAATTGCAAAGGGAAAGAGGCTATAACTATTTCTGGAAACACTGGTGGATCTCAAGAGTTAACTAAATTGCAGGCTGAGATAAGTTTAACTGGTAAGGAACGGAAGAAGCATTCTATTGTAACTGGTCCTGATTCTCCTTGCATTCTTTTTGAGAGAAGGTTGCTTCAAAGATCCTAACGGGCATAAATGGGCTTTTGGTATAGCATCTGTAGAAATTGAAGATGGTAAATTGAAGTTGTCCGTCAGACCTAAATTTTCAGATAAATCTGCCGTTGTGGAACATTATGATATAGAGGACATGAAACTACCAATTGCTACTGAAACTGCATCACAGGCAGCACAGAACTAACCGTGCCTCTTTGTTGCCCATTCATCAGCTGATTCATCAACTGGAAAGTCAGAAGGTCATCGAGAAAGCTCATTCACCTTTCAACAACCCGATTTGGCCCATGCACAAGGTTAATGGCACCTGGTAACCCACAGTGGACTTCCGTGCCCTCAACGAGGTGACTCCACCCACGAGTTCAGCTGTACTGGACATGCTGGAACTCCAATATGAAGTGGAATTGAAGGATGCCAAATGGTATTCTACCACAGACATTTCTAATGCCTTCTTCTCTATTTCCATAGCAAAGGAAAGCAGGCCTCAGTTTGCATTCTCCTGGAGAGGAATCGCGTATCAGTTCAACTGTTCGCCTCAGGGGTGGAAACACAGTTCAACAATCTGCCACTCAGTGATCCACAGTGCATTGCAGAAAGGTAGAGCTCCAGAACACACACAATTCATTGACAACATCATTGTGTAGGGCCAAACTGCTGAGAAAATCTTCAAGAAAGGTAATAAAATAACTGACATTCTCTTGCAAGCAGGTTTTTCCATTAAGAGAGACAAGGTCAAAGGATCTTCCAGAGAAATAAAATTTATAGGAGTGTGGTGGCAGGATGGTCTCCATCACATTCCACAGGATGTGATAAACAAAATTTCCTCCATGGCAGTTCGCACAAACGAAAAGGACACTCTATCTTTCTTGGGTGCAGTGGGATTCTGGAGACTACACATTCCTGGATTCAGTCAAATTGTCAAACCTCTGCATGATGTGACTCGTAAAAGAAACCATTTTGAGTGGGGACCTGAACAACATGCAGCCTTTGATCAGATAAATCGAGAAGTAATCCACGCTGTGGGCTTGGGACCTGTTTGATCTGGTCTGGACATTAAAAACATTCTGTATATGGCTGTGAGTGACAATGGTCCAACTTGGAGCCTTTGGCAGAGAGCTCCAAATGAAACATGTGGTCGTCCACATGGTTTCTGGGTTTGTGGCTACATAAGTTCAGAGACAAATTACACCACAACAGAGAAAGAAATACTAGCAGCCTATGAGGGAGTGAAGACAGCTTCTGAAGTGATTGGAACTGAATCACTATTGCTTTTAGCTCCTAGATTGCTAGTGCTAGACTTGATATTCAAAGGCAAAGGTTCATCACTGCATCATGCCACAGATGCAATCTGGTCTAAATGGATGGTTTTGATAACCCAGTGAGCACTCACGGGTAATCTTGATCAACCTGGTCTGATAGTGGTGATCACCAACTGTCCGGAAGTCACCGGCTGTACAAAACCTCCAGAGGAGAAGCCAATTCGTGATAATGAAGCTCCTCTCTATAGTATCTTCCTGATCACCATTCACAGATGTTTCCTGTTGTCTTTTTGGGAATAAGCAAAGATGGAAGTGAGCAGTCTGGAGTCCTATCAGGAGAGTTACTGAAGGGGTTCTGTAAACAGAGCAGGACCTGCCCAATCAGATTTTGTACAAACAGTGAATGGTAATAGAGTTCCTGTTGTACATGAAAAGAATCTGTTAGGGAAAAGTGGGTATATTCTCCTTCGGGCAAAGAGAACCTGTCTGAGGGGTGGTTTCTGCAGAAGGTCCTGGTCATACATACTGGGTATTACAAGAAAGTGGTGAAATCCAGTGTATTCCACAGAGAAATATGACCATAGCTGAAAGAGTTTAAATTCAGCATGTATAATGCGAGCTGTTAGGAGTTTTCTGTTCCAACACGAGAATCTTCAGTATGTGAGCATGAACCCAATGTAACCTGGGAGTCCCTGGTCTCATCTCATCTGTGAGGAGACAAACTGGTTTTTGTTTTCTGAGCTTTTGAATCACCTACATCCAAGATACACCCATAATGAAGTTTGAACTGAATTTGTAATATTCATTGCTGTAAATTAGACAGATTAGATTAGACAGATAAATTGCAGATTAGATTAGACAGATAAATTGCAGTAAACTCTGAGTGAAGTAGATGGGAGTAGATTGTGCTGGTTTAAACTAATTGGAGGATTTGAATAAGAAATTAGACTATAGGCTGAGAAAGGTAAACAGTGATGATGCTACCTCACTCATAGGTTTACTGAAAAAGAAAAAAAAAATGTTTTAAGAGTTGTAACCCAAACATAGATAAGACAGAGCTGCTTTAGCTGCTCTGTCTGTTGCATCTGTCTCCCTACCTTCGTAGCTGGACCTGAATAATTTCACTAACTTCTTTCCTGCTGCTAATTCACCTGGCCAATCTACCTTTTCTTCTCTGGTGCGTAAGACAGATGGTGAGATAAGATTGGGAAAGGGGAAAGATAGTAGGGTGGTTAGAAACCCCTCTTAGGGATTCTGATCTCTGAGAGGAGTGTGGTGTTTCTGTATTACCTTTTTAACATGTATTTCTCTAAATATCTGTTTTATATTGTAAATATTTGCTTGTATATTGTGCAAAGCTCTAAATATAAGGCTTCATTCCTTAACTTCTAGTCGACAGAGTCCTAGTCTGGGTTATTTCAAAGTGGTGGGGGCGGGGGGAATGGGTAACTGCCAAACCACCACAGAAATACATAAATATAGGATATTCTACTACAATAAATTGAAAAAATATGCACTATTCCATGCAGAAAAAAATCAATTAGTATAATATATATAGACTGTATACAATATACAGGCTGTTGCTCCAGTTTAGGCCATGAACATACCCAGTTTTGGAGATCAGAATCGACTCTTACCCCTTTTCAGGAGTAAGAACAAGGACACTGTACACTGATTGGAAGTTCAGAGAGAAATTTTATTTATAAGAGCACATATATATAATGCAATCAGGTAGAATTACTACAAAATCCACTAGGCCCAAACCAGGCTTCTAGAATCCTCCACCCCTACTACCCCCAGTCAGCCTGTAAGGTAGACCAAAGCTGCCTCTCCCAGGTGGTCTTACTAGGCCTCAGTGGCCTGTCAAGTCCCCCATGAACCATAATATATGAACGCGAGCTGCTCAGAGAAGTGAAGGTCAGGGATGAGAAGTGGGGGAAGTGCAGTCCAGCACTATCTTTTAAACCGTGATACCAGAAAGGGAATAGAATAACAATATTACAATATTCTAGGACAAGCAGGTCCACCATCCTTGGATGGGCCTCTGTCCCTATGGCTTTGTTTAAGGGGGACATGGGACCCCTCAAACTACCACAACTGTTTACAGTATTTTCTGTAACATTTAAGAACTTTCTGATAATGTAAAAAATGCAAGCACCAGCACTGCAGAACCTGGAGGTTTTGTGGTTTGTTTTTTTTTTTTTAGTGAGGGGAAAAGTTCTATATATTCTTAGTCTACTATTTACCTTACTCTTGTAAAATCATACACAGCAAAAATGAAAGTTATATCATATCTTAAATAGTAGATTCCAATATATGAGCACATAATTTGAATAACTGGAATTCAATTAATATTCTAACAATTTAATTATGAGTATTTGGAGCCCTCACTAAAGGCTTTGCTATAAACTTGTCCTTATTTAAATTTCTAAGAATTTGATTTCTTACAGGGATGATGAATTTTGATTCTGTTTCTTGTTGTTGCTTTGAGAGTTCTGTGTGCAGAATTTTCATCTTTAAATATTTATGATTATGATGCTTATAATTGAGGACAAATTTCACAATGTTGACTGGAACAATTGTTTAACATATATTTTATGTGATGCAATACATTTGTAAAGCAGCAAGTAGGCCTGTCACATATTAGCAAATCAAAAGACTGTTTCAAAAAGATGAGTGGATAAATCTGTCCAAGGAACAAAGTCCATAAAAGTTTTTCTTTTCAGTTAAATCTGACTTTTTCTTCAACAAACAAATTACACATGATGAAGGAAAAAAAATAATGGACTGTATTCCATACTAGAGAAGCATAAGGAAGAAAGAGCATCAGAGGTAAAATGTGGTGAACTGACCACAACCACCATTTCATATACTTCTGAGCCACCTGGTATGAAGGAAGAGATAGAAATGGAGATGTGTGTTTTAAATGGAGATGTTCCTGCCCATGGCAGGGGGGTAGGGACTAGATGATCCTTGGGGTCCCTTCCAACAACTTGGGGTCCCTTCCTAACAACTCTGATTCCTCCAGGCTCATTCAATGCATCTTAAAAGGTTTCACACTTATTCCTGGCATCTTTGCAGTTTTGCAAGTAAGCAGAACAAAGCAGCTACACAGAGCCTCTCAGCATAAGTAAGAAGGCTCAGCTAGCACCCATGGGTGACGTTAGAAGGACCATCATTAGAGACACGTATTCCTACCTAACCAGGGGCCCACCAGGCCCCCTGGCCTTTCTCCCCTTCCTAGTCACCCGGTGTGAACCATGAAGACTTACCAGTGATGACAGCAGGGGAATTCTGCTGCCCCGTTGAGCACAGCTTGGGACTTTAGCTTTTCCTGGGGCCCATTATAAAGCAGAATAGGCAGGGAGGGCAAAGTGGTCATACCTGGAGTGGGAGGAGACTGCAACAGAACCTAGGTGCTCTGGGTTTGGGGGAAAAAGGGAAAAATACAGTGTGGGGTGGGAGAGAGCAGCCAGGGTGGAAAAGGGGAGGTGGTGCTGAAAAGAGGGACATGGAGAGGAAAAGGATGGAGACAAAAGGAGGAAGATGGGGGGAAATAGGAGATGGAGAGGAAAGGAGGGAAATGGGAGGAAGTGAGATTAAAAAAAACCCCAAAAACATAAAAATACAAACTGGGCTGCAGTGTTTGCACTAAAATGGCCTTTGCATAAGCAACCCTTTGTCATCTCTGGAGTAGTAACCAGATATCTCCACTGGCTCACTGTGCTGGCTGGAGAAGAGCAAGTCACAAAAATGAGGAAATAAAGAGGAAAACTAAGAAATAAAAATGAAAAAAATAAAAACAAATACAAATTATATACACACAAAGTGTGAGGTCTTTCAGCAAGTTCTGCATGGGGCAGCAAAGTGCCCTTGTGGCTGAGAGGGTCAAGGGCATCCTGGGGTGCACCAAGTAAACTGTAGCCAGAATGCCTAGGGAGGTTCTTCTTCCCCTCTGCTCTGCCCTGCTGAGACCACACCTGCAATACCATGTTCACTTTTGGTCTTCCCAGTTCAAGAGAGACAGAGACCTGCTGGAAATAGTCTAGCAAAGAGCCATGAGGATGACCAGAGGACTTGAACATCTCCCCTAAAAGAGAGACTGAGAGCCCTGGGGCTGTTTAATCTGGCGAAAAGAAGGCTGAGGTGATTTGATCAATGTCTGTAAGTACCTGGATTGTGAGTACTAAGGGGATGGGGCCAATCTCTTTTCAGTGGTATGCAGTAATGAGACAAGGATCAGTCGATACAAATTGGAACACAGAAGGTTTCACCTCAACACAAGGAGACAATTCTTTACAGTGAGGATGACAGAGTCCTGGAGCAGGCTGCCCAGGGGAGTTATGGAGTCTCCTTCTCTGGAGACTGTCAACACCCACCTGGATGCATTCCTGTGCAGACTACCTTGGGTGATTCTGCTTTTGGCAGGGAGTTGGACTTGACGATCTCTGGAGGTCCCTTCCAACCTCTAACTTTCTGTAATTCTGTGAAACTGAAGGACTCAGGGAGTAGGGCTGGAGTTGACAATGCTAATGACACCCTGGAAATTCAACCTTGCACAAAGAATATGTAAAAAATAGACTGATACTGCTTACCTGCATCTTCTAATCTTAGTTAAATTTTAGTCTATAAGGTTTTCTGCAGATACTGTAGACAGCGGTGATTTCACTAATGAGCAAGGTGGTAAGTATATNAAGTTCCTTTATTTCAGTCCAAGTCAAATAATTGGAATAATTCTCATTTTCTTAAAAAGGTCTTTCTTTGGGACTAACCATTACCATAATGAGTTAGATTGTGGTGATGTCAGAAGCACTGATACTTAGCAACAAATTTGGAAAAAAAAGAAAATCTGGAAGAGAATTTTTTTCAGTAGAACATTCAACAACTTTGGATATGTCTTTAAACATTTGTGATCAGTCTCTGCATATCTGCATTTTCAATTTGGCTGTTAACTGGCATGTCTAGAATTACCAAAAAAGGGAGCAGCATGACTCTCTCAGGACTCTATAGGGCTTTCAAACCAGTACATCAAGCTTTCAAAAGACCCTTCCCAAAGTTTATGGTCTCAGATGTCAGAGATGTGTTTTCAATGCCCTTTTCCTTGCTTTTTTTTTTTTTAATGTATGAATGAAAATCATGATAAAAAATTTATCCTTATCACAATAGCTTTAGTCTCCATAATATTGTTCACACTGATGGTGTATTTTGCTGTCTTTATATGCCTTTTAAAAGATATTACTCTGATGCTGTATTGCATGGCGTTTTGAGTAGCTATTGATACCTGTGCAATGTGAATGTAAACCGCATCTAATTTAGGTCCTGATTAAAGCATTGTTTTGTTCAGGAGTAACTCCCTAGAGAAGGGGCAGGACTCTGAATTGTCATGACTATAATCTTTATAAGACGGGGAGGGGAGGGGAATTGTAATGAGTCGCTAATTGGATTACCATAATGTTTTATATTTTATACATACATTTCAATTCCCAGTTTCAAATCGTTTTAGCTATCCGATTTCCATTAAAATCAATTGGAGTCCTGTGTCTTAAGTATCACATAGGACTATGCAATGCATGAGAAAATAATTATGGACATAAAACTAGACTCATGAATTTTGGTAGATATCCCAGCTGTGTTAGCTGTGTAGATCTTCGTATATTTAATTTCTCCTTGGTATGAAACAATTTAAAAATAGCAAGTTTTGGAAACGTTTTGTGATTATAGAAGCCTAGTAGTTGCAGAAGGAAGCCTAGTAAGACTATGATAAGCAGGTCCACTAGCATGCCTTCTTTTCTAATTAAATTGTAATAGTACTATTGTGGTATTTTATGAGGTCATTATCCTGTACCCAAACTATGAGGCTGAAAGATGAGCACTATATTCCAAGACTGGAACAACATTATTGCCTTGTAAAACTGTGCAGCAGCACAAATTCTGCATTTCTTCAGGCTAGGCACCAAAGAAACGCATTAAAATCTCCTAATGGGTGTCTAAGTAGCTCCTTCTCTGCACTGACTATATAGAAAATCCAGGTGCTGACTTCAGAGGATATGTTTTTTTCCTAATATTCATCTGCCAGAACGGGGCTAGTAAGGAAATACTTAAGGGTTCAGCAAATTATGTAACTAGTAGCTTTAGCAGCTGCACATAATAGAAAAAGTATTAAAGATGCCAGAAAAACTAAACTGTTTCTTTTAAATTTAAATAAGGTATACTTTGGAATAGTTGCTATTTTGGTGCTATCAGAATTATGTGACATGAAACACAGTGGAAAAGACATGTAAATATTACTTAAAAAAAAAAAAGTTTTAAAAATATATTAAATTCAGTATTTGAAAATAAAGACTAAATGGGCTTGCTAAGTCTTATTTTCCTTAGAAAAAAATCTGCAAATTAACTGGGACACACAAAACTTTGTCCTTGGATTCAAGGTCATTTTACAGTGGAATTGTTTTTATTATTAAAAAGAAGACTGAGTGTATTTGGTACCAATAAATATAAAACTCTATGGTCATTACAAGGCACAAACAGAGGAGACCTATGAAATACCAAATAGATTCACTAAGAAGAAGTACTGAAGCAACTGCATTTATGTCCAACAAAGTCTCCCTTTTCCCCCTCACAATTCACAGAATCACAGAAAGGGGCGGGGCGGGGGGGGTGTAGTTGAAAGGGATCTCCGAAGATTATCTAGTTCAACCCCTCTGGCAATTCACACAGGAACATATACAGGTGGGTTTTGGATATCTCCAGAGAAGGAGGTTCCACAGCCTCTCTGGGCAGCCTGTTTTCAGTGTTCCCTCTTACCCTCTAAAGTGAATAATTTTTTCCTTAGGTTTAGGCAGAAAGTCCTGTGTTCCAGCTTGCCCCTCATCGTTTCACTGGGCACCACTGAAAGAAATCAGGACCCATCCTCTTGAAACTCACCCTTTAGATATTTAGACACATTGATAAGATCCCCTCTCAGTCTTCTCTTCTGGCTTACAAGCTCCAGTTCTCTAACTTTTCTTGTAAGACATGCTCCAGTATTTTCAGTAGCTTTGTGGCTCTCCTTTGGACTTTTTTCAGTAGTTCCCTGTCTATTGAATGGGAGAGCTCCAAACTGGACACTACTCCAGATGTGGCCTCACTTGGGCAGAATAGAGGGGGAGAAGAACTTCCCTGGATCTGCTGGCCACACTCTTCTAAAAGCATCCCAGGATACCACTGGCCTTCTTGGCCACAAAGGCTCATGGTGAGCTTCCTGTCCATCAGGACTCCAAGGTCTTTCTCCACAGATCCAGCAGAGCCAATCCGAACCTGTACTGGTGCACGGGGTTACTCTTCCCTAAATACAGGACCCTACACTTGCTCTTGTTGAACTTCATTTATGTTCCTCTCCAGCCTGTCCAGATAATTCTGCAGGGTAGATGTACGGTAGGTGTATTCAGGCAACAGGTCTGGTCCTTGACCAAATCCAGTGAGAACTATCACCTTGTTTGATCAGTACAGACAAAATAATATATTTGTCATGAGTAGATTTGAGCTTAAAGAAACACTCAAGTTTTCCAAAGCAGGCGCTCCTTTCTGATTTATTATCTAAAAGATGAAAAGAGCCCTCAGCAATCAATGAAACAAGCAAGCAATAACTCAAACTCAGCCCCAAACACTGATCATTGAGGAGCAAAAGGAGTCATTACTTTTCATGCACTCCATTCACATTTCTAACCCACTTGTGCTCCAAACAGACATATTCAGCTGTGAATCTACAACTGCATGCTTTGGCATGTAGATCATGTTTGTTTGTAGATGAAAGAGTTTTCAGGAAGTTCTTTGTCAATCACTGTCATTAATTCCATGGCTGTAAATTTCACTGTCATAGCATTTACTGAGCAAATAAAAACTGTGGGACCTAGAGGAATATTTTCCCAGTGAGGAAACTGTTTTGAGAAAAACGGACTCACTTTTTGCTCCGTTATACTTCAAAATCGTGCATAGGGTTGGGCACACATTCAAACACTGTGCATCCTTACAAGATCAGTAACATGCAGATTTTTCTGGACATATCACATACCCTGAAGTCCAAGAGGTTTTGCAAAATGGATGTATTTGTTGGTTAGACTGGAAAAAAAAGAAACATGTATGTACTGTTCCTATAATTATTATATTTTTAATAAATATTTTTGGTATAATAAAGAATTATATATATTTTTATAATATAAACATTATTTTATTATCACAGAATTAGCCAGGTTGGAAAAGATCTCTAGGATCATTGAGTCCAACCTATCACTTAACTCTTCTAATTAACTAAACTATGGCATTAAGTGCCTCATCCAGACTCCTTTTAAATACCTCCAGGGATTGTGACTCCACCACTTTCCTGGGCAGCCAGTTCCTATGGGCAATCACTCTTTCCATGTAGAACTTCTTCCTAATGTCTAGCCTAAACCTGCCCTGACACAATGTAAAACTGTGTCCTCTTGTTCTATCACTGGTTGCCTGAGAGAAGAGACCAACTCCTGCCTGGCTACAACCTCCTTTCAGGTAGTTGTAGAGAACAATAAGGTCTCCCCGGAGCCTCTTCTTCTCCAGGCTGAACAAGCCCAACTTCCTCAGTCACTCCTCACAGTGCTGTTCATATTTATCTATGTTTCCAGGTAACTTCAGGGCTTGCCTGGAAACAGACATTAATGTCCCACGAGTACTGAGTGAGCTGGCAGGTTACTCTCCATAATCTTTGAAAAGTTGTAGTGGGTTTGCAGTGACCTGCCTCCCCACCTTTTGAAACCCCAGCTAAAACTCAGAAAAACACACTGG
>VWZI01001003.1:25905-38236 GCA_013396835.1 Psilopogon haemacephalus
TCCCCTCCTCTCCTCTTTCCTCCTTTCCTTTCCCTTTCCCCAGCATCTCCCTCTCCTCGGATTCCTCATCACAGCTTCGGCCAGACACTCCTTGAGGGCCAGCAGGGAACGACATGGAAGAGATCCGGACAATTAACCTGAAAGCTCCCTGGAGAAGGGAGTAAGGAGATTGGGGTAAAAAAAACCCTCCAGCTCCGAGCCCTCCACCCGCCCGCTCGCTGCTCTAATTGATCTGGGAGTCAATCAAAGCAGCAGCAGCAGCAGCAGCAGCAGCAGCAGCAGCTTTTACTCAGCTCTGCCCAGCTCTGCGCAGGGCAAGCAAAGCCAGAGGGGGCTGAGGGCAGGAAGGGACCCTCCGGAGACTCTGCCCAGCACAGGTGAGAGGTCAGCCCCAGGGAATGTCTCGATGGAGGCAGAACAAGGCAGCAAAGCATCATAGAATGGTGTAGGTTGGAAGGTGCTCATCACTGCTGGGCACCTGAACACTGTGCAAACAGAGCTGTGGGCATCATCCCCAGATCTTCCCACCTGTGGCTGCTGCTCCTGCTCACCAAAGGGGCTAAGGGAGATGCTGGGAGGAGGGAGGGGGTCTGCTGCTACACGGAGGGGATGAGGAAAGTGGGAATTAAGGATGAGAAGAAAGCCAGGAGAGCAGAAGCAGCAAGAGGCAGGGCTGAAGGCGTCTCCTCATCGTGGAGATGTGCCCTTCAGGTGTGCCTTCAGTTTTGGGGCTCCCCAGTTGAAGAAGGACAGGGATCTGCTGGAGAGGGTCCAAGGGAGGGCTGTGAGGATGCTGAGGGGAGTGCAGCACTGCCTGGGGAGGAGAGGCTGAGGGACCTGGGGCTGCTTAGGCTGCAGAAGAGAAGACTCAGAAGGGATTGGATCAATGTTTGTAACTCTCTGAGGTCTGGGGGTGAGGAGGGGGGGGACAGGCTCTGCTCACTGCTCCCTGCCACAGGCCAAGGAGCAATGGATGGAAGCTGCAGCACAGGAGGTTGCAGCTCAACCCCAGAGGCAACTTCTTGCCTGTGTGGGTCCCAGAGCAGTGGCACAGGCTGCCCAGAGAGGTTGTGGAGTCTCCTTGTCTGGAGCCTTTGCAGAGCCTGTCTGGATGTGTTGCTGTGTGCCCTGAGCTAGCTTGGATGCTCCTGCTCTGGCTGGGGTGGGGTTGGACTGACTGAGCTCTTTGGGTCCCTTCCAACCCCTGCCATTCTGGGAGCCTGGGATCCTTCCCCAATGCCCCTCACTCCCAGAAAAAGCATCTCACTGTGTCCAGAAGGGTGATTAGGTTGCCTTTTGCACAGCAATGTCTCTTTTGCATGGGCAAGGGAGGGGGTGGGAGGAAAAAGGGAGAAAAAAAAAAAAAAAGAAAGAAAGAAAAAAGAACCAGGAGGGAAGCAATAAACATTATCTTTATTTTAGAGGGAAGGAAACCATTAAAAGCCTCTGCAGTGCCCTTTGCAAAGCCCTCTGGCTCTCTGATTTCTCTTCAGAAGACAATTCTGCTATTGCAAGCAGCTGCAGGGAGTGGTTTTGTTGTTGTGAGTGGAGCACACGCAGAGAAATCTCTCTCCTCCTGAAGAGCTCTTGTGTGCATAGACAGGCTCCATCAGTGCCCAGCCTGGATGATTAACCCCAGGATCTGGTTCTCCCATTCAGGATATGAAAAGGACTATGGAGGCATCTGCTTTTCCCCTTGCTCCAAGGAAGGGAGGGCACAAGATGAGGATGCTTCCCCTCTTGGGGTTTTGGTTTCCCCTTTATGGAGAAGTTTGGTCCAGCCCTGCCGGAATCATGCGAGGCTGCCAGGAGGCTGCAGGACACAGATGCATAACCTGGGAGGTGGTGGAGTCCCCAACCCTGGAGGTGTTTGAAAGGAGGTTGGATGAGGCACTTAATGCTGTGGGTTAGCTAATTAGAGTGGGTTAGAATGACAGAATTGAAGAATCATAGAGTCACAGATCATAGAATCATAGAATTACAGAATCACAGAATTACAGAATCAGAGAGTCACAGAATTACAGGATCAGAGAGTCACAGAATTACAGAATCAGAGAATCAGTCAGGGTTGGAAGGGACCACAAGGAGCAGCCAGTTCCAAACCCCCTGCCATGCCCAGGGACACCCTACCCTAGAGCAGGCTGCCCACAGCCTCTGCCAGCCTGGCCAAAAACACCTCCAGGGATGAGGCTTCCACCACCTTCCTGGGCAATCTCTTCCAGGTTCATGTTGAAGTTGAAGTTCCTGGGTTCCAGTTAGTGTCTGCTGCCTCTCATCCTGTTGCAGGACACTGCTGAGAAGAGCTCAGCCCCTTTCTCTTGGCACCCACCCCTCAGGCAGCTACAGACATTGATCAGGCCTCCTCTCAGGTTGTTCTTTCCCAGACTAAGCAGCCCCAGGGCTCTCAGCCTTTCATTACCACATAGATGTTCCAATCCCTTTATCATCCTCACAGCCTCTGCTGTACTCTCTAGCAGATCCCTGTCCCTCTTGCGCTGGGCAGCCCAAAACTGGACACAATACTCCAGACCTGGCCCCACCAAGGCAGAGCAAAGGGAGAGCAGAACCTCCCTTGACCTGCTGGCTACAAAGCATGAGGACAACGAGCCAGAATCCACCAGCTATGGCTGCACCCTCTGCATGGAGCCACTGCTCCTGCAAGCAGCCCTCAGGTTTCCCAAAGCCCATGGGGAAACATCAGATTTAGAGCTTGTGTGTGAAGGGAGAGCAGAACCTCCCTTGACTTGCTGGCTACAAAGCGTGAGGACAACGAGCCAGAATCCACCAGCTATGGCTGCACCCTCTGCATGGAGCCACTGCTCCTGCAAGCAGCCCTCAGGGTTCCCAAAGCCCATGGGGAAACATCAGATTTAGAGCTTGTGCTGGGGCTAATCCCATCCCAGAGGAAAGATGAGCCTCCCTGCCAGCAACCATCCCCAGCAGCAGCAGATTTAAGCCTGCTGCCTGCACGGTGATTCCTATCAGCTTTAACATTATCCCTCAGGCTTACCAGGGACACCCTCCAGGTGTGACTCCACCACCAGCAGAGGTGGAGCCTGCAGACTCCACCTGCAGCTCTGCCTTTGCTTTTCAGTGGCTACAGTGACAGCAGGAATGGTTTGGGGGAGGCTGCAAGCAAGTGGTGATCTGGATCAGGGAGCAGGGGATGGAGCCAGGCTCTGCTGGGTGATGCTCAGTGACAGCACAAGGAGCACTGGGTGGAAATTGAGGCATAGGAAGTTTCATTTAAACATGTGGAGGGATTTTTTTTTTTCCCCCTGTGAAGGTGACAGAACCCTGGGCCAGGATGCCCAGGGAGGTTGTGGAGTCTCCTTCTCTGGAGATATTCAAACCCTGCCTGGATGTGTCCCTGTGTGATCTGCTCTGGGTGATGCTGCTCTGGCAGGGGGTTTGGGCTGGATGAGCTTTGGAGGTCCCTTCCAGCCCTTGATGTTCTGTGATGCTGTGATCCTGTGATTCTGTGACCCTGTGATGCTGCAATGCTGTGATCCTTTGATCATGTGATTCTGTAGTGCTGTGATGCTGTGATCTTGTGATCCTGTGATGCTGTGATCCTGTGATGCTGCAATGCTGTGATCCTGTGATTCTGTGATCCCATGATGCTGTGATCTTGTGATCCTGTGATGCTGTGATCCTGTGATTCTGTGACCCTGTGATGCTGCAATGCTGTGATCCTGTGATGTTGTGATCCTATGATCATGTGATTCTGTGATGCTGCAATTCTGTGATCCTGTGATGCTGCAATGCTGCGATCCTGTGATTCTGTGATCCTGTGATGCTGCAATGCTGTGATCCTGTGATCATGTGATTCTGTGGTGCTGTGATGCTGTGATCCTGTGATGCTGTGATCTTGTGATCCTGTGATTCTGTGATCCTGTGATGCTGCAATGCTGTGATCCTGTGATCCTGTGATTCTGTGATCCCATGATGCTGTGATCCTGTACTCCTGTGACTCTGTGATGCTGTGATCCTGTGGCCCTGTGGCTCTGTGATCCTGTGATCCCATGATCCCATGATGTCTGCTGTAAACCCTGGGCCTTTGGGAGGGTTTTGGAGCGATGTGAAGTCCTCAGCCCCTTCAGCTGCTCTCCCACTCGGGGCTGAGCTCCCCACAAGGGTGCCTGGGGACTGCTCCTTCCTGATCCAAAGATCAGGCAGCCTGCAGAGAGGCGAAGTTGGCAGAGCAAAGGCTTTGAAGCCTGACTGAGTACCAGCGGCTATCAGCACTCAGTTCCTCGGGCTGGGATGAGAGGAACAATTAGATCATTAGCGATCCTCTCTAATTGTGCCGTGATGAAAGGCAGCGCTCAGCGCCTGATGCCTTCCTCTGCAGCAGCCGCAGGGGACAGGCTGCTCTCGGCTCAGATCTTCGCCTTCCCCCGGGGGGCACAGAGCAGCTTTGTTGGTGCTTCGGCAGCTTCTCTGCCCCCAGATCTTCGGCGCAGGCGGATGTTATCCCTCTCCTCTGCTTCCTCCTGCACAGCTTCTTCATCTCCATCCCAGGAGGAACTTCCACGGGAGAAGCTGCTTCTTTTGTTGCCACTACAACGTCTGGTACCAATCTTCTTCCCTTTCAGGTGCTCCAGAGATTGATTTTCGCATCAGCTGTCTCTCAACTCAGGTTTCTGGCCCGATAATATCACAGCACAGGCAACAGAAAGGTTACAGCAACACCAGTAACAGCTCGATAGGAAACCCCATTAGGGACTGGGACATGTGACAGCCGCTGCCAGCCACCAGGAGCATCTCTAAAAGCCAAGTCACAGCAAGACAGGAGTTCTAACAAGGCTTGGAGCAGCAGAGTATTTCCCTGTGCCTCTCACTCCAGCGGCTGCTTGGCTGCAGCACTGAGCCAGAGCTGCCTGGGCCATACTGGGGGGGGCCAGGCACAAGGTGGATGTGCAGCAAAGTGCCTCATGCAGGCATGCAGCCCCCTCCAGAGAGCTCTTTGCTTTCCTCCTGGCTTTGGAGAGCAAAGGCTGAAGGGGAAGAATTGCAAGAGTAGGTTTGTTAAGCTGCTAAAGATGACATCTAAGTGGAGAAGGTGGCTCAGGATCTGCTGTCACTGCAGCTCAGCTCTCAGGGCCTCCCTGGGTGATGCTGTGCAGCGAGGCAGGAGCAGCTGTGCCTGGCCACAGCTCCCTGCAAGGACTGATAGGATGAAGGGCAAAGGCTTGAAGCTGGGAGAGGGGAGAGTGAGACTGGAGATGAGGAAGAAATTCTTGGCAGTGAGGGTGGAGAGGCAGTGGCAGAGGTTGGCCAGGGAGGTTGTGGATGTCCTCTCCCTGGAGGTGTTCAAGGTCAGGTTGGATGAGGCTTTGAACAACCTGAAAGATCATCCAGTTCCAACTCCCCTGCCATGGGCATGGAAGTGTCCCTGCCAGGTTCTACCTTGCTTGAACCAGATGCCCTCTTCATGGAGGGGTCCAAGGCCAGGCTGGATAATGCCTTGAACAACCTGGGCTGGTGGGAGGTGAATTGGCCCATAGAAGTGAGGAGGGAACTGGTTGAGTTTTAAGGTCCCTTCCAACCAAAACCATTCTATGAATCTACAAATCTCCAGAGGCTCTGATCTTGGAAGTCTTTTCCAGCTGAAACAATTCAAGCACAATCCTTGCTTTCATAGAACCATAGAATGGTTTAGGTTGGAAGAGACCTCAAAGCTCAGCCAGTTCCAACCCCCTGCCATAGGCNCCTCCTGTAGCCCCCTTCAGATCCTGGAAGGCCACAAGAAGGTCACCTGGGAGCCTCCTCTTCTCCAGCCTGCACAGCCCCAACTCTTTCTGTCTGTCCTTATAAACACAGGCTGGATGTTAGGAGGAAGTTCTGCACAGAGAGAGTGATTGGCATTGGAATGGGCTGCCCGGGGAGGTGGTGGAGTCCCCATCCTTGGAGGTGTTCAAGGCAAGCCTGGATGGGGCACTTAGTGCCATTCTCTGGTTGATTGGATAGGGCTGGGGGATAGGTTGAGCCCAAATCCACCAGGAAAACACAGCCCCAGCTTGTAAAGCCTCACCAAATCCCCTCTCCATCCTCACCAGCAGGACACGCCTGGATTGTGGGAGAGACGGGAGGCAGATTCCTAAAGCCTGGCTGCAGAAGGGATTGAAAGCTGCTTTGAGCCCATCCTGCTCCGCCGCAGCTCTGACTTGGCAGATTTCCACCTCGGCAGCTCCCCGCTGCATTTTCGGAGGGGAGACAACCCTCATCCTTCTTGCATGACTGAATCCTGCCATCTAGTGCTGCACAAAGCCCTGGCTTCTGCATCCCACTGCCAGGGCCAAAGGCCAAGTCCAGGCTCTTTCTCCCTTCCCCGGGAACTTTTTGTGGGTAGGAAGGGATTTGGAGGGGGAAATTCGTTGCTGCAGAGAAGCAAAGTGGCTCAGGCACTGGGGACAGCATCTGCTGGTGCTGGAGTGTGATGGGAAGGAGCAACACCTGGGGACTTGGGAAGGGAGCAACACCTGGGACTTGGGAAGGGAGCAACACCTGGGACTTGGGAAGGGAGCAACACCTGGGACTTGGGAATCAGCAACACCTGGGGACTTGAGAAGGAGCAACACCTGGGACTTGGGAATCAACAACATCTGGGATTTGGGAATCAGCAACATCTGGGGACTTGGGAATCAGCAACACCTGGGGACTTGGGAAGCAGCAACACCTGGGACTTGGGAAGCAGCAACATCTGGGATTCGGGAAGCAGCAACATCTGGGGACTTGGGAAGCAGCAACACCTGGGGACTTGGGAAGGAGCAACACCTGGGACTTGGGAAGGGAGCAACATCTGGGGACTTGGGAATCAGCAACACCTGGGGACTTGGGAAGCAGCAACATCTGGGGACCTGTGGTCACTTGAAAACCTGCTGGAGAAAAGGAGGCTGGAACCAAGGGTGGGGTTGGGCTCTTCTGCCAAGGAACGAGCAACAGGATGAGAGGAAATAGCCTCAGGTTGCAGCTAGGAGCAGGAACCCAGGGATGCTGGAATGCAACGGTGCTGGTTTGTGGGTAGGAAGGGATTTGGAGGGGGAAATTTGTTGCTGCAGAGAAGCAAAGCGGCTCAGGCACTGGGGACAGCCTCTGCTGGTGCTGGAGCAGTGCAGTGTGCTGGGAACAAGTAGCACTTGGGGGAGTCACTTGCAAACTTGCTGGAGAAAAGGAGGTTTCCTGCAGCTCCCCAGTGCATGAACCTCTTTGGTCCTTCATAGCAACAAATTTCCCCCTCCAAATCCCTTCCTACCCACAAACCAGCACCCTGGGTTCCTGCTCCCTGAGGCTGCCAACACCACTGCTGGCAGATTTTTCCCAACCAGTTTGCCCATCAGCAAGGATTTGAGCCAAGCTCTCCAGCTCTGCTCCCCTTTAAACATCTGCAGCACAGCTGGATGCCAGCAGACATTTCCAGCAGAGCCAAGTGCAAGCTCAGCAGGACCTTTACCATCCCTATCCAGACACCTTCCACTGGCTTCACCTGCGAGAAGCCTCAGCCCTGCATGACAAAAGCTGTGCAAAGGAGCTGCAGGGCAGCAGCATCCCCTTGGGTGTGCTGTGATCTCTCCAGGAACCACGGGAGAAAGTTGTCTCCTCCTGAGAAGGATCAAAACCACCCTCACAAACACTTTGTCCACCGGCAGTGATTCGAGCCAAGCTCCAGCCCAGCTCTCTCTAGCTCTGCTTCCCTTTAAACATCTGCAGCACAGCTGGATGCCAGCAGAGATTTACAGCAGAGCCAAGTGCAAGCTCAGCAGGACCTTTACCATCCCCATCCAGGCACCTTCCTTCACTTCACCTGCGAGAAGCCTCAGCCCTGCATGACAAAAGCTGTCCCCGGGAGCTGCAGGGAGGCAGCATCCCCCTGGGCGTGCTGTGATCTCTCCAGGAGCCACGGGAGAAAGTTGCCTCCTGCTGAGACAGATCAAAACCACCTTCACAAACACTTTGTCCACCGGCAGTGATTCGAGCCAAGCTCCAGCCCAGCTCTCTCTAGCTCTGCTCCCCTTTAAACATCTGCAGGCACAGCTGGCTGCACGGGTGCGATGCTGCCAGCCCCTCAGGGCTGCTGGCTCCATCCCAGCATCAATTCCCACCAGGATCACCCTGGCAGAGGTTTGTTGTTGTTTATTTTTCTCCTCCAAGCCCTTTTGCTGTGATAAAGTGGAACCATTTAGGCAAATTTGTTGTTGCCTGTTTCCTATTAGGGCACTTTCTCCTTTTTTGGGTACTTTTCATAGCAGCCCAACTCCTAAAACTGCGTTTTCTCTTCCTGGATTTATGGGTCTGTAAAGTTCCTTTCTTGTACCTCAGGGAATCAGGGGATTAGAGCTGCATTAAACATCTTCCCCCTTCAGTGAAAATGGCACTCAGGTGAAAGAGGAGGGGGAAGGGAAAAGAGAAGGATCCGAGGGCAAGGATTGAACAGAAGCAAAATTTGCTACAAGGAAAAAAAAAAAAAAATATATATATATATATATAAAAAATAAAAAATAAATGGCTGNTCTCTGGATGAGAGTCATTAAGGTAATAAATAAATAAATAAATAAATAAATAAAATGAAGAGAGATGCTGACAGGCAGCAGAGCTGGGAAGGGACAGGAAGGCAGGAGGGGAAACCCACAGCAGCACAAATCAGTGCCCCCCTCCCCTCCACCTGGAATAATGGAGAGCCAAAGGAGGGAAAATGAGTGCTTGGAATTATCTAAAGGGTAGAGGGCATGAGGCTGGGGCCAGGCTCTTGGCAGTGGTGCCCCAGGGCCAATGGACACAAAGTGTTCTGCACTGGTGAGGTCACAGCTGGAGTGCTGGGTCCAGCTCTGGGCTCTCCAGTTCAAGAAGTTCAGGGAAGTGCTGCAGAGAGTCCAACAGAGAGCTGTGGAGATGCTGAGGGGTCTGGAGCAGCTCTGTGAGGAGCAAAAGCTGAGAGCCTTGGGGCTGAGAACCTGCAGAAGAGCAGCCCCAGAGGGCAGCTGAGCAATGCTCAGCAAGAGCTAAAGGATGGGGGGCAGGAGGCTGGGGCCAGGCTCTTGGCAGTGGTGCCCAGGGACAGGCCAAAGGGCACAGACTGGACCCCAGGAGGTTCCATCTGAAGAGGAGGAGAAATTTGTTTGTTGTGAGGGTGCTGGAGCAGGCCTGGAGCAGGCTGCCCAGAGAGGTTGTGGAGTCAAAGAATCAAAGAGTGGCAGGCTTGCTGTTAGCTGCTGCTCCTCAATCAATTGCAGCAAGAGGAGTAAGTTCATTTCCTTCCCCATCCATCCATCACCCCCAGGTCTGACTCTCTCTGCTGACACAGACCTACAAGTCGTCTCCTCTGCCCTGCAGCCCCCTCTGGAGCAGATTACATTTTGATGCTGCCTTTTTTTTTGTTGTTGTTGTTTGTTGTGGTTGTGATTTCGTTGATGTTGGGGTTTTTTTTTTTTCCTCCTTTCCCTTGGCAAAGAGCCTTTGGAGTAGCTTGCCCACAATAAACAGGCACTTGATTTACACACACACACACACACACACACACACACACACCCCTCCACTGGAGACGTTCAAGAAGAGCAGAGTCTATCTCCTTGTAATTAATCCTCCGAGGGCACTAACGGCATCGGCAGCGCTGCTGGAGCAAGCTGCTGCTTAGACGGCTCCTGGTAGCCCAGGAACGAAGATGCTTCACACCCAGGAAAGCTCCCTGGGGAGGAGAGTGCCGATCCACAGGCTGTAAATCCGCCCCTGGGCGCAGGGGGAGTGATGCCCGAAGCAGCCTTCCCCTTCCCTAAGCTCCAGTTCGGTTTCCTCAGGCTCTGCTCCCCTTTAAACATCTGCAGCACAGCTGGATGCCAGCAGAGATTCCCAGCGGAGCCGAGGGCAGGCTCAGCAGGACCTTTACAGTGTGCTGGGAACAGGCAGCACTTTGGGGGGGGTCATCTGCAAACTTGCTGGAGAAAAGGAGGTTCCCTGCAGCTCCCCAGTGCATGAACTTCTTTGGTCCTCTACAGCAACAAATTTCCCCCTCCAAATCCCTTCCTACCCACAAACCAGCACCCTGGGTTCCTGCTCCCTGAGGCTGCCAACACCACTGCTGGCAGATTTTTCCCGACCAGTTTGCCCATCAGCAAGGATTTGAACCAAGCTCCAGCACAGCTCTCTCCAGCTCTGCTCCGATTTAAACATCTGCAGCACAGCTGGATGCCAGCAGAGCCAAGCACAGGCTGAGCAGGACCTTTACCATCCTCATCCAGACACCTTCCACCGGCTCCACCTGAGACAAGCCTCAGCCCTGCATGACAAATTCTGCCCCCAGGAGCTGCAGGGCAGCAGCATCCCCCCTGGACGTGCTGTGATCTCTCCAGGAGCCACGGGAGAAAGTTGCCTCCTGCTGAGACAGATCAAAACCACCTTCACAAACACTTTGCCCACTGGCAGTGATTCAAGCCGAGCTCCATCCCGGCCTCCTCCAGCTCTGCTCCCCTTTTTAAACCTCTGCAGCACAGCTGGATGCCAGCAGAGATTCCCAGCAGAGCCAAGCACAGGCTGAGCAGGACCTTTACCATCCTCATCCAGACACCTTCCACCGGCTCCACCTGAGACAAGCCTCAGCCCTGCATGACAAATTCTGCCCCCAGGAGCTGCAGGGCAGCAGTAGCCCCCTTGGGTGTGCTGTGATCTCTCCAGGAGCCACAGGAGAAAGTTGCCTCCTCCTGGCTCCTTCTTTTTTTTTTTGAGACAGATCAAAAAAACACCCCCACAGCTGCTGCGTGCTTCCAGCTCATGATATCATAATAACAAGCTCTGGGATGAGAAGGGAAAACAGAAATACGAAGCAGCAGGTGAAACCTATCCTGTCTCAGCCCTGCTTCCCACTCCTGATGTTTCTGACAGCCCCATCACAGCAGCCACAATCAGAGGAACAATAAGCTCAGCAAATGCTCCCTTCCTCCTGCCAAAAGAGGGGAAGAGAATCCCAGAGGTGTTTAAGCAGAGGATGCAGAATTGCAGAACCAGCCGGGGTTGGAAGGGACCACAAGGAGCAGCCAGTTCCAACCCTCCCAGTGCCATGCCCAGGGACACCCTACCCTAGAGCAGGCTGCCCACAGCCTCTGCCAGCCTGGCCCCAAGCACCTCCAGGGATCTGGCCCCAAACACCTCCCCCTGGGCAACCCATTCCAGGCTCTCACCACTCTCACGGTGAAGAACTTCTTCCTAGCATCCAGCAAATGCAAAGTGGAGGCACCCACAGAATCATTGAACCATAGAATCCTAGAATCAGTCAGGGTTGGAAGGGACCACAAGGAGCAGCCAGTCCCAACCCCCCTGCCATGCCCAGGGACACCCTACCCTAGAGCAGGCTGCCCACAGCCTCTGCCAGCCTGGACAAAAACACCTCCAGGGATGAGGCTTCCACCACCTCCCTGGGCAACACCTTCCAGGCTCTCACTACCCTCATGCTGAACAACTTCTTCCTAACCTCCAGTCTGCACCTCCCCATTTCCAGCTTGGTTCAGAGAATGACAGAATTAATCAGATTGGAAAAGACCTCTAGGATCCTCCAGTCCAACCTATCACCTAACCCTTCTCATTAACTAAACCATAGCACTAAGTGCCTCATCCAGCCTGGCTGCAAACACCTCCAGGGATGTGTCCCCAACCACCTCCCCTGAGCAACCCATTCCAGCCTCTCACCACTCTCATGCTCAGCAACTTCCTCCTCACTTCCAATCTCAATCTCCCCACCTCCAGCTTTGCTCCATTCCCCCTAGCCCTGTCACTCCCTGAGAGCCTAAAAAGTCCCCGAGAAGGGCAAGTGTCAGGCCCCGAATTTGGGTCACAACAGCCCTGGGAATGCTCCATGCTCGGGGCACAGGGGATGAAAACTGGCTGGCAGAAAAGGAGCCGGAGGTGTTGGTGCTGCAAGGAGCTGGAGGTGCTGGAGGCAGCTGAAGATGAGCCAGGATGTGCCCAGGTGGCTTGGATCAGCCAGGATGTGGCCGGCAGCACCGTTCTGTGGTTCTGTGATCACGGCTTTAACGAGCAGCAAAGCTGAAGGGCTGCATCCTTTGTAGTAGAACACTTCAGCTGCCTCCCTTCCACCCCTTTCTGGTGTGGTGGCATCGCTCAGCTCACGTCTAAGCCTTGCCTGCCCTGGATGCTTTGCCCTGCAGCATCCTCTCACCCCTGTGCTTCCCCTGCCCACCCCTGCTGCCTTTCTTCTCCCCTCCCGAAGCAGAGCAGTGAACACTTCCACTATTGACTTTTTAATCATGGGTCTGGAGAGCTTTATGGGAGTGTTAAACATCTGTCAGTGCCTATAAAGCCACGGAGCTGGAAATACCTGGGG
>VWZI01001005.1:0-45697 GCA_013396835.1 Psilopogon haemacephalus
TGATTCTATGATTCTATGATTCTATGATTCTATGATTCTATGACATAGGCCCACATCTCAAGCTTGTCCAGGTCCCTCTGGATGGCATCCCTTCCCTCCAGTGTGTTAACCAGACCACACAGCTTAGTGTCATCCGTAAACTTGTTGAAAGTGCACTGAAAACAACTGTCTGACAAAGATGTTAAACAGCAGTTGGTCCCAGTACTGGCCCCTGAGGGATGCCACTTAACATTGGTCTCTGTCTGGACATTGAGCCATTGACCACAACACTCTGAGCAAGACCATTCAGCCAATTCCTTACCCAGTGAATGGTTCATCCCTCAAATCCATGTTTGTTTTTTTTTTTCAGTTTGGTGACTAGGATGTTGTGTGGGGCTGTTACTAACAAAGGGTGAGTAAGGCAAGAAATTAATAATTTTAAAATAATTGTTTATTAATTTGACTCCACCTAACACATAACTTGCTACAAAGTTTATAAAGGTTGATAAGTTCAGCTGAGAATTCCTTTTGCAATAGGAATTATTTCAGATAGTTTTAAAGATAAATCCAAAAGCAGTCATATTATCCCACTAACAAAGGTAAGGACTGCTGCTGCTGCTTATTCCACATGGGTGGGGGCAAAGATATGAGAGAATGGAGCTTGCACACTGTGCAGCTTACTCCTTTTCTTAAAGCCATGCGTTTGCAGTTACCTGCCCCCCCACCTTTATAAACCCAGCTAAAACTCAGAACACTGGAAGTTAATAAATGAAGCTTTATATTTACAGCAATGCCCAATATACAAGCAAATATTTACAGGATATTACAGATATATATGGTGAAAAGGCAATACAGACACCACACGCCTCCCGGAGACCAAAATCCCCAAGAGAGGGTAACCAAACCCCCCGTACCACCTTTCCCCCCTTCCCCAGCCTTATTTCACCACCTGTTGATGCTGCAGATAAGCTGAAGGTTGGTCAGAGAGAATAGTGGCAAGAAGGAATTAGTAGTTTTAGTGATTTTACTCTGACTTAGCCAAAAGACAGAGAGACAAAGGAGAAAGCAGCCGCAGTGCTGAACAGACAGAAGTCCTCTGCTAATCTGATTGTTTTGGGAACAGTTCTTAAAACAACTTTTTTTTCTTCTCAGTAAAACTTGGTGAAGTGACACACTGTTTAACTCTCTGTCAGCCAATAGTCTAATTTCTCACTCAAATCCTCCAATTAGCTCAAACCAACACACCATGTTAATTCTGTTGCACATCACCAGAAAGGATGTCCCCAGAGAAAAAAAATAATAAAAAAAAGGCCAGGAAGAGAAAAGCATCAGTTTTCTGCCTAAACATGGTCAGAGTTGACCCAGCACGGGGTTTGTGAGTGGCATGACATGTGACTTGGGGGGAAGAGCTCAAATGCATCCACCAACTGCAGCCCTGGGAGAGGGGACGTGTCTCCCTTGTCTCACTCTATCCCAGCTACTTTGCTTTCCCTTCGTAGAGTGAGGGAGAGGTTTTGGATGTACTGCCACAGGGATAGTGTCAAACACTGTATGCAAGTCCAGGTATATGACATCAAATGCTCTTTCCTTATTCACTGGTGTGTAACTCCATCATAAAAGGCCATCAAATTTCTCAGGCATGATTTGCACTTGGTGAACCCACGCTGGTTGTCACCAATTACCTCTTCTTCATTTTCTGTATGACTTAAAGTCTTCAGGAGGATCTGTTCCATGATCTTTCCAGGCACAGAGGTGAGACTGACTACCCAGAAAGATGTGCAGTGCAGAATGTGAACATTTAGTCAGGGGCTGAGATTGCAACAGACTGGTTCTGGTGGCATTTGAAGCATTGAGGTATGAGAACAATGTTGTCTCAAGATGAAACATATCAATTAAGCAAGGAGAAGTAATCTTTTAGGGAAAGAGATTAGATGGAACAATAGAAAGACTACTAGACAAAAATGCTTAGTGCAGAGAGTCTTATAGAGGATTAGATGGAACAGCTATTACACTCAGGAAAACTGATAGCTGAGTGATTAAGACACTACCAGCAGACATAATTAAGAAGACAGGAAATGTGAGTATCTTGGTGTAGCAAAGGAATGAAGCAGTGGACAAGGAAAGTAAAATATCTGGTGTGCTATTTTACTAAAGACCTGTGCTTAGTCTTTGAGTTTTGTCAATATGAAAGCATATTACTGTAAATACTGTGTCTAAAATGAAGTGTTGAGAAGGATAATAGATAAAATATCTATACTCCTGAAATGCAGGACTTAGGTTCTTGCACATTTGCAAGAAAGTCTGGCAAAGAAATAAAGAAATTGAGAAGCATCTGCCCTGTAGGGTCTCTATTCAGAAAAGGACACTAAGGAAAAAGATCCAAATGCTAATAATAGGATTTAAATCTTGCTCAGCAAGTTCTTAGAGTCAATTACCAAGACTTTCATTATATTTGGATGCAGTTTAATTAAATTATTCAACAAGAAGTAGCTGACTCCAATAATTAACAGATCAGTTTTTACTCATTCTTATGAAATATATCTAGTGTTATCTTCACACACATATGTAGCTATTGCAGTGCAGTTTGAGTTACATAGCACTGTACAATTGTTAGTATTTCATAAATAGCTCATAAATCACATGTAACTACTGATAACTTCACCTACAGTACTTAATGTTTTGCACTAACAGTTAATTAAAGTAGTCCATTCAAAACTTTTAATTGTTTAAAAATAAATTACATTTTTATGCACACTAGCCATTGTTAAGTCTTTTAGTCCATGTGTTCTTTCCTCTTAGTTTATACATAGTTGGAGGAATATGCTGACACACTGCTTTTAACATAGTATCTGCCTTAGTCACCCTGGTCCTCAAATATTTGCTGAAGTAATGGTAGCTTGACAAAAGTACAGATATACCAGAATTAAAAGCTCTTACTATATTATATACACTAGTTTGGGGTATAGAGTATAATCTTTTGGTTTGAGAAATAACTTTTTTTTAACTAACTTCAGTAAATAATAATTCCCTAGAGCATGGATTCCATCCTTATAGAATGAAAATAGTATGTTCCTTTCTGTTCCCTGTCTGCTACAATAAAGGTAGTAGTAAAAACGATATCTTACTGTTGTCATACAAATGCAGCACATACGGGCCTTTCTCAGGCTTCTTAATGATACTACATTCAGGAAACTGTGTGACCTATTATTTGAATGTTGAAGTTAATTTAATTCAGTATTTCTTTTTATGTAGCAAAGTAGTGAATAAAATGTTTTGCAATCAAGTTAGATTACAAAATTCGATGTGAAATGAGAAAAAAATAGAAATTACTTTAAAAGTTGAAAGTAATATTTTGTCATTCACAACTAAATCAGTAGTGTGGAGAAGTCTAATTTAATTGGCATCTTTTATCACATTTGAGTTTGGAGAAGAAAGCAAAAGAGAGAAGATTATCTCCAAAGGAGTGTGGGTGAATTAATCCCTGTACTTTAAAGAACATCTTTTATTTGGAAAACATAAACCAAAAACACATGGTATTTGTTTTCTGCAGATTTTTTTTTTTATAACAAGGGATTTTAACCTTCCAATTTGAAGTGACCATTCCCTGTCAAAAACTAGTTTCAAAACTTCCCTAGTGATAACAGAAATTAATTTAAAAAAATATGCTTACCAAATTTCAGCACTTACAAGTCAAAAAATACCAAAACCCAAAAAAGCCACCAAACAAAAAACCACCACAAAAAAAATAAACAAACCACATTCTGAAAATATTTTGTTCAAGAGAACTGCAGAATCCAAGACCTTAAAAGTAGCTCTCAATTGTTATTACACATAGTGTAAGAAGTTAAAACACTATGAATTAATTAACCTGCCTGTTTCTGTCCAACAGAGAAGTGAAGGAAACAAAGAAGCAAACCAAACATCTGGCTGAGAAAGGAAAACACTGATGATGCTACTTCACTCATAGCTTTACTGAGAAAGGAAAAAAGTGTTTTATGAGTTGTAACCCAAATATAGATAAGTCAGATGGCTTGAGATGGCTTCAGACTGCTTTGGGTGGTAGCTCTTGCATGGCTCTTTCTCCCTGCCTTTCGTAGCTAGATCTGAATAATTTCGCTAACTTCTTTCTTGCTGCTAATGTCCTGGCTGATCTACCTTCGCCTGTCTGCTGCATAAACAGATGGTGAGATAAGATTGGGGAAAGGGGGAAGGTGGTAGGGGTGGTTGGTTACCCGTTTTAGGCATTTTGATCTCTGGGAGGGGTGTGGTTCTTCCGTAGTACCTTTTTATTGTATGTATCTGTAAATATCTGTTATACATTGTAAACATTGTAAATATCTGTTTTTATGTTGCACATAGCTGTAAATATAAAGCTTCATTCCTTAACTTTCAGCTGACTGAGTCCTATCCTGGGTTATTTCAAAATGTGGGGGGCAGATAACTGCTGAACCACCACAGAAAGTACTGACATAAGCAAGCTTTAAATACTTGCTTTACTAGTCTTATTTGAAGCATCCGCTATTAGCTTAAATGAAATATGTATGGATGTAATAGTCAGGAATATTAGTTTCAGAGATTTTGGAGGGTTTGGGGGTTAGTTTGTTTGTTTAATAGAGAGATCATTCAGATGAATAATAATGGAATCATAGAATTATGGAATTGTTTTTGAGACCTTTGAGATCGTTGATTCCAACCATTATCTATTTCTTCTAAGTCTGGTGCTATACCATGTCCCTTAACACCACATCTATGAATGTTTTGAATACCTTCAGGGATGGGGATTCAACAACCTCCCTGGGGAATCTATTTCAGTGTTTAAGGACCTTTTCAATCAAGAAGTTTCTTTCAATATCAGTCTAAATATCTCATGGTGCAGCATGATGCCATTTCCTCTTGTCCTATCACTTACTAGGGAGAAGACACCCACCTTGCTACAGTTTCCTTTCAAGTAGTGGTGAATAGCAGTAAAGTCTTCTCTCAGGCTCCTTTTCTCTAGACTAAACAACCTCAATTCTCTCAGGAGCTTGCCCCTTAGACTTGTTCTCCAGGCCTCTGCTACTCTGTTCTTGTTGAAGAAAGTAATTTACATGAGGGTAGCTCAACTGTCTAACAGTTAATTAGGTGAGTAAAGGAAGACATATCTGAGGATGTATGCAAACTCTTATATATATATAAATAAAGCAGAGAAATTTAAAGTCATAGAGAAATAGGAGCAACTGATGTAATTCTTCTTCCTTTTAATTATTTTTTTAATCAGAATTTTACAGGGTATCCTCTAAGGAAAAAATATAAAAAATAATTTTCATTTTCCATAGATGCAAATCCACATCACTACCACTGATCGTGTTGAGGCATGGGATGATGTATGGCAGTGGAGAGATACTCTGATTTCAGTGACCTCTGTTAGTTCTGGGAGGGAGAGATTGTTTTGAAGTACATCCACAAAACACACCAGTAAAGCAAGAGGCAAGGGCAGATGAGCTTTAAGTTCAGAACCACTAAAGAAAACTTTGTGTTATAAAGTAGATTTAAAAATGCAGATAGTGCTTTATTATAGCACTGATATCACAAAACAGAGTTATCTTGTGCTTTCCAAATTGACCTTCTGACAACAAAATATGATTTTCTTCAGTACATTTGGGCTCACCTTAACCCTTCTAAAAATCATCTTTTTTCTTTCTGCTTCATAATGTGAATCGGCAACACAAAGCTGGAGAATGGCTTGAAGACATAAATTTATGAATCAGCTTCTTTCAAACCACCCCATCACTTCTACTTAATATGATCCCAAAAGTCACCACTCTCTCAGTTCCCCATCTCCTTCCATAGGCACACATATTCATGTCAATCTGCAGAAAGCAAAAGCTTACCGTAAGTGTAAACTTAGAGATTCACTCTGACAGAGATGAACGATTAGAGCTGCCACCTGATATGAACAAGAAAAAGGTAAGGGTTTTGAAGCTGACATCATTCTGAGTGACCTGATTAAATGACTGCAATGGAGTAGCAATGGTTTCTGAACCATTAGATTAGTTTCATGGCAAGGGTTAGGGTTAAAAGGTTGGTTTTTTTTAATCAGGAGCTAATGTGCAAGGTTTAAATCTGATACTTAAGGGTTCACTGGTTTTAGCAGTTTAGCTCTTGAGCCTAGGCAGAGTGCTGAGCGATTGCTATTGCATGATCAAATCCAGCATTAGAAGTTAGAATTCATATTGCTTACAAGATGAGAGCTAATTGTGAAAACTCACACAGCTTCCCAGGCTGTTTGCACAGGTTAGTGCTTGGAAGATGCTATCACTGTTGTTATATGCTATATATTAATAAAGGCTAAGGAGAAACACAAAGTAACATTAAGATACATAAAAAGAAGTATATTTAGATTATTTTGACAGATTTACCCACTGCTAACATTTTCAAGGGGAGATAACTTTGAAAGTGTCCTGAAGTGGTTTTGTTAATCTCAATTTTTAAGCCATTCTGGTATAAAGATAGATTAGAGATCAGACTGCCAAACTTTTCCTCATTATAAGTGTTAGGATTACATCACAGTTCATTATTTTAATGAGGAAATCTACAATTTCTACATAACACTCTTTTACACAGTTCACAACCTTACTCCTCACAGTAATGCAGACACATCATTTTCATACAAATAAAAATCTATAGAAAGCCTGTAAATCTATCTTTTGAAGCATCTGATACAGCATTCCACTCTGGGTGGCTGATAGACAATAAATAATTTTTTTAATTACAGGAAAACACACTGGAAGAGAAAAAAAAAAAAAAAGTTTGGGTTTGAAACCTGATTAATGGGAACCTCTCCAGTATCTCCCTCTGTAATTCAGAGAGCAATGTTGCATTAAACCCCAAGTTCCCCTTTGGCTGCTCAGCATGAGTTTAATAGCGAAACATGAATCTGTTCACAAAGGAGAAACTGGAGTACCAATTAGGCTTGGCTCAATTCCTACTGCATTCACCATTTCAAAACTCAGAAGGATTACAGAGATAAAGAAATTCGTTCTCAACAATCTGAAGCTATGGAGACGAAAATCTTGTACTACCACAGTAATTCCCAAAGTGAAATTTCTTAGTACCTCATATCTTTAATTAATTGGAGGGTAATCCATTCTTTCCAAATTAAGATATTGCCAACTTTTTTAACAAGCAAACCATGAGTTATGAAAATAATGTAAATGTCTGCTGCATTTTTACTACAGTATAAAATAAAAATTGTTGGGATGTACAGCTGACAGTGAAAAGAACTTGCTGTCCAGGTTACAGAGATGTGTATATATAAATAAATAAATAAATAAATAAAATATAATCATAGAATCAGTCCGGATTGGAAGGGACCACATACTGAAAGGCCACAAAAAGGTCACCTTGGAGCCTCTTCTTCTCCAAACTTTTTCAGTCTGTCCTCATAGGAGAAGTGCTCCAGCCCTCTGATCATCCTCATGGCCCTTCTCTGGACACGCTCCAGCATGTCCACATCCCTCTTGTAATAGGGGCTCCAGAACTGGATGCAGTACTCCAGGTGGAGGCTCACCAGGGCAGAGCTGGCCACACTTCTCCTGATGCAGCCCAGGATCTGGTTGGCTTTCTGGGCTTCAAGTGCACACTGCTGACTCATGTTGAGCTTCTTGTCCACCAGCATCCCCGAGTCCTTCTCCTCAGGGCTACTCTCCAGCCAGTCACTGTCCAGCCTATATCTGTGCTTGGGATTGCCTTGACCCAGATGCAGGACCTTGCACTTGGCCTTCTTCAACCTCATGAGGTTGGCTTGTGCCCAACTCTCCATCCTGTCCAGGTCCCTCTGGATGCCATCCCTGCCCTCCAGTGTGTCTGCTGCACCACACAGTTTGGTGTCGTCAAAAAACTTACTGAGGGTGCACTCAATACCTTTTTCCAGGGCTCCCACAAAGATGTTGAACATAACTGGTCCCAGAACTGTTCCCTGAGGGCTTCTGCTTGTCACTGGCCTCCACTTGGACATGGACCCATTGACAGTTACTCTTTGGGTGAGGCCATCAAGCCAGTTCTTTATCCATCTGGTGGTCCACCCATCCAACCCTGTTTCACCAGCTTGGAGACCAGGATGTGGTGCAGGACAGTGTCAAAGGCTTTGCTCAGGACCAAGTAAATGACATCAGTTGCTCGCCTCTCATCTATTAATGTTGTGACTTGCTTATAGAAGGCCACCAGGCTTGTCAGGCAGGATCTGCCCTTTGTGAAGCCATGCTGATTGGACCAAATCACTTCTTCACTATTCTTCTGTCTCAGTAGTGCCTCCAGGAGGATCTTCTCCATGATCTTACTGGGCACAGAGGTGAGACTGACTGGCTTGTAGTTCCCCAGCTCTTCTCTCCTACCCTATTTGAAAATGGGAGTTATGTTTCCCCTTTTCCTCTCAATGGGGACTTTTCCTTTCAATGGGGACTTCACCAGACTGCCAGGACTTTCGGAGTATAATAGAGAGGGGTTTAGCAACCTCATCTGCAAGTTCTCTCAGTACCTGTGGGTGTATCCTGTCAGGACCTATGGATTTGAACACTTTCAGGTTCTTCAGGTGATCTGACTGGAAAAGGACAAATACGACACCTACCTTCAAGAAGGGGAAAAAGGATGACCCTGGGAACCACAGACCGGTCAGTCTCACCTCTGTGCCTGGCAAGACCATGGAGCAGATCCTCTTGAAGGCTCTGCTAAGGCAGATGGAAAACAAAGCAGAGGTGTCTGATGACAACCAGCATGGCTTCACCAAGGGCAGATCATGCCTAACAAATTTGGTGGCTTTTTATGATGAAGTCACAGCAGGGGTGGACAAGGGAAGGGCAACTGATGTCATCTACCTGGATCTGAGTAAGGCATTTGACTCTGTCCCACATGACATCCTGGTCACCAAGCTGGAAAAACACAGACTTGATGGGTGGACAACTCACTGGATAAAGAATTGGCTGGATGGTTGCACGCAGAGAGTAGTGATCAACAGCACAATGTGCACCTGGAGACCAATGACAAGTGGTGTCCCTCAGGGGTCAGTGCTGGGACCAGTGCTGTTTAACATCTTTGTCAGTGACCTTGACAGAGGAATCGAGTGCACTCTCAGCAAGTTTGCAGATGACAGCAACCTGTGTGGCACAGTTGACTTGCTAGAGGGCAGGGATCCGTCCAGAGGAACCTGGACAGGCTGGAGAGGTGGGCCGAGGCCAACCTCATGAAATTCAACAAGGCCAAGTGTAAGGTCCTGCACCTGGATCGATGCAATCTCAAACACAAATACAGGCTGCATGGTGAGTGGCTGAGAGCAGCCCTGAGGAAAAGGACCTGGGGGTCTGGGTTTATGAGAAGCTCAACATGAGCCAACAGTGTGCACATGTGGCCCAGACAGCCAATCATGTCCTGGGCTGTATCAAGGGAAACGTTGCCAGAAAGGCAAGGGAGGTGCTCTTGTCAGACCCCACCTGGAAGGACGTGGAACTGTTGGAGAGAGTCCAGAGGAGGGCCATGAAGATGATCAGAGGGCTGGAGCACCTCTGCTATGAGGACAGGCTGAGACAGTTGGGGCTTTTCAGTCTAGAGAAGAGAAGGCTTTGAGGAGACCTTATAGGAACCTTCCAGTATCCTACAGGAGGGCTGGAGAGGGACTATTCACAAAGTCTTGTAATGACAGGACAAGGGGTAATGGCTTTAAACTGGCAGCGGGGAGATTTAAACAGGATGTTAAGAGGAAGTTCTTTACAGTGAGGGTGGCATGACACTGGAACAGGTTGCCCAGGGAGGTTGTGTCTGCTCCTTCCCTGGAGGTGTTCAAGGCCAGGCTGGATGAGGTCTTGAGTGATCTGATCTAGTGGGAGGTGTCCCTGCCTGTGGTGGGGGGTTGGAACTGGATGATCTTTGAGGTCTCTTCCGTCCTAAGCCATTCTATAATTCTATGATTCACTTATGATGGGTAGCTCTTCCTTCCAGTCCCTGCCATTATCTTCCATGACTCCAGGAGCGTGGCTGGAGGCCTTTGCAGTAAAGACCAAGGAAAAGAAGTCATTGAGAACCTCAGCCTTTTCTATGTCACTTTTGACCATTTCACCTGTTTACTTTCTGAGGGGGCCCACACCTTCCTAGTCTTCTTTTTACCATTAATATACCTGTAGAAATTCTTGGTGTTCCGTTTAACCTCCCTGGCTGGATTCAATTGAAACTGTCATTTGGCTTTCCTAACCAGATCTCTAGCTGCTTGGGCCACTTCCTTATATACCCCCCATTCTAGCTGTCCTTTCTTCCACTCCTTGTAGAGTCTCCTTTTGTGAGATAGCATGTTCAGAAGCTCCTTGCTCAGCCAGGCAGGCCTCCTGGCATTCTTCCCTGCTTTCCTCTTTGTTGGTATACATTGCTCCTGGACACAGAGGAGGTGATCCTTGAATACTGTTCTGTTGTCCTGGGCTCCTCTTCCCTCTAGCGCTTTGTCCCATGATACTTTGGCCAGAAGATTCCTGAAGCAATCAAAGTCTGCACGCCTGAAGTCTGAGTCGTAATCTTAGAAAACATTCTCCTGGTTGCCCTGAGGATCTTAAATTCAACTGTTTCATGGTCACTGCAGCCAAGGCTGTCCTTGAGCCTCATATTGGTCATCAGTCCTTCCCCGTTGGTGTATATATATATATATATATAAAAATATAAAATACATTCCTTTCTTTTTTTTTTAAATAATTTGTGCAATTAAGCTGGAGGAAATTGGATCAGTATGAGAATTCACATGTAAAACTAAGCAAAATCCAACAGTGTTTTGAAATAACATTGGACTTTCCTAGTTATTATCCCTAATTTGACAAAATATTTATCAACAGACTTGAAAAAAAGAAAGATCTGGATTAAAAGCATATTTCCTGTAATAAGATCATAAGCATTTTCATCATTGTAAAAACATTTATCCAGACAATTCTAAGGAACTTCTCTTTTTCTTTGTTATAATAAAGTAATATTTTTATTCTTTCCTTATTTTCAGCATCTGGAAATACTGCATTGTAGTATGAGTGCTATCATTTTAACAGTCTGAGCTAGCTAACACTCTGTACACTATGAGGATTTAATCAGAATATTTTTACTACAAACTAGTGAAAAAAAAGAATTGTAATGAAAACAGAAAGTCCAGTTACAACTTTGAAAATGTTACTATTTCTAAGCAATATTCTAAAACCACTAAAAAGAGACATTTAAGAGATTCCTTCAGAAATGTCTGGCTTCAAGGCCAATGTTCTGGGTGGTAAAGTGCTGGTTTATATCAGGGAAAGAAATATTTTCTTCAGATGGTTAAAGCTTTCATTACAGGTTTATCTTGACAAGAATTTCTTGATCAAATTCAATTCAAGAACAGCATTTTCTCAGCTCAATTTTCCATTATAAATGAAAACAAGTTGTGTTTTTGTCACACTTATAGTGTAATATCAAAATCTTCATCTCTACAATAAATCTCTATGTTTGTGGCACAAACTTGCTGTGATAGAATATATAAACTTCAAAAATAGAGATGCCTTGCACTGTGTGGTATGAAAATACCAGCCCACTGAACTCTGCATCAGAAGGTTCAGGTGAACTCACCTATGGTGGCTAAAATTACATAACATAAATTCATCATTAAAAGAAAAAAAGGAAAGAAAGAAAAAAAAGAGTATTTTACATAAGGTGGAATATAACAGCAATGGGTAGATGTCAAAAAACTAATAGGCTGATGTATTAAGAAATTAGGCTGCTTAATAAGGATTGTCTTTATCACTCCTCCTTTTAGAAACACTCACTGACAACACAGGATTCACTCTCAGATGTTGCAGTCAGCATTATGTTCACTGTTAACTTGCACTGCTCTGATGTTCTCTGCAGGAGTTCTCAGTTTTTCCAAATCACATCTCAGTGGTATTTTTCTGTCTTTTTAATACTGTAATTATATTCAATTTTAAAATGAATGCTGTATGTACTGATCTGGATGAGAAGTCAAGGACTGCTTTATTCAAGAAACATTTCACTTACATCAAGCCCCACAAAACTGATTTCTTTTGCAATTTAAGATTTGGCTAAGTGCTTAGAATGTTTTTTTAGTTAGATGTGGAATAAACCAGACAATAATAAACAATCATTTGCACTGAAAACAGCACAATATATTTCACTTAGAAAACTGTTTTTTGCTACATGAAACTTGGTACATTTTCAAAGTTGTGCAATAAGATGCAGATCAAGAACATGTCTTGAGGTGCCTCCTTTACACTTGAAACTTGAAATTACAGAATATGTACTTTTCAGTACAAAAAATAATGGAGTCCCACCTTTTCTATAGCTTCCTCTTGACAAGGAAATAGGGTGTTTTTACTCTCTAGTGGTAACATCAGGTCTTGTGGGTAGAACAACCTGTACTGTTGGCTGCTGAAGAGGCTCTGGGTTGAAACGGAAGTGTATGAGCAACTACAGGACCGGTACAAATATCATGGAAAAATAAACATAATTACCTAAGTTCTGCAAGTTTGCTATTTAGTCTGTCTAAAGAACTGTTATGGTGATTTTTTTTTTTTTAAACTTTAAGAAGCTCTTCATGTGGGCTGTGTCACTGGAAAAGCCTGAAGTGAAGAAAAATTGGAAGGTTCTTAAATTCTTTTCCTTGAAGCCTGCATTAGCTATTCTCAGCCCATCTTCACACAGGATTTAAAGCCAGGTGAGCATGCAGGAAAGACCTACAGTGTTTCCAAGAGGTTACCTGAACTGAAAAGTCTGGGATTGCAGGGGTGGGTGAAAATTAGCTTCTTCACAGTAAAGACATGAATATCTCATGGACAGAAATCAGGGATAGTAAGATGAAGTTCCTAATGGACCAGACACACAGAGTGCATAGATTTTATTGGAAATGTAGAGCATGAAGATCTGATTTTGGGAAATGACAAGCACTTAAAACTCAATGTGAAACCTCTAAGGGTTGTGAATGCTTAGTTGGCACTTCAGGCTATTCATTTCAGCTGCTCAGCAGAGTAAGGTGAATACGTGATTCTGAAAGTCAGTGCACTAATGTAACTTCATTGATTTAAAAAATAACTGTTCTGCGCAAGACAAATAGGATTTGTTTCTTAGTTCTTAGTTTCACACTGTAGACAGCACAATATTCTCCTAAATTAATCGTTGTAACAATCTGCCTTTCTCATCCTCTTATCCTCCAATTTACTGTTTTCAGTAAAAAGAAACATCACAACTACCCTTTTCTATGTTCTTGTGTGCATGCTTAAATTCCATACAAGCAATTACAAAAACATAATTCACATTAAGCATTTTCCTTCAACCATTGTTTGACCATCAGTTTTCCTGAATTGACTGATTCAAAAGACTCTTGACAACAGTTACCTCTTCTAAAATAGTGAAATACCAGCTCTGTTAAAGGATGTCCCCAAAAACGTTATCTTTTCCAATTTAGGAATCTCTGTAATGACATAAAGCTGTTGCCTGTTAAATACAGCACTATTGAAGCATTGTAGAACCAAAGCATTTTGTGTTTGTCAAGGATTATCCACCAATGATGCCATGATATAAGTTTCAGAATGGACTCAGCAGCAGACGAGATCTGAATTTTGAAGCTGGATTCTGGAACTCATAGATTGGGATTGAAGGCAAACTGGCTGTGGGGGCCAGTGTCAAATGCTTTTCTGAAACCAAGATATACCACATCCACTGATATACCATCATATATCCACCTGGTTATGTCCACATAAAAGGCTGTCAGGTTGGTCAAACATGACTTCCCCTTGGTAAAAACCATATTTACTGCACCTAATAAACCTCTTGTCCTTGATATGCCTAAGGACAGCACCAGGGATAAGTTGCTTCATCACCTTTCCAGGGATGGAGATGAGGCTGACTGGTCTATAATTCCCTAGATCCTCCTTCTTACCATTTCTGTTCTGTGTGCTTCTACTTGCAGGTGTGGCCTTTTCCTTTGCATCCCCACATGGTATATGAAATTCAGCAATTAACTTGTTCTGCATATCTTCTTTGGTACTAATTGTAGATATTAAGTGTTGTAACTACTATTAAGGAGACACTCTGGAAAAGCAACAACAACAAAAAAAAGCTCTTAATTTCAGGAAGTGCAATTATTTAGAAGAGACTGAGCTTAAAACTAAAATCGCCAAACATAATTAATTCTGTTCTAACGCTAACCAGAGAAGCAATATTAGATATTTCTTACCTTTGAGTAAGAAATATCTAAAATAATCTTTTTTAAAAGTCTGCTGAAAAGTTGAAATATTTAATCAATTTCAAGCACCAGTCTTACATATTATATTTTTTAAATTCACCAGAATAAGGTGACAGTAAATGTTTTCAAGAGTTAAATATGAATGACAGTCTTTCATATATATCCTGTGTAATTGACACGTATTTTCACTGAAATGGTTGACAATATCAATTGCTATGTCTTATACATATGCCACAATGATTAGAACATTAACATCATTATGCTATTTCTAGTGACACTGACTACCTCAAAATGATATACAGAGCTCTTTTACTTTCCGTTGGAGTGTTCTAAAGTTATAGAAATTAATAAAAATAATACGTGTATTTGTCAAGTGTTCCTGTTTTATATTATCCCTAAATTTGTCCAGGATAGATTGCAGTTTGAAACAGGTCTAAAAAATATTCACCTCCAAAAGGCAGTGTAATGGAAAAACATCAAATATTGCATCTACTTAGTGTAATGTTTCAGCTCCAATAATCTTCACTTTTGGGGATTTGTCTGTTCTAAAAACCAAACAAATAGACATAAAATAAACAATGAAGAATGATATTTTGAAAAACTGCCTACAGGCCTAGTCAAACTTCTATCATCTTTAATAAATTTAAAAAAAAAAAAAAGTGGTTAGAGTTTTTATCACTAAGAAACATATCTTGAATAAATGGCATATACTCTGTGAATTAAGAATGTGTTCATACAAGCAGAATTTTGCATGTGCATTTAAAATATGTAACAGAAATTGTATCATGTAATTTGTGCTTTTCTTAGAGTAACAGGAGGGGGAAAGAGCAAAATTGTGGTATACTGGAGAGTTTAAATGTGTGTGAAAAACCTCTCTGACCTGAAAGTTGTGGGTAGAATTTTTTTGAAAGTTTTAAGGGATGAAAAGTTATCCCTTAAAACTTTCAAATGCCTCATGTCACTGGAGAGAAACTGCAAAGCAGATCAAACTGCTAAGAAGTACAAATCCTACTCTATTATGTCACTGAGGCATGGGCTTTCAGACTCTTGGGATACAAGTTACTTCCTTACTTCTTTGCCATGTGTCACGGAAGTTATCATGCATATGTCCACTTCACCCTTACAGATACTTATATTAGCACCTATCAAAATGGTTATGATGGAAGTATATATTGTAAAACTTTAATATTTGGAGCTCTGTCTCTATTACTACATCTTTACTTATAAATTAAACTTTTGCTTTATCCTTTGAAGCACTGAGTCAAAGAAAGTGCGGATTCCTGTCTTTATACAATTAAACCCTCCCCTAACTTCTGAAATAATGTGTTCACATTAAAATGTCTACTGCCAAAACATCTTTGCTAATGCACTGTCTCCTGGAAAATACCTACAACTTTTTTCAGAGGCTTCTGAATGATGTGGTGTAAAACCACACTGGCAAAATTTTAACATGTTCATGTAGTGATAGAATCATAGAATGGCTCAATTTGGAAGGGACCTTAAAGATACTATGGATCCTATTGACAAAAACATCCATTATCCTATTTTTTTAGGTTTTAGCAAGGATAAAGGAAAATATTTGAAAACAGAGTATAACTGATAACAGTCAATTCAAAACATAATTTTGAATTCTTATAATCTACCCCATTCATCTGAGAGATCAGGTCTCCACTCAGAGCACTCATACTTGAAGACAGCTGTATTTTTCAAATAGACTATTAGCCTAGAAAAACCTTAGCCTCATTGTGGAACAGATCCAACCATGTGATAATCAGATTCAATAATCTCTTTACCACATTAATTACAATTTACTTATACAAATGGCCTGGTTAGTCCTTGCTGACACTATTCTACCCTATTCTGGTTTAGAGATGCTGATGTCTTTTTGAAATAATGCAAGCAGACAATAATTACTTGCCTTCTTGACAAAGCTACACCATGTTCTTTATTTTGAAGGAAAAATTCTTCCCTTTGTAAAAAGAAAATGTAAAGGTCTGAAAACAATATTTTCACTAAATTGCAAAAAAAATGTAAAATCTGTAGCTGTATGTGGTTTACAGCTGAATCATTTGAAATCCATCACAATCAAACATTCTGAAAGGGTAATTACCTAAGGAGCTTCTATACAACAGGTTTCTGATATCTTTAGAAGTATTCCACATTAGCCCATGTAAAATTGGCATAGAACAACTTTCTGTAGTACAAAAGAAGTAAACAGACATTTCTGCAAAGCTATTTTAATAACTCATCAGTAAGAAAGAGTTATAAGTGTTCTCAATATTGTCAGGGATTAAATGTCACATACTAAAATTTTATTCACTGGTTTTCTGCCACGTCTGCTTAAAGGAATGGCTTTCTAAGCAAGACTGAGTGGACAGTTACTCAACAGTTTCTAGAGTGTCTTAGGACTCTAACCATGGCATTTATCTTTCATAAAAAGTACTTACATAAATTAATAGCCATGGGCAAGCCGTCTTTGTGTGCAAAATATGATTTTTACTGTTATATTCTTGTAGGAAATGACCCTATTCCTGGAAGGAATTATCAAATCCGTGGTATGTTTGCGTTTCTTTACACTGCTTTTTTTTTTTTTTTCTTCATATAAAGCCATTTATCTTTGTGTTTCTACACTATTAAAAGAGGATGGCTGCATAAGACTTTGGCTTTTACTAATAGTAGCCCAATATTATGCTTTTTCTAGTAGATTCGAATTTCTTTCAGCTATTGTGATGCACAAGTGCATCTTACACTGTCTAACCTTCAGCCTTCTGGTTACATATTACCTGTTGAGAATCTGAGGCCTTTGACTTTTAATACATTCTGAAATGTATTTATGGATTAATGAATGTCTTTAAGGTGCTCAAACCCAGATCTTGAATGCATTGAGAGGTTAACTTCTGATAAGGAAGCTAAATGTTTAAGCATGCAGGTACTAAATGGTCTCAGGAAAAGGTTCACTTATAGATGACTGATCTGGTACATTTTTATTGTAAAATTTGTCAAGTATACATTGAGCAGGCTTTAAATGGTCCTTTTGAGGAGACTACTGTGGTGTAGTGATAGACAGGTTCATTGCCTTCAGCTGGCTGATTAGCATAAGACAGACTGTGCTTAACATAGAAAATAGTACTTTCATAATCTGTGGACAAAAGTAAACTTCTCTAAGAGATAAGGCAAGATATCTTAACTAAGAATCTGGCTAAAAGAGAAATGTGGAGGTGCTAGAGTGGGTCCAGAGGAGGGCAATGAAGCTGTTGAAGGGCCTGGAGAATAAATCTTATGAGGAGCAACTGAAGGAGCTGGTGATGTTTAGTCTGAAAAAGAGGAGGCTGAGAGGAGACCTCATTGCTGTCTACAACTACCTGAAGGGACATTGTGGAGGGTCTGGTGTTGGTGTGTTCTCACAGCTAGTTAGAGACAGAACAAGTGAGAATGGCCTCAAACTGAGACTGGGAAGGTTTAGATTGGATATTAGGGAAAATGTTTTTCATGTAGAGAGTGGTCAGGCACTGGAATGAGCTGCCCAAAGGAAGTGGTTGAGTCATGGACCCTGGACATCTTTAAGAGCCATCTGAATATGGTGCTTAGGGAAATGGTTTCAGGTGAATCTTGTAGAGTAGGGTTATAGGTTGGACTTGGTGATCTTGAGTGTCTTTTCCAACCTGGATGCTTCTGTGATTCTGTGTGAAAATAATTTCTTAGAGGAGATCCTCTCTAACAGCTGTGCAGTGAATCTAGGTAGAATACTGTATTCACATTATTAATTATATCCTAAATCATTATTATGCTTTTACATTTTTTACGATAAATTACTGAACAACTTGTGATTAATTTCAGAAAGCAAAAAGTATTTATATGGGTGGATTCTATAATGAAAAATAAAATACTATATCTAACAATATAGTTTGTACCTTAAATATGTTGCAGTAATTTGTCTTGCAACTACCAGTTAAGATCAGAACCATAAAACCAAGAACTGATGATGCTGTCACTGCTTAACACTGAACAAGATAGCCTTCCTACTAATGTAGACAGAGCGTCAGAACTATGAATATAAAAGTAACTTTTATACAATATTTAACTATATCTTAACTCTTCTTAAACAAACAATTTGGTATCCAAAAAAACACCACTTTTCCTTTGAATATCCTGTAGAATTCAGTCCTGAAGATCTCAAAAGGGATTATTAGCCTGGACTAGCACCTGACCAGTTACATTCACAAGGCTTCACTTCAACTCAAATAGAGAAAATTCACAGTTCTTTAATGTGTAAAGCATTCTAGGTTCTCTTTTGCAAAAGTGTGTTGACTCCATTATGTCTGTAAATTTTAAGCGTAATATTTGAAATCATGAATGTGGAAGGGTAACTACTGTTGAACTCAGATTTTGTCAATTGGTCTTCTTGTGCTCAGAACTTACTAGGGCAGCAGTGCAATTTTAGCCAACTTGAAAATGTTTGACAGTCTACATTTCATAAAGCACAGAAATAATTGGTAGATGAAGGAATTAATTTAATCTCAAAAGCACTTAATTTTGTAAGCCCATGATGTTTTACTTTCATCACTTCTAGCTCAGCAGGATATAGGCCTCATGGAGCTGCAGAGGTAAAAATACAGAACACTGTATTGTAAACTGAATTAGCTATGTGACTATAATTGCTTTCTGTCTTTTTTCTCAACCACGAAGACTAACCCTAGCTGACTTTATGAAAACCATGGATAGCCATAGGAAAGTTTCAAAGCTTTCAATTCCAGTAACTGGCTAAGACTGTTTTTCTTCATCAGGTTCAATTCCAGTAATTGGCTAAGTCTGTTTTTCTTCATCAGTAAAAACACCAATCATATTTCTCATTAAAAAGCAAACAAACAAACAAAAAAAACCCCACAAACAACAATGACAAAAAAAGGGCAGTTTCAAAATGTTGTGTATTGAACACCAGAGAAATTCCTCCAGAGTACTAGATGGTTTCTAGGGAGTGGACACAGGAAAGTGCAGTCTTCGTTATTCCATCCTATCCTGCATCTCCCTATACAAGGGAAGTTCAATTCTCACTCTCCCTTCTCATTGATCTCGTCATGCATGGCTGGTATCTCTCTGGTTTATGTGGGAGGTTGCAGGCTTCTGCAGCCTTGGCTGTAAAGCCAATTTCTTGCTGTGCCACTGGGTCTTGTGAGGGAACACTGAGGCCTGGTGAGCCTGTCTTTGGTGGTGGTGGTGGTGGTGTGGGGAGGGCAGTTTAGTCTACTGAGTCTGAGAGCTGGGGGGGAAGTTTTGGCCTGTTAGTTGTTAAGGTCTAGTGAGGCTTGGTGGGCTCAGGAGTAGAACTAGACAGAGGCAGAATGATTTGTGTATATATTTCCTTTATGCTTTCATATATTTCGTACTTTTGGTTATTTTTGTAAATATTATTTTCCATTTAACCTCTAATTCTATTTGAGTGTTTTTATTTACTCCTTTGGGAGTAAATAAAATTTGTTCTTTCACTCTGGGCAGCTTGTGACTCAAACTAGGATTATCTTATCCTATTTTGAGGTTTTCTGGTGCAATGCTAAATGATCCAAATCCCACCAGATGGCCATAATTAAATATTTAGAAAATATTTGATTTTTGAAGTATAGCAGATCAACCATGCAAAGTCAGTATTCTAATACATCAATGCATATTATTATATTATATTGAAAGTGAAATGTTTCGTAACTATTAGAATACTTAGTTCAGATGGCTCAGTAGGAAGATAATGACTTGATAACTTTGGCTTATGCCACCACACTTTAAGTAATGAAAATCTAAAGAGGAAAGCTCACAAAGATCACAGTGCAAACCAGTCTACTCCCAAAGTATGAATGTTAAAAACTACAAATGTAAATGATTTTCCATAGAATCACAAAATATCTTGAATTGGAAGGGACTCATGATGATCATTGAGTCCAGATTCTGACTCTACATAAGACAACTAAAAAGTTAAACTCTGTAAGTTGGTAAGACTCTGGAGTATGTAAAGTTTAATCACATATCTATCATTGTTGACCTTTGTTGTGATTATTAATAATCAGCTATGAATTATTAACAGTATTTTATGAATATTATTTTTTAGTATTTTTAATATTCAAGATTTTGGGGAAATTCCCTGAGGTTCTTTGGGTGTTCGGTCGATAAGAGGCAATTATGCAAAGGTTATTAATAAACACAGAATCAAAGGGCTTAAACAGTTTAAACAGTCAGAACTTGGTAAACAGGGAACCTGATAACAGGGAAATTTTAACCCCGCCTATAATCACAGACTGATAGGTGTAGAGTGTCCCAAAGAGAGGAAGATAATGACACGTGGCTGCTGTAAAAGAGGTGCGAATAGACACCCGGTCCCAGTGAAAAGCAGCAGGAAAAGGAGCAATGGCTCTAAATCACCCTCCCTTAAGCACAGTATTTTGAAGGGTGAAACTGGCCAATAAGCATTAGCATCCATTTTTTTGGCCAATGATTTCAAAGTCCTGCACCTAGATGTCTACCCTAACACTTGGTGGGACAGCACAAGACACTTGACTTGGTCATGTGCCTTCGGGGCTTTCTTGGACCAAACCCTGTTTTTTTGCTCACATCCTTCAACTCCTGGACCTTGCTACAGGAAGAGGGAAGAGCAAGGGTTTGAACTAATTCGGGCAGGATTTATTCCCTACCAGGATAACCTTCTTTGATAACATTCTAATATTTTTATCTGATTATATTGTGGAGATTAAAACTCCACCCGATTCTCAGTGAGGCTGCTGAATATACAGGGACAATTATTTCTTTTAACTGGTTAAATAACCTGTGCTTATTGCACATCAAGATACACTTGACCCCCTTGGCTACTTGGGCACATTGTTGACTTTTATTGAGCTCACAATAAACAAAATCCCTTTTCTGCAGGGTTACAATAAACAAAAACCCTTTTCTGCAGGGTTACGCTCCAGTCTTGTGCTCATTACTCTTGCCATATATACAGGATTACATCATCCCATGTGAAAAATCTAGAATTTTTTCTTGTTAAATTTCAAATGGTTGTTTATTTCTCAGCACTCCAATTTATCAAAAACTCTCTATAAGGATTGTTTACCCTTGAGGGAATCAATGGTTCCTCGTAATTTAGTCTTTTTGGCAAATGTCCTTACAGTACACTCAAATCCTATCTACAAACACTGATAAAAACTTTGAAGAGATTTTATTTTGCCTTTATGAAAGGATACAGCAGTATTTTGCCTTCAATATGTCCGTATCCTGTCTTTTTGTTTGACTCTAGCCCCTACAGCACTCCCTCCAAAATATCTGTCAAAAGCCTAAATTCAAGAAAGTTCAGATCTGTGCTTGAACTGCTAGATTTACATCATGATGTGTGTTTAACCGTAATTTGAAGCAAAAAATACAGCGGGCTGAAAGGAATTCTTTGAAAAACACATTATTATTGAACAGCAAAGGAGAAGGAAAAAAGTAAAAGATAAAAGAAAGTGTCTTGTTTCCTTTGTGCTCCTTCTTATTAGATAGTGTTTGTTATAGCTCTGACCTATATCTAATTATAACAGAATCATTGGGGCAGAAAGGGACTTCATGTAGTCCAAACCATTTACTGCAGCACCTTGTATAAAGCTGTGTCCACTTGTGTGCATGAAATAAGACTCATATTTTAAAATTATAACGGATAATCACCATCTAGGGGTCATTTGATCTGAATATTCTACGTGGATAATGATTATGAATGTATGATTATACCTTTCTTACTATACAGGTGATTTGATGTGGGATTAATTGGCCAATGAAGGAATTATAAAAATATAATTANTAAGCTACAACACAACTTTACCCCACTTACAAATCAGGCTGAGCAGAGACTCTAAGGGAAATGGCTTTTTACTTACAGAGGTGAGGTGGGAATTTAGCGATGATCCCTGATGAATTTCTCTGTGGCAGACTCTGAAACTAAGCTATCCAGTTGTGGATCCACACGGCATTAAGTCCAAGTGTCATGGCTTCCATAAGGCTAAGATTCGCGGAGCCTCACTGCCTCAGCAGCACAGGGGAGAAAACAAACTGTTGGTATGCTGCCCAGATTGAGTAGCACGCAGAAATTCAGGCTATGCAGTGTGGTCAGAAAGAAGTCAGGTCCAGGTGTCACTGGCAGCTCTCAAATGGACCTAAGGACTTGCAGACTTGCACAGACTGGTACAGAAGCAGGGGAAAGTCCAAAACCAGGGATGGTGCAAAAACTGGAACCATGCAAAAGTGGGAGCTCCAAAAGTGGAAACTTTCCAAAAAGTGAACTCTCAAAGTGGGAAGTCTGTAAAGGCAGAAACTCTGCACTTTTTTACTCACTATTTATGTTTTTTTCCTAGACTATGTGTCCACTTGCCATATACACTGGGTGCAAAGAATCCAGCCAATCACCATCCTATTCCAGTGTGGGTTTTCCTATGCGTCAGTACATGTGTGGAAAGGTCACCTTTGCTGTTACCACTTTATGGGAGTGACACAGTTTAATACGAAACAATGGTGTGCCATCTAGGTGTAGATGGTAGATAAGATAAATGGAAGTGTGAATGGAAGGAATGTGAGACAGAGGTCTGATTTAATTAACCAATGTAATTAACATGCATGGGGAGTAAAGGGTGTGATCTGAAGACTATCTGTAGACTGCCATGTGACTAGAACTGAAAGTGTATATAAGTGTGCAAGTTTTGCAAATAAACATCTTCATGTCCATGACATGCCTGCCCTTGCCTTACCCAAAAGCTACACCACTTCAAGACCACAAGAAGGGGAAAGCAGTTTTTTGCTCATTTTTCTTCAAACCTCTGGAGACAGGATTGGGGGGGAAGGATTTGGATTGCCCTACAACAACAGACACAATATATAGGCATGCGTACTGATTTTGTCTAGACTTGAGCTAATGTTCTTCATAGTGGTTATTGTTGTGCTAAGTTTTGAGACTTATGATAAAAAAGTATCAATTATACACCTGTTACACCTATTGCCTAGCAGTGATTACAGAGCATCAAGGAATTTTCTGTTTCTCACACCACCCCATCAGCAAGTAGACTGGGAAGAAGTTGGAAATATAGATGGGAGAGCTGACCACAACTGACAAAAGGTAAAACCCATATCATGTGATGTTTTGCTCAAAAATAAAAACTGGGGGAAAAAAGGAAGGGGGGAGGGACACAATTTTTCTTCTGAAGCAACAGTTACATATGATGTAGCCCTGTTTTCTTGGAGATGGCTAGACATCTTCCTGCTGATGCAAAATAAGGTATGAATTCTTGCTTTGCTTGAACATGCAGCTTTTGCTTTACCTATTGAACTGTCATTAGCTCAAAGTTTTCTCACTTTTACCCTTTCAATTCTGCCTCCAATCCATCCCACTGAAAGGGAAGCAAGCAAGCACCTAGATGGGGCTTAGTTATCTCCCTGGCGTTGACTAACAGCATTGCTGTGTATGGCATGTACATAAGCATGTGTATGTACTGTTGGAATTACTATTTTAATCAAATATTATAATTTTACAGTCCTAAAAGAAGGGGAAACAATCAAGCAGGATCTGACTTCGCTGAGGATGTCACAAATTACATTTAACTATCTGCTTTATGACAGTCTGCCTAAATGATGTTGCACTCATCGTCAGGAGTCTCAGTGAAAATTTCTCTTAAAGGCTGCAATAAGGATAAAAAGATGCTATTGAGAATATGTTCCAAGAAAACAATGGCACACACACTTTCATTTGTGTGAACTAACTGGTCAGATGCAGGTTTACCTAGACTTCCAAAAAGCCTTTGACACTGCTCCCCCCCCAGAATTCTCATGGACAAACTGACTGCTCATGGCTTCTACAAGCACAGCTCTGCTGGATAAAGCACTAGATGGATGAAATGGCCCAAAGAGTAGTGGTCAGTGGAGCTAAAACCAGATGGTGGCCAGTTACAAGTGCTGTCCTCTAGGGCTCAGTGTTGGGACCACTTCTTTTTAACATCTTTATTGGTGATCTTGATGAAGACATAGAGTGTGTCATCAGCAAATTCACAGATGACACCAAGTTGAGTGTTAGTGTTGGTCTTCAGGAGAATAGGGAGACTTTCCAAAGGGACTTGGATAGGTTGGATTGATGGGCCAAAATCAATGGCATGAGCTTCAATAAGGCCAAATGCCAGGTTCTGCACTTGGTTGACAACAACCCCAAGCAATGCTACAGGCTTGGGGAAGTGTGGCTGGAAAGCTGTATGGCAGAAAGGGACCTGGGTGTTGTAACAGACAACCAATTCAATATGAGCAAGCAGTATGCCCAGATGGCCAAGAAAGCAAATGGCATCCTGGCTGGTAATAGAAATGCTGTGTCCAGCAGGAGTAGGAAGGTGATTGTCCACTTGTACTCAGCTCTGGTGAGGTCACACCTTGAGTATTGTGTTCAGTTTTGGGCACCTCATTACAAGAAGGATGTGGAGGTGCTGGAGTGAGTTCAGAGGAGGGCAATGAAGCTGGTGAAGGGCCTGGAGAATAAATCTTATGAAGACCAACTGAGGGAGCTGGGCTGTTTACTTTGAAGAAGACGAGGCTGAGCGGAGACCTCATTGCTGTCTACATCTACTCGAAAGGACGAAAGGATGTTGTGCAGAGGCTGCTGCTGGTCTCTTTTCATAGGTAAATAGTGATAGAACAAGAGGGAATGGCCTCAAGCTGTGACTGGTTAGGAAACATTTTTTTCAGAGAAAAGAGTGGTCAGACATTGGAATGGGCTGCCCAGGGAAGTGGTTGAGTCAGCAATGCTGAATGTGTTTAAAGTTTGTTTGGGTGTGGTACTTGAGGATATGCTTTAAGAGTGAACTTTGTAGAGTAGAGATAATGGTTGGACTTGATGATCCTTGAGGTCTTTTCCAACTGGAATGTTTCTGTGATCCTGTGATTCTGTGAATAAGGTAGGCAATTGCCATGGTACAACACTGTACTTCAGTCAAAAATACTTAGAGACAAACGAGCAGCTTGGTCCTAAAACAGTGTTTATGGAATTAAATAACTCTCAGGTGAGCTTCCAGTTAGTTCCATGTCTCTGCTTTAGTGTATATATACACAATATTCAGTAAATTGCATCTTGTTCTTTTCCCATTTCTCTACTACTGTGTTTCTTCTTTTCTTTTTAAAGTGATCACTTCCATTTCTCCCTCAATTTTTCTCTGCCTTGCAATTTCTCCCTCAATTTATTTGTTCCCCCTTATTTTGCCAGCCTCAAGATTTTACAAATTAAAGATGGCTGCTAATTTTCTTGCTCAACAATTATACCCCAGCTGCTATCTGTAAAAGAAAAATGACAAGTTAGTCACTTCCCTGTCTTTACTGAACTGTGGGCAAAAGATTGAACTTGTTGCAGGGAGGAACTGTGTAATCAGCTTTCCTTTACAGTCACATTCATGCTTAAAAGAATTCAGAAAAATGAATCATTCCGAAAGCTGATAATGCATTGCTTTGCACCTTGGGAAAAGTCGTTTCAGGCTCTGAAAGATGAGCTCTGGCATCAGCAATATAAGACAAAATTGTTCCAAACTCTCTGCCCACCCAAAGATTAACCTTCTGTAGCAGTGTGCAGAGGTGGTGTGTCACCATGCTTTACTGCTCCCACCCATTAACTGGTTGCTCAGATTATGGAAGACTTAAACCTGGGGAAAAGAACAACTAAAATCTGAATACATTGCTCTTTCTCTATTGCAGATGCAAATTTTATGCTTAAATTCCTTCTTTAAATTGTGATTACAACCTGAAAGAGATGAAATTTTTTGTGAGAATTGAGACAAGCACATTTATGTACACTTGGATACAATCAGTTCTTCATTTTTTACATCTTGTGGTTAATTAAGACCCATTTAAATTTATTCTAATGCTCAACACATGTATCAGAGGGGCAATCGATGATCTGGGAGGACAGAACGAAGAAGACTATTCTGAGAGGAAGATGTTAATTGTGAAGTTGTAAAGTAAATAAGGTAATTATCGAATCATAGAATCAGTCAGATTTGGAAGATACTGTAAAGATTATCTAGTTCCAACCCCCCTGCCATAAGCAGGGACACCTCACACAAGATCAGACTGCCTAGCACCTCATCCAGCCTGGCTTTAAGCACCTCCAGTGTTGGGCTTTCCACCACATCCCTGGGCAACCCATTCCAGAGTCTCACCACCCTCATGGTGAAAAGCTTCTTCCTGACATCCAGTCTGAATCTACCCATTTCTAGATTTTTTCCATTCTCCCTAGTCCTATCACTACCTGGCATCCTAAAATGTTCCTCCTCAGCGTTCTTGTAGGCCCCCTTCAGATACTGAAAGGTTACAAAAAGGTCACCTCAGAGCCTTCTCCTCTCCAGACTGAAGAGCTCCGACTCCCTCAGTCTCTCCTCATAGGAGAGGTGCTCCAGCCCTCTGATTATCCTCGTGGCCCTTCTCTGGACATGTTACAGCACACCCATATCGCTCTTGTATTAGGGGCTCCCATGATCTTTTTTTTTTATTGGACATTTGTAGATCTGCATGCATCTTAAATGAGTCCTGAAAGACAATTGGTAGTGAACTAAGAATCTCATTAGACCTTCGGTTTACTACTACAGATGATATGAAAATATCTCTTATAAATACACTCTAATAAGTAATTACTGTAGGCTGAGGATTTTATTCTTACATTGTTTCAGCCATCTGGTCACTGCTGACCAATACAGTGTAAGCTAATGCAAAATGACCTTAAACACCTTGGCTTTCTCAGTACCATTAACCAGCAATTTTCTTTCTCTGTGAAAAGGAAACATGGTCCTCTATTTATTTCTTCTTTCTCTACAATATATACTGACAGCATTTTATTTAATACTCTCGACATCTTATTTGCTGACATCATCTTGAACAGAGTACCTTAAATTATTTGATTTTGTTCATGCAGCCTTATACTGAATTTCTATCCTCATCCTTCCTAATAATTGTTTTCTATGAAATAAATTAAGATAATTAATGTATTGGCCAAGTTGGTCTCTTGCTATTTCTTCTATTAAAAGGGAGGAAAAATAGAAGAGAGAGATTTGGGTGTTTTTCTTGTAAGAAAAAAAAGAATGGAAATATTTACTTACATAAACAGTAACAATGGCTACATATGATAACAGTTTATCAGAAAGACTGTGCTCACTCATGTTGTGATTCTTAGGAGAGATCATGAGCTGTCCTGAGAATCTGTGGTTTACTTTTGTAGCAGAAGTAATTCTACTATACAGAATGGGGACAGAGCTCAGTTTATTAACACAGGAGTGGCAACAAATGACCTTGTGAGTTGTTTTGGCTTATTACATTTCAGTAATACTGACAAAAACTGATGTATAGTAAATTTAAAAGGAAAAATTGTTAGGAAACTGCATAATAAATACAAATGAAAGAACACTGACAGGACTAACTTAGAGTCATACTGTACAGAAAAAAGGAAGAAAAAAAAAAACAAACCAAACCACCACCAACAAAGATACAACAAACATGTCCCTGCAAACAACCTTTTGAAAAAGTTCAGCTTCTTTGGAAGTTATTACTTTTCATGCTTAGAAAAGTGTTTTTAACCTCAGAACCTGTTTTAAGTTCTGAAATTTTTAGCTGATTTTATGCTTAATACATTAAAGTTATTCTCCATAAAATTTAGTATTTCAGAACAATTAAGGAATCCTATTAGAACTGTTTCCTTTCTTCTTTCAAGAACTATCATGAAAGGTCTTCTATGCTATTCCCTGATCATTACTTGCTTTCTCATCCTCCTTACTTTTGTTCTTTTTTTCTTTATTAATTTAATTGGTTTTCTATTTTCCTTCCTTATTGTTTTCCTTTTTTTTCTTTCTTTATTTCCTTTGTCCGTCCTTATAAGGACTCCACAATCAAGACAAAATCAAGATTGCTGCCCGATTTCACTTTTCTTAATAAGACTTGCAAAAATTAGGGAATAAGGAAAGGAGTGGTGGAGAATGGTGCCACATCCAGTTGGCAGCCAGTCACTAGTGGTGTCACCCAGGAATCAGTGCTGGGTTTCATCTTGTTCATTAACTTTATTGATGAACTGGACAAGGGGATTGAATCCATCATTAATAAATTTGCAGATGACACCAAATTAGGAGCAGGATAGGAGGGCCCTGCAGAGGGACCTGGACAGGATGGATGGGTGGGCAGAGGCCAATTGGAAGAGATTTAACAAAGCTAAGTGCAGGGTTCCACACTTTGGCCACGACAACCACAGGCAGTGCTACAGGCTGAGGACAGAGTGGCTGGAGAACAGCCAGGCAGAGAGAGACCTTGGAGTGCTGGTTGATAATAGGCTGAACATGAGCCAGCAGTGTGCCCAGGTGGCCAGGTGAGCCAATGGCATCTGGCCTGTATCAGGAATAATGTAGCCAGCAGGACAAGGGAGGTTATTCTACCCCTGTACTCAGCACTAGTCAGGCCACACCTTGAGTACTGTGTCCAGTTTTGGGGCCCTCAATTCAAGAGAGATGTTGAAGTACTGCAACATGTCCAGAGAAGTGTGATGAAACTGGTGAGGGGCCTGGAGCATAAGCCCTATGAGGAGAGGCTGAGGGATCTGGGGTTGTTTAGCCTGGAAAAGAGGAGGCTTAGGGATGACCTCATTGCTGTCAACAACTCCCTAAAGGGAGGTTGTAGCCAGGTGGGGTTTGGCCACTTCTCCCAGGCAACCAGCAACAGAAAGAGGGGACACAATTTCAAGTTCTGCCAGGGGAGGTATATGCTGGATATTAGGAGGAACCTATTCACAGAGTGATTTGCCATTGGAATGGGCTGCCCAGGGAGGTGGTGGAGTTGCAGTCCCTGGAGATGTTCGAGAGAAGTCTGGATGAGACACTTAGTGCCATGTTCTAGTTGATTGGATAGGACTGGGTGATAGCTTGAACTAGATGATCTTGGACGTCTCTTCCAAGCCATTTGATTCTATTATTCTATGATTCTATGATAAAAAAACAAATCAAACCCAGAGGAAATCTTCCCTATCCTAGGTTGGGAACTCTTGGGTTGAAAAATCCTCTAGTGACTAGAAAGTTGTTATTCAATCCTATAATTCTGCTATCTCTTTATGAGCTCATGGTGAGGTCAGCTTATCCTCCTTTCCTCCTGCTGTGTTTGGTGAGAGCTGTTTTGGGGCCCCCAGAGGCTTTTCTTTGGGCCTATGGATGGCAGAGTCACTGATGGGGGAAGGATTGGAGTTTTGGGTTGTGGGATATTTCAAGGGGGTCGCTATGGATTTTGTATCTGCTCTGTAATTTCTTTCTTTATTTCTCTTTCCAAAAATTTTCTTTTCCAATTAGTTTGAGAGTCTCATTCAGTCAGCTCTTTAAAACCCCAACAGAGACATACCAACTCAGTCATTTTTTTCCCCGAAATTAGATATCCAAGACTTACTATAGAACTAAGATGATCTGGAATCATGCCCTTTTCTTACATTATGATCAATAACCCATTGAAAAATTAATATGATTGATTGCTTGCAGTTGAAAGACTACCAGTCAAACCTGTCACACAGTAATAGAATTTCTTCACAGAATCACCACAGTCTTTCTCCTTAGTCATACCTAGAGACATGCTAGTTTCTGCCTCCTTGGTTAGGAAACTACCACAAAAACATAAAATTCAAAATAAAAATCTATGCTTTTGTCCTGGTAGGGCATAAATTCTGCCCAGATGTGTTGGTTTGAGCTAATTGGAGAATTTGAGTGAGAAATTAGACTATTGACTGAGAGAGAGTGTTAAACATACCGTGTCACTTACCCAGTTTCACTGAGACAGAGAAAAGAAGGTTGTTTTGGGAAATGTTCCCAAAACATCCAGATAAGCCAGTGTGCTTGCAGAGAGTCAGTCTGGCTTGGGTCCTTGCTGGCTCCGGCAGCTTCTTTCCTTTATCTCTCTGCCTTTGAACTAATTCAGAGTAAAATCACTAAAACCATTCATTCCTTCCTGCCACTAATCTTTCTGACCGATCTTCAGCTTATCTGCAGCATCATCAAGTGGTGAGATAAAGCTGGGGGAAAGGGGAAAAGGTGGTAGGGGGGTTTGGTTTCCCTCTCTTGGGGATTTTGGTCTCCAGGAGGGGTGTGGTGTCTGTATTCCCTTTTTACTGTATATTTCTGTAAATATCTGTTATACCTTGTAAATATCTGTTATACCTTGTAAATATTTGTTATACCTTGTAAATATTTGCTTGTATATTTGCATTGCTGTAAATATAAAGCTTCATTTATTAACTTCCATTGTGTTTTTCTGAGTTTTAGCCAGGGTTTTAAAAGGTGGGGGGGCAGGTCACTGCAAACCCACTACACCAGAGTTGGTTCAATTCCTGGGGTTCCCTCCCTCCCTGTTGTAAGGTCCTGGGTGGGTAGCAGGGAACAGACTGTGTGGTTTTGGAAATCAGGAAGTCCTGGGTCACATGGACAGGTCACAGGCACAAGTCAGGTGACCTGTGCTGTCTCTCAGGGTGTTAGGATCCACCCTTGGGCGCAGGACTTTTGAATCCATTGGCCAGACAATGGACGCTGATTGCCTATTGGTCAGTTCCATGCTTCCTAATGAGGTATTTAAGAGGGTGCAATCGGCCGTTGGCTTTCTCTCTCCCACAACCTCCACGAGGAACAGACGTCTCTGTACCCCATTCAGCAGCGGCCACGTGTTTTGCAGCATGCAGCATCACAGCATTTTCAGCAGTGACAAAGGCAAACCGCCTTCTTTTCTCTTTTCCTCGGGAGAAGCTCTTTTATCTATCGCATGTTCGTGAGTATTTTCAGGCGTGGTTAAGATTGCTCTCTGTTATTAGGCTCCCTGTTTCCTAAGTTCTGACTGTTTAAACTGTTTAATTCAGTGTTTTAAGTGATTTTGTGTAGTTTTCTTGCTGACCGAACATCCAAATGAACCCCGGGGAAATATTCCCGGTAAACCGCAATTACTAACAGTAATAAAAATTAATAATCGCAGCAGCTTTCTAGAAAATTGTTTGTTTTGTTAGCAAATAACACATTTTAAGACAGTTATTATTCCTGCTCAACTACTCTGAAACCTCTTGAGCAACCATAGATTTTTCTTCTATATCTGCCCAGGTTTAAATCTTCACAATTTCTGTCTCAGCTTATTGTGTGATTTTGTGGTCTTTCCAGGCTTGCTTCCAGTAATTGTCCTTTCCCCCTGGTCACTACAGAAAAAAAAAAAAAAATCAATTTCTAGTCTGAAATCTGAACTTTTATTCCTTTCATGTTCCATGACTACATCTGATTGTGCTTATGGCAGGCAGAATAAAGACCACACTTAGCTGATTCATTCCGTCAGATTTTAAACAAAGTTGATAGCTTATGAAGGATCACAGCCTCTATCATTAAGCAAGACTTAAGTCTGAAGGAATAAAAACACAGTCTGAGTTGAATAGAATATGATTTGTTACAAATACTTCAATTTTTTTTTCAGCTCTACTTGATTTTGAGCAAGAACCAGACTATCGAGATAGCTCTTACTCAATATTTGTTATTATTTTTTTAGATAAACTGTAAATCAGTGTTAACTTTTCCTTGCTAAGACACAAGACCACAAAACTTATTTGTTGGTATTCAGTTTAGCAGGAATTTAATTTGGCTTTTTGCAAAGTGAATAAAAGCAGAGGTATAGTATGCTAGTCACATGAATATTCCACAAGACTTTTACACCTTTAACAGATATGTCATTGAGAACTTGTGCTAAATGATAGGGCATAGCTATAAAGCAAAACAACAATACACAACTTTATTGAATAGAATGTTAAAATAATTTACATCTACGAAAGGACCCTCTTCATGATAAACATACAAGAAATTTGTATTATTCTGCTTCTAATCTTGAGTTTATTCTGACTCTACAGGTACAGATTTCTGGGGAACAGTTTATGCAGCACACGGGGATTAAACATAATGACAATATATACCTTTTATAGGTAATCATTTTAGCCTTAATGCAGGTACAGCAAACAACAAGAACACATAGGTCTTTGTCCTAGAATCTTGAAAAAAAGCATAAGTTTTAGTAAAATGTACAGACATTAAAATTAATCAATTAATTACAAATTGCATTTTAATTGGAATTTATCATTTAAAAACCAGAACATAAAAATGTGGCAGAAATAAAGCCACAAAAGCATTTACAGATTAAAAAACACATAAAAATAATAACAAGGATGAATATAAACTCTGAGATAACAAAATAAAAATTAGTTGAAATTGTGAGACAGGAACTCTATTCACAAAGTGTAGACCACAGGCAGTCTATCTTGTAGCAAAATAATATTAAGAACCACATTTACTGTTTTCCTCAGTTTCATATGACTGTGCCAGTTATTGAGAACAGTCTAAAGGCTAAAGCCTTATGAATTGGTCTAGAAGTTGATTAGTAATGACTTACAGAGAAGCCCCAAAACTCAAAATGTCTTCCATTGTCTGGTTGAAAACATCACTGACTGTTTTCCAGAAGTACTGGAACTTTGCATTTCTCATTAAATTCAGAGACATAGAACAGCTGACTAGAGAGACAGCCATTTTTCCTTCTTAATGGGCCACTCAGATCTTCTACAGACCAGCCTCTTAGGGTTCAAATGATCTCTAAATAATGTAAAATTCTCTCATTTAATCTACTCAGATTTAAGTATTCAAATTTCTCCCAAGATTAGTGTGTTATTCATTCCTTTGGTTATCCACAACCAAATCCAAATATCTGTCAAAATATACAAAACCCTGTGTTCAAAATCAGGCCAGGCGTGCAATTTTTCTTTTTATTACTTCTTTTTATCCTTTCCTAAGTCTTGTATCTTCTGCATCAATTTTCTTCTTTATGCCAACCTCAAGGGTTGCATGTCTACACATTGCTTTCTTCCAGTAACAGCTGAATATGTTGATCTTTGTTAGAATTGATTTTATAAGATTAAGCATGTGACAATGTACTTTAATTTCTTACAGTAGGCTATGTTTTAAGACTGCTCTGGTTTAACTGAATTTTAAAGAATTTACAATTCTCAGGGAGATACAAATTAATTTAAAAAAACCCTCACCTTATCTCAGAAAAAAATATACATGCATCGGATCTTATGTCATTCATTAGGACTACAATGAATATGGTGTATATGGATCAAATAAAGCATATATTCTTTTTCTATCTTACTACTTGAGGGATTGCCAGGCAAAGAGAACTTTTGTCAAATTTGAGGTAGTTAAATTTATTCACATGTGTAAAAAATAATAAAAATAATCTAAAAATCTGTCAAAACTGAGAACAGAGCTTTAATAGAGTAATAGGAAGGAAAGTATACATTTGATAACAGCTCCTGAACTTTGCCTATTTATTTACAGTATAGGAAACCACTAAATTAAAAGCTTTTAACTGAAGCCTCTTACAGATACATTGAAAAGTACTGAGTTTTATCTTCATAGTTAAATTCTCTGTAAATGACAATGACGTTTTCTTGTAGCTAAGCATCAAACTAAGCAGAGGTGATGTTGGTGGTAGATTTAAAGGTGACAAAAGCAAAAAAACCCTCTCAATCCATTATTGAAATGTATCTAAAACCAGTATTTACAAAGATTTTTTACTACTCTAGTAGAAATGTACCTAAATGAAAACTAAAAGGTTTATCTGCCTTTTTTTATGCCACTGCAACTACTAATAAAAGAAAAAGAACAAAAGATAAATATTAAAATATGCATAAAAATCACAACTTCTGCACAGTCTTCTGCATCTTGACATGGAGTGCCTAGAAATTTTGCTTGAACATAAAATCCTTTGTTGTAGAAATGGAATTTCTGCTGCTTCACTCTGTTCCCAAATATTCTGTGAAAAAGTTTCACATGATGACATTATTTGCAAAATGCATCACAGAAATCATATTATAAATCCCATTTCTGACAATTTTATATGTAATCGTCTGTCTGTTAATTTATCCCAAACCTAACATATTACTTATATAGAACCAACAGCCTGCAGGATTTATTACAGGAATACAAGAAGACATATCGTTGGATTCTTCTCTCATTTATAACAGAATAAATTATAACTAGTACTACTGAACTCACTGGAGTTTCATTTGTTAAAAGAAAGAATAAAAATGGTCAGAACCAACTGCAGCTTATCAGTAATTTTTCTATCTTAAGGGGATCATTTCAAGTAAGTTTTAATTCTGTGTCTAAACTCATCCTTTAATCCAGCCTCAGCAGAATTATTTAAATAGTTTAAATAGTAGTAAGGTTTTATGCCATAGTCTTGCCACCTTTTAGTGAGCCATTATCCAATTTTCCCCTGAAGCCATGTTATGTCATTGGAGTACTGCCAAACAGTATTCATTCTGTAATTTTTAAAATTTAGGGGCAACATTTAAAAATCCTGAGATATTTATGGCATTTGCACATTACTTAGTACAGCAATTTGGATGTAGTCACATCTGTACAGAACTCTAGAAGGTCAAGGAGATTTTGGAAAAGGCAAAGCTGTGAGAGCATTCAGCAGTTTGTAGTAGGTTAATAATGCACTGCTGTTCATAGTTGCTTGCTATAACCTTTGATTCACAGCTGTAGTGAACATGGGCTTTTCAAGAATCTCAGTTCATAAAAGGTTAATATAAAAGTGCTAGTATTTATCAAACTTCTAAAAAATAAAAATTACATATGAAGTCAATATATGAGTTCTTTCTTTGAAATTATGTTTCTGTCCTGTAAAGCATTATTTGTGTCTGTGTTACTTGGAAAGTAATTATAGCTATTTGATCAATAAGGAGACTTGAAGCATTGTCTCATACTAACCAGAAGGAGAACAACTGCTCTTCACACCTCCCCACTTAACTCTAGTAAGACATTTCAGTTTTTTGTCTACTTTATCTTCTAAATGAATCAAATAATGAAATATCTTTAGTGAGGGAAACCTAACACAAAGGCTCTGTGCCTATCACTGACTATTAATATTACAAGGTGAAAGGTTCTGACCTCAGAAGCGTGTAACGTTTTAAGGTGACACATTTTATATAGAGCCCAAAAAGTGCCAAAAATAATTCATTTCCCCTTTCTAGTTAACTTCTGCTTCCAATAAAGAAGTACAATCCAGACAAATGCTAAGCCATTTTGGAGATTGTTCTTGTGCTTTCTGATAGGAAGAAAAGAAAGCATGATATTAATAGCAGTAAGTATTATAAGATGTCATTCAGACTTTTTGACCTATCATTATCTAAGTGTCCTGGTACGGGTGTGACAAATACCCTAGAGTTAGTCCAATCCCTGGAGTCTCTCCTCCCCCTCCTGTAACAAGGTCCAGGAGGGGTGAGGGGTGGGGGCACACCACGTGGCCCCGGGACCCAGGGAGACCCCGGGCTGCGCGTATGCGTGGAGTTTTTTGAACCAATTAGTCAGCTAGAGAATGCTGAATACCTATTGGACAGTTTTACGCCCCCCCCCTAGGGTATTTAGGCAGGGGTCAGCAGCCATTAAGGGCTCTTCTTCACTCTTCTTCACTCTGTCATCTCCCCATTGTGGCTGTGAAGGCCCAGCCACGTGCAAGGCAGCAGGCAGCAAAGCATAGCAGCTTTCCAGAGAAGCAGCAAGACTAATCCCCTTCTCTCTCTCTCTTTCTCTCCCTATCTGGGCTAAGTCGGTCTTTTCCCTTCTTCCCCTCAGGTTCAGGAAGGAGCGTTGTTTCCCTCTCACCCCCCCACGGGTTTGTGGGCACGGCTGGGGTCTATTCTGTTTGTGTACTCTCTGTTCCCTAAATTCTGACTGTTAAACTGTTTTACCTGGCGTTTTGAGCAACTCGTGCGTTTGTTTTCTGCCAACTGTGAATCCATAGAACCCCGGGGGCACCAGGACCCCCCTCTGCGGATATCGGCATTAATTAAACGATATCCCATGACAGTAAGCAACTATGAGTTAAATGTATCGGTGTTAATAAATGCTTATATGCAAAGATGGAATGGACTTCTCATCTTAACAGCTACGTTGTTTCTTTTGGATCTACTGACTGAACAGCAGAGGCAAGTGATGAGTGAGTGGATATAAGTGGAGAATGAATAGAGTAGGCCGGAAAATGCTACTTACTATCCCAGAGGATCATTGCCCCCAGTGGAGTTTTGATCTGCTTCTGCAGTGAATCTCCACACAGGGAAAAGCAAGTTCTAAGTTTTGGTTATAGTAAGACCTGAAATAAAATAGAACTGAAAATCCTGTGTATGCTTAAATAACTAATGGAACAAGACATAGAAATGAGAAACATATTTAAAACAAATGAACCTGTTTAAATGTTGGTAGTCTTATGTAACTACTACATTTTGCACACCTCCATGTCTGGCTTTTATGCAAAATCTTTCAAGAAACAATCTGCATAACTGAATAATTTGCATATGCTCACCTTAATCAGAAGGATAGATTACATGCAGCAGAATGTGTCAGCCTATTTGACAGCTTGGGTGAATAGAGCCTACAGGCTAGCAACTTCTTCTGTTTCTTTTGTCTTTCGTTATTATTCATTATATTTGTATGGTGAAAACTGGGATAGCAAGGATCTGTAAACTTGAAAACACAGGGAATCTGAACATTTATTTCCATTCCTGTTCTTTCTCTGTGTTAATTGTTAGGTATTGTTTTTTCATGCTCTTTAAGTATTTTTTTTCTTCTTCATACTTGGCCTTATCAACAGTTGTCTCCCTGTTCTTCACAACTTGTTTATCATGCACAATATTAGTTACTCAGCTGGGTTAAAACCGTGCTTACAAACATGTTGGCACAGATTACTAAGTATTTGAAATATGTAAATCATCCCTTTCTCCTTTGCAGTCTGAACAAAATCCTGACAGAGGATCCAGAAAATGGTCTTGTATTAATTTTAGCTCTCATATTTAAAAGGTACTTGCAGTGAATTTAGACACTGTGATGGCCTTCAGCACAGGTGTGACGTCTTAGCTTAGTATTACACTAGAATTTCTTGCCTTAGTTAAAAAAAAAAAAATCACAAATGTGAAATTGGACACAAGGTTCTAGTCACAGAACCAATCTGAATTTTCTTTTACAGCTACTAGCATATGCACTATGCATTTAGAATAAAACATGAGATTACTGACTCCTGGAAGCATAGAGGGATGCAGGCTGTTTGAGGAGTCTTTCCTTCATGCCTAAAAAAAAACTCTAGGGATGGGTGACGTAATATGGATTAATTCAATTTATTAATATTATTTTTATATTAATAACCACAAAAATATGAATAATATATGCAAATGACTAGAGAGTAGCCCTGAGGGAAAGGACCTGGGGGTCTTGGCTGATGAAAAGCTCAACATGAGCCAGCAATGTGCATGTGCAGCCCAAACAGTCAACCATGTCCTGGGCTGCATCAAGAGAAGCGTGGCCAGCGAGTCAAGGGAGGTGATTCTCCCTCTCTACTCTGCTCTTGTTAGACCACACCTGGAATACTGTGTACAGTTCTGGATCCCTCAACACAAGAAGGACATGGAACTGTTGGATTGAGTCCAGAGGAGGCCCCTGAAGATGATGAGAGGGCTGGAGCACCTCTGCTATGAGAGTTGGGGTTCTTCAGCCTGGAGAAGAGAAGGTTTTGAGAAGACCTTGTAGTAGCCTTCCAGTATCTGATGGCAGCCTACAAGAAAGCTGGGGAAGGACTATTTACAAGGTCTTGTAATGTCAGGATGAGGAGTAATGAGTTTAAGGTGTTCAAGGTTGGGCTGGATGAGGCCTTGAGTGACCTGTTCTAGTGGGAGTTGTCCATGCCTATGGTGAGGGGTTGGAATTGGATGATCTTTGAGGTCCCTTCCAACCTAAACCATTCTGTGATTCTATGAAAATTATTTATTAATATTGAATCTCACCAGAAAAGTTATTTATAATGTCCAAATGCATGGTTGTGGGTATTTAATTTAAACAGTTAACCAAAACTAGCAAAATACAAACATTAATTTGAGCTTTTGGAGAGATTCTTGTGGTGCAATATGCTGCTTGCCCTTTAGGGGTACTTGAGAGGCTCTTTTCTGCTAAGGCAGAAGGCACAATCAGTTAGTGACAGAAAAGAACCAAACCAAAGCTAAAGTTTTAATTACAAAGAGACTGTTTAGAATATTTACCCACAAAATAGTATCTCCGATTTCTGGGGCTGCATTATAGTCTCAAACAGTACCCAAAACATGTGGAGGGGTGCTGTAGATGGTATGGTATCCATTGGAGTCTCGAGGATTTTCCCCAGGACTCTGGCAAGCTGCTGTGGCAGGCAGAATCTCTGACCTGGTCTTGGTTCCTTTTTTTGGAAGACAGCGTTTTTTCTAGGACTCCAGACTTTGTACTGAGGTTCACAGGTGTGCAGGCAAAGATGATGTCTTGCTGGTAGCAGTAACCTGCTCTCTCTATCTCACCATGCAAGCTGCAGTGAGGTCTCTCTAAGTGAGCTCTCCAGCTAGGAGCAGTTTATCACTTTCAATTCACACTGTGGGTGTGGCTGTGGGTTTCAAGCAGTTTTTGGCAATGATTCTTACCTACAGAGTGGAGGATATTTAATGCCTCTTCCTGGTAAACTGAGACACAGTAAAGTTTCCAGGTGGACAAGCTCAAAGCATCCAAGCTTGTTATTATACAGCAGCACTGTATAATCATGAAGCAGCATGACAAAAGCAAGGCAAAATGGCTTGAAGCAGAGCACAATGGCAAAGCAAAATGGCAAAGCAAAATGAGTCAGAGAAAAGCATGCTGTTTACAACTTTGCTGCTATTTTATCAATTGCCTGAGTTTGATGGCTCCATTTGGCCACAATGATTAGCCAATCAAAATGGCACTTTGCCAAAACTAACCATATTAGGTGAAGCCCAGGTCTTGCTTTACCGAAATTTAGGTAAGCATGGACCATGCATAAATAAGTGAATGCACCTTGTTTTCCACAGTGGACTCAGTGTCTTCAGGCCTCTGCCTTCTTTCCCATACTGCTCCCAGCTCCAGCAGAGGCAGAAGGGGAGGAGCAGGGAATCATACGTGGATGATCTAGGACACATAACAAGCCTATTTTTGCCTTCCATGACAAGCAGAGAACAAAAGTATGTACAGATGAAGTGGACAAAACCTATACAACCTGAGGATGCATTTCACTGAATCACAGTGGGGTGCTTTTACAGTCAATAAAATTGAGAATCAATTTAATTGAGAATGAAACATCAAAACTACAAATGTAGGAGAGAATTAATACACAAAATGTAAGTTGCATTTCACTGTTATTTGTACAGATGGACTAGTATAATTCTGTAATTGTTTAGATTTTGACCAGAAATTACTAAACTTCTGAACATAAAAAAATGTTATGAATGACAGGAAAGAGAGTTGCTTGTATTAATTTTTGCATGAATCCAGTAGTGCCACTAGTGGGAAAGACAAAACTATGAACTGTAATGCACAGTTAGATGACTTAATCATTTAAATATAAGTGATGAAGAATGGATATCTAAACATCAGTGCCTACCTTTAAGTCATTCAGAATTAATGTTTCCTTTTACAATTACAAATAACACATCTAGAAAGTCCCTGCTACCTTATTCAAAATTCTGGCAAAGTGCCCAAAAATATGTATATTTTTGATTTGCTGGACTCTTTCCTGTGAAATAATTTTGAAGGTAGGCAATTATATATATGCAAAGAAACAAAAAAATATCATGACAACTTCTGATGATTCTAAAGCATATGCCTAAAAAATGTGTTTTGCTGAGTATTCTATTTTTAATATCATCTCACAGTTAACATATTGAGTGCAACAACTTGCTGACTGAACACAGTGTTCAGAATATTTAATTTTTTTAAATTGTAAATCTTACTAATTTTACAGTTCTGTGGAAAGATACTGATATTTTTGTGTTAAAGTATCATCTTAAAAGAAAGAGCAAGAAAAAAGCAAGAAACAGTAAAACTTAGTTTTTATTATTTGACAACAAAGACATTCTCAGAGAAAATAATAGTCTTTGAACAGAAATATATGAATCACATAATCCTTTTATTTAATTTGAACTAATACCATTTCAGCCACTGAAGCATGTACTTAGCAATAAATAAATATCTCTGCTAATATTTAAAGACCATATCCTACTTACATTGTGTTCTCTGTCTGTATAGGATCAATAAAACTCTTCCTATACCCCAGGAAGTTCTTCAGCACAACTCCAATCACCTGTCTTTAACAACGAAGTTACCCTGTACATAAAAGCTCTTGACCAGATTGAAAAAAAAAACTTCCTTGACAAATGAATCATTAGCTACTGTCAACAAATGGAAAGTTCCCTCAGCAATAAGGGTTAGGATGGACTACAAGCTGTCTATTCTTGGAAATATTAACTTATGCTTCTGCGTAAAGCAAAGGACAGAGGACAGGCAAGAACACACAGTGCGAAAACACAGTGCATGCCTGAAGTTATTCTTAAGAACTTAATCCAGCTGTATATGAGTAAATTACAGCCTACTCATGATGGATGAGTGAACTAGGAGAGGAGTGCTACTGGACCTGATACTCACCAACAAGAAGGGTCTGGTTGAAGTAGTGAAAGTTGAGAGCAGCCTTGGCTGCAGTGATCATGAGACGGTGGAGTTCAGGATCTTGTCTGGTAGAAACAGGATATCAAGCAGGACTACAACCATGGATTTCAGAAGGGTGGGCATTGGCCTTTTCAAGCAGTTGCTAGGGAAAATAACATGGGACAAGGTACTAGAAGGCAAAGAGACCCATGATAGTTAGTTAACATTTAAGAACCTCTTCCAAGCTCAAGATCAGACCATCCCAGCAAGTAGGAAATTGAGAAAGGGAGCCAGGAGGCCCTCATGATTAAATAATGAACTACTAAGCAAACTTAAGTGGATCCTACAGATCATTGAGGGTGGGGCTAGCCACTGAGAGCAGTATAACTGTTGTCAGAGGATTTAGGGAGGCAACTAGGAAGAATATGGCCTTGTTGGAACTCAATCGTGCAAGGTAAGTCAAGGATAACAGAAAGGGCTTCTTCAAATTGCAGGAAAAACTAACACTAGAGGCAGTGTAGGCTCACTACTGAATGAGGTGGGTGCCTTCATGACAGAGGACACAAAGAAGGCAGAGTTACTAAATGTCTTCTTTGTCTCCATCTATACTGCTACAGACTGTCCTCAGGAGACCCTGAAACCTGAGCACCAAAGGAAAGCATGATGAAGGAGTAGTTTTCGTCAGTTCAAGAGGACTGGGTTAAGCAACAGTTGAGTAATCTGGACATCCATAAATCCATGGGTCCTGATGGCATGCACTTGCAGGTACTGAGGGAGGTGGCACAGGTCTCCCATCTTCAGTAAGTCATGCTGGACAGGAGAGTTGCCTGGGGATGGGAGGAGAGCAAGTCACTTCGGTCTTTAAAAAGGGTAAGAAAGAGGACCCAGGTAACTATAGACTGGTCAGCCTCAACTGGATATATAATAGACCAACTTATTCTTGGTGCTGTCCTTAGGCATATTGAGGACAAGAGTGTTATTAGGAGCAGCCAACATGGCTTTACCAAGGAGAAGTCAAGTTTGACCAACCTGACAGCCTTTTATGAGGACATAACCAGGTGGCTATATGATGGTAGAGCAGTGGATGTGGTATATCTTGATTTCATTAAAGCATTGACACTGTTTCCCATAGCATCCTTGCAGCTAAACTGAGAAAGTGTGATCTGGATGATCAGGAAGTGAGGTGGATGTGAACTGGTAGAAGGAAAGAAGCTAGAGTGTTGTAGTCAATGGGATGGAGTCCAGTTGTAGGACTGTAGCTAGTGAAGTCCCTCAGGGGCCAGTACCATGACCAGTTATGTTCAATATATTAATCAATTATCTAGATGACGGAACAGTGTGCACTGTCAGCAAGTTTGCTGATGACACAAAACTGGGTGGAGTGGCTGACACACCAGAGGGTTGTGCTACCATTCACTGCAATTTAGACGGACAGGAGGGTTGGGCAGAGAGAAACTTAATGAAGTTCAACAAGGGCAAGATAAGAGTCTTGCACATGGGAAAGAAGAATGCCAGGTATCAGTACAGGTTGGGTACTGACTTGTTGGAAGACAGTGAAGAGGTAAAGGAACTGGAGGTCCTAGTGGATGGGAAGTTGACCATGTGCAAGTAGTGTGCTTTTCTGACCAGACAGGGGCAATGTCATTACAGGTTGCATTAGAAGGAGTGTGGCTAGTAGGCCAAAGTAATTCTCCTTCCTCTCTACTCTGCCTAGGTGAAGCCACATCTGGAGTACTGTGTCCAGTTTTGGCCCCCCAGTTCAAGAAGGACATAGAACTGCTTGAGTGAATCCAGCACAGAGCCACAATGAGGAGAGACTGAGGGAACTGAGGCTCTTTAGTGTGGAGGAGACTGAGACATGACCTCATTCATATTTATAAATACATAAAGAGTAAGTACCAGGAGGATGGAGCCAGGCTCTTCTCGGTGACCACCAATGACATGAAAAGGAGGTATGGGTAGAAGTTGAAGCATAGGAAATTTCACGTAAACATGAGAAGGAATTTTTTCACTGTGAAGGTAATGGAACACTGGAACAGGCTGACTGTATGCATTTCTGTGTGATCTGGTATAGCAGATCCTGCTCTGTGGGACAGTTGGACTAGGTAATCTTTCAAGGTCACTTTCAGCCCCTGACATTCTGTGATACTTCTCTCTCCAAAAAGACCTTTAAACTGTTTATAATAATAGTGATATATAAAATAATTCTGCCTATAAATACTCAATTTTTTTTTTTCTGAGACTGGACAAAACATTTCAAAAAGCTTTCTTCCAAGGTGGTATGGCCTTTGTCTTAACTTGGATGAGATCAAGGCTAGTTTTCAAATTACAACTACTAAGAACAGTTGTTCAGACTAATTTGGCTGGAACAAAAATGGAGTGTTGTCTGGGAGATGGTTAATTAAGATGCATAATCAGCAATTAAATGTTTCTTCTGGCTTGTCCCACAATAAAATGCTTTCTACAGGATAATCATAATTAATTTAGGTGAAACAGAGGCTTCCTGCTCTAAATAGCTAAATGAGTGAATATTAAGTGTATTCCTCTTTCATCCTTTAAACTTCTAATATGATATCCAAATCAAGACACATAAGGATTTCAAAGTAAGATGGAAGTGCTACAGAAACTTAAAAGTCAACTCCTAAAGCAATTTAATATGAGATACACATGATGAGAAGATATTATTCAACATGGTTTAAAGATTCTTAAACCAAATAATTATATTAAAAATATTAGTCTTAAAACCAGATCTGTAAAACAGACTCAAAGGCATTCATTTGAGAAACTAAAATGGAAAAATACCTCGACACAGCCAGGCTTCTCAGCATCTAGCTGACTCAGGATTGCCTTCATTAGCTACTCTGTGATATCAGGCTGTGCTGATAACACCATTATCCACTGATAAAATGCCTTCTGATGTCCTTTCAGCTGGGCAAGAAGATTGCCATGGAGAACCAGGGGTAGTGAGAGAAAGAGGTGCACTGCCTTGCTGGCATGCTTACCATTTCAAGTTAAGAGGTGACATTACACCTAAATGATGAATCTTGCTCCCAGTGAGAGCATGAAGTGTCCCAAGACCTAAGTGAGATAGGATAATACTCAAGGCTTTTTTCTAGAGTTTTAATTTTGATTTAATAGGATATTTGGTCTTGTGTGCACACCTGCTGCTGTTGAACCATAGTAAACTGCCTGAGTGAACAAACAACTCATGAGATATTTGTATACACAGGCAACATGATGTCATGGTTTGAAAGAGAGGACTGACTTGAAACTCTGTGATCACTTGAGATACCAGCACCATAAATGTGATGGTCAACACCCTTGGTGGAGTGAACTGGAGAGTCTTAGACAGTTTCTGCTGTGAAAATTATCAAACCGTACATAGGTACGGCATTTATATCAGATACCCAGGAGCTGTTGAGGGCTCACAGGCCTGTGAAAACCAAGGTGAAATGATGAGAAGAGAAGGTACTCCAGGTACCCCACAAGGCATTTCCTGCAGCCCCTGGAGAGAAAGTGCTGCAGCCTATGGACAACACCATGTCAAAGCAAATACACATGTCCTGTAGTCTCTGGAAAGCCTGTGCTGGAGAAGAAAGAAAGTATGATAAAAAAGGAGTGACAGAGAGGAGCTCTCATGGACTGACTGTAGCCACCATTCTTCATCTTCCTGCACTACTTGGAGGGCAGAGACAAGGGCAGGAGTTAAGTTCAGCCTGAGACAAGGAAGAAGGTGTCATTTTACTTTTTGTCTTTGTTTCTCACTATCCAACACTTGATGGTGTTTCTCACCATCAAGTCAAGTCATTACAGTAATTACTAAGTGATCTCCCTGTTCTTATCTCAACCCACAAACTTTTTCATTTTGCTTTCTGCCCCATGAACTGCTGATGAAGTGGAGTGAGGGAGCAACAGAGTGGGCATGTGGTCGCAACCCAGGGCCAACCACAACAAATGCTAGAAATTATTCATGTAGGTGCAGAGAATATTCTTATGTATACAGCCAGGATATTTAAGACATATTTTATATGTAAGTAAGATAATTATTAAAGATGAGCAGTCCATGTACTTTCATGTCTTATACAACCACAGTCAGCTTGAGATTAAGAAAGGAGGAAAACAACAGTTTGAAGAGTCTTATGCAATCAAGTTAGATGCTGCTGTCAGCAATGAAGATATCCATCTCCACTGAACATTGAGTAGTCATTCTGTTCAGAAGATTGGACTCTCCATATGAGCATTATCCTGTGCCAAGATCTCAATAGCCTGGTTTCTTTTTTTAATCAGCAGTCTCTGAAAGGTCTACTCAGTAAAAGTGTTGTCTACAGGATAACACTAAAGGAGACTACAGAAGCCTGAATGCTTTTCAAAATCACCCTCTGAAGTTAAAATAGACAGATCAGCCAATGCTTACAGAATGTACAGAATGGAAATAGCATATGCTGGCTGATCCTCTGCAAATGTAGTGGGTTTGCAGTTACCTGCCCCCGCACCTTTTTAAACCCCAGCTAAAACTCAGAAAAACACTGGAAGTTAATAAATGAAGCTTTATATTTACAGCAATGCAAATATACGAGCAAATATTTACAAAATATAACATATATTTCCAGATATATACAATAAAAAAGTAATACAGACACCACACCCCTCCTGGAGACCAAAATCCCCAAGAGAGGATAACCAAACCCCCCTACCACCTTTCCCCCCTTCCCTAGCCTTATCTCACCACCTGATGATGCTGCAGGTAAGCCAAAGATCAGAGAGATTAGTGGTAGGAGAAAAGTTAGTAGGTTTAGTGATTTTACTCTGAATTTAGCCAGCAAGCCTGAGAGACAAAGGAGAGAGCATGCCAGAGAAGCAGCCGCTGCCCAACCCAGGCAGAAGCAAACTGGCTATCTGGATGTTTTGAGAACATCTCTTGAAACAACTTTTTTTTTTT
>VWZI01001005.1:45914-75625 GCA_013396835.1 Psilopogon haemacephalus
ACATCTCTTAAAACAACTTTTTTTTCTTCTCAGCAAAACTTGGTGAAGTGACACAATGTGTTTAACACTCTCTCTCAGTCAATAGTTTAATTTCTCACTCAAATTCTCCAATTAGCTCAAACCGACACAGCAAAGTACTGATGTTCAGGTTTAATACATAGGGTGGCTCTTTATTTTTCTTTTTGTATAATTTACTTTCTTTCATCTTTCCAATGTGTATATATTGAAGGAAATCACTGTCTTATATTACTTTTTTTTCCAGCTATAATTACTCGTTGATTGTTTTTTTGTTAAAATCAGAACAAAACACCCTCCAACACCACTACCAACATGTACTAAGCAAATTTGTTATATGTGTGCTGGAAAGCCTACAGGGCATTTAATTGTTTACTTTACTTATTTTTTCAAGTCTTTGATTTTTTTTTTTAATTTCAGAAACCATAATGCAAGGTGCAGAGGAATAAATCAAACCTCTTCAGTGAAGTTGAGCAGAAGTTCTGTGTACTATCAGATACATAGATTTTAAACACTTAGCAGAATGAAGCTATAATTTAATATAGAACTTTAAAGCTTAATGGTAATAAATATTTGCCTCAAATTATAGTGATTAACAACCTACACAATTCCTGCTGTATGATGTATTAATACCCTTTTGGGATATTGACAGCAAAATATTTCTGCAGTTCTCTTGAGATTTACTGAAATACATCATCAGATTCTTAGAATATTGCTTCTTAATATTTGGAATTAAGAACACAGCTATAAAAAGAAACTTTTGAAAACAAAGAGTTTAATACTAATTTTTTTATATGAAACTCTACATTTAAAAATGGTTCTACTGATTCTGTACTCTTAAATACTCTCCTAATATTAGCAGTAATTTAAGAGAAAACAAGATTTGGTTTAAAAAAAAGACAAGATTTTTTTGAGGGGAGTTGAGGTTTTTGGGTTTTGTTTGTTTTTTTTTTAACGAAAAACAGAGGTAGTGGAGGGTATGGAGAAATAATTGGTGGAAAACCAATTAAATGGATATTTTTTTAAACATAATGATGGCTGCCTGGCCAGTAAAGGTTCTTTGTATGTCTTACTCAAGCCCCTTGTTGAATAGCCTAGCTGTTTATTTAATCCTTGTGATCTTATATGTGTTTTAGCGTATACATAATTCTATAGCCTATACATAATTGTCTTATACTTTTAAGTGTGTGCACACATGTATGTGTGAAAGCATATTCTCATGCACATATATATACATGCATATCTTTTGATATTCTGCTTGCAAAAACTTTTCCTTCTCAGCTAAAAAGTGAGCAATTACAATGAACTCAAACAAGACTAATACTAGCAAACGGCTAAAGCATTTTTATTTTATTTTTTAAAAATAATCTAAGAGATCATACAGTCTCTTTTATAATATTACAAAATAAGTGTTCTGATTTTGGCTAGTAGCTGGTACAGTACTGTGTTTTGTATTTAGTGAGAATTATGTTGATAACACACTGATGGTTTAGCTGTTGCTACTTATTCCACATCATAGCACATCATGTCCAGTATATTGACTAGGGGCAGTTGGCTGGGAGGTGCCAATCACTGCTTAAGGAGTGGCTGACCATAAGTTAGTAGGTGGTATATTGGGCATCACTTAGATTTTCTTTTGGTTTATTTCTCTCTCTCTCTCTTTTTTTTTTTTTTTTTTTTTTTTTTTTTGTTTTTTTTTTTTTTTTTGTTACTATTATTGTTTTATTTCAATTATGAAACTTTTCTTATCTCAACTCACCAGTTTTAATTTTTTCCTGATTTTCCTCCCCATCCTGTTAAGGCCAGCAGAAGAGAGAGTGAAAGGTTGTGTGGTACTTAGGTGCTAGCTAAGGAGAAAACAGAACAGCAGAACATTTAAACCCACATCTATACAAACAGGTAAATGCTATAATCTTCACCTTCCCTGAAAAGAATTACTGAAACTCTGGAACAGTTTAAAATAAACATAATTAATAGTTCTCCATCAATTCTCAGTCATTCTGACACACCTGAATTTAAATATGAAAGGCTGACTTTGCTGAAGGATAATATTAGGCATTCTAAGCCATCAATTAAGATGCAAACCTGTGTGCTACCTACTGCTAAAATATAGTCTATTTGCATAAAAAAGCCCCAACAGAGTGAAACAAACAATAATGCTGTTTCCAGAATCTAAAGTAACTGAGACATAAGCCTGAAACTTGGCTTTACACAAAGAACTTTTTTTTCCAGTGAAATAATTACCTAGTATTTCATAGAATCAAGTTAGTTCAGATCTTCACCCCTTTATCCCAAACTGAAAATAATTAATGTGATACATCTTTTTTGTCATATGAATGAATCAGTTGAAAAGCATGCAAACAAACAAACCACAAAAGATCATCAAGCAAGAAAACTCCATCCACAATCCAAACACAGCATAGCTGCACAATTATAGCATGATTTAGCTGTATTTTGATGCCCTTTTACCAAAAATTCAGACAGAAGTCATCTAAAGCCTAAAGAGTTTACACTGCCAAAACCTCCTAATTTCCTTTCTCCTGGAAGTCCTATTGCTGTGCTTATGTGCTTTGTAACGATCAGACATGTAGATAACAGAAGCCTAAATACAGTAAGGATAAAAAAAGAAAAATGTCTTTATTTTTTTCCCAAGATTAAAATTAGTTGGTGAATCTGTGTTCCATAAACAGCTTCCCCAGTTTTTCTGATACCAGCTCAGCACTCTAATCACTACCTTCTGTATTATAAATCTGCATGGACAAAAGTAGCTCATGTGCAGATATTAAATCCACTGAATTTCCTTTCATTGTTTTCAAGCACCTTCAGCAAAGCAAACCCAATATTTCCCAATGAAGTATCACACTACTTTTAAAGTGGTTGAAATCAACAACTCCTGGAGTTTGCAAATGAGAGGAAAATGCATGGTGACATATCACATCTACACATTTATGTAAACAGTGCTATTAATAAGAGTACTAGAACTACAAAAACAAGAACTCTAAAATAAAATATGTCAGAGCTAAATTTATTTACTGTGACTGTAATTCATTCTTTTTCGCAGTAGGTTCATTACAATGCATGATCTAATTACATAATCATATAATATCTGCACACGTTACTTGAGAAATTATTTGCAATGGTAATAAAATGGGGAAAAAAACAAACCTAACCCAAAACCACTCTTGTCATAATCTATTCAAAGAAATCACCTCTGAAACCTAAACTGTACTTGGGGATTAACTGCCTAAAGTAAGTGTGATAAACATATTCATTCTGTTGGAACAATGTGGTTGTGTTCTGAGTAATTACTTTTTGTTACTTAAAGGAAAAAACAAAACAAAATGTTTTTATTAGTCAAGTATTTCCAGCCAGGTAGCATGGTTAAACATGCCCTTAGAGGTCTTTCCTCACCTTGAAAAAGTTAGACTGTGATTTTGTGAGTAGTTTAAATTTTCACATCTCTTAGCTTCTAAAAACCTGCTCCTAGCTACTTTCGGTTTATGTCAGCAATTAAAAGACTTTAATTGCAAAATTCAGTATAAACTATGCAAAGGAAAGAATGCAAGATCTTTCTTTATAACGTGTGGCATAATGAAACCAAACTACATTGTTTTCCTCAGTAGCTGTTAGACATACTGTATATATCTAATTTCAAACTCACAGATCCAATTCTATTTCATGACTTGTGTCATAGATGTTATATCAACATGAACATCATATTCATCAGTTTCCAAAGGTTTCCATTTGAGTCTTCCTCCCTTATGTGGTATCAAAATTGATGGTCTTGAATTTTGCAGTTTTATATTCCCCCAGACACAACACAAATATCGTTTTGATTTCGTAAATGCTAATGACCGTAAGGGTTATTATGTGCTATAGAATGGACTTGTCAAGCTATTACTGAACTGACTGCTTACTAAAAAGTAAACTCATAGAGGTTATGGGTGGCTGTCAGTGTAAAATTTCTCTCTGAATTGTTAATTTTCTGTTAGTAAGTATAGGGAATATCATAAGTGTTGTGGTGGAGCTGATGGGTCAAAATAGGCTTATACATGTACTGGCTTGCCCAGACATGTTTTTCTGCTCTCCTTCCTTCTGTTTGAGGAGAAGCAACCACAGGAAAGAGGACGAAAGACCTGGACCCATGGAGTCTAAGGACCCAGGCTTGCCCAAACTTGTTTTGCTCCTGCTTGCATTCTGTGGTAAACAAAATACATGCTCTTGGTTTGTACCAACCTTGTGCAAGGCCTATGCTCTTCCAAAATATGGTATAGCAAGCTTGTGGCTTGACCTAAATATGGTCAAACCTGGCTAACTTACATTCTGATAGGCTAATCTGTGTCCAAAAGCCCATTAGTCTCAGGCATTGATATTAAAACAGATGAGCAGGTAACACAATGTGCTCTGCTGTTGTAATCATGATCTGATGTTTTATTGGTGCTCTGCCTCTGTATTTGTGCCTGCTGCTACTGCCAGCTGCCGTTGGCAGTGATAATGCCTTATTTTATATAGCAATATAAACTATTGCTCAGAACAGCCTGGAAACTTCCTGCTTTGAGCTCACCAGGAAAAAGCTTTAATCACCTTCACACGATACACCTGCATAGCCAGCAGCCAGCATGGCACCGTGCTGAGATTGCACATTTCAAGACATCCATGGCAAGCAATCCTGGAGGCATACAGATTGTCCAGAGAAAGCCAGGACCAGGTCGGAGATCATCTGCTCCCTTTCCCCAGCATCTTGTGGAGTCTGGGATGAATCAGAAGTCTTAGCGCCTATCAACAGAATTCCCTGCAAGTGTTTGAGTACTGTCTTAATCTATTGATAACCCCATGAGTCAGGAGAAATATTATTTGTGAGCAAACATCTTAAGCCTTTGTAATCTACCTAGCCTTCAGCCATAAGCAGGAAAGGGCCCTGAGTTCATCTAGTCAGCAAGCAGTATAACTAACTGCAAGCAGTATAATTGACCACAGAAAACCTTCTCTTCCAGTTCAGTTAATGTTTGTATATTCAAGGTTATTATTTCTAGAACTAGATATTCTTTACATAATGCATTACATGACTGTTGCAAATGAACCTGATTATTATGTTTAGTTGCTGGGTGTGGCGAGAGATTTGAATATCAAAATTAATAAACAAGATTAATTTTTGAAAAATTATTTCTCATTAATTACTTAATCCTCTCCATTACAATAAGTAATGGATGTAGATACAGGGGATTGGTATGTGCAGGCTTGCCAAAAATCTTGACAGGATCTTGACTAAGATGCCTCAGAAAAAACGGTTCATCTACATTTTATCTGCTATGCAATCAGAGGAGGATTAAAAGTGTTTATATATATGAGGGATATAGCAAAAAACCAAAATAATTTATGTGAAAAAGGAACTACAGGGACTGAGAAGACAAAAAACAACACTGGATAATAGTAAACAAAGCTTGATTAGCTGTTTTTCTACAAAGCTTTCTTATACCGCTGGCTATTTCATCTGAGTAGACTTTGGAAACCCTGTTTACTGTTAGCATTCATGCATATAGACATTAGTGTACACATACAATTGACTAGGTTAGGGCTAGCAACTTAGCCCACTTTATGTTTCCCAATTACTATTATTTTCTAATAGAAACAATACAATCTTCTAATCAGAAATTAGAAAGAATATGCAATTTCTAGATTGTTCTTGTGTACTTAACAAATCACAGTCCAGCCTTAGCTCTTTGACATTAACCTTTTGAAGTACTTTTGAAAACACAGCAATATATATGTCCTATAATCATATGCACATATAATGTATTAAATGAGGGGGAAAGTATACTTAATGAAGAATTAGCATCCAAAGCTAGATAAAAAACATGTAATCAGATGGAATTCTTTAAAATTTAAATAAAATTCTCCTGAAGTCTGCAAAGGAGTGGCTTGTATCTTACTAATTCATAGTTTAATATGAGGACTGCCTGAAACATCAGATATCTTCTTCAGATATCTTTTTCAGACAATGAAAAGAAAATACACTTTTAAATTTGTCTAAGGGATTTTAAAAGTACCACATATTTCCTTATGAGAACTGATTTCTACCTCATTAAGAGTCACTTTCAGATAATATGTGCATTCCATAAACTCAGACAGCTTTTCTCTCAAATTCTTTATCTTCCGGAATCTTAACTTGTCTCTAGTAGAACTCAATTTTCTTTTCTACCAATTTCTAACTCACTTTTCCTACAATAACATTTCATTCAGCACAGAAAACTTTAATAGAGTGTTTAATAAGTTTGATTGACATATGCATCAATGACCTTAAAATTAATCCAAACTTTCAGCAGATTTTGTTTTATATATATAGTCTTTTGCACCTACTTAGTCTATCAGCTTTAACACATTGTCCTATTAAATCCAGATAGACTTGATATACATACAGATGGAGTAGTTACAGTAACAGATTGTCTTTCCTTGGTATCTGAAAACTGTCTAAATGGTGCTGTTATCTCCATGTCTTTTTTGAGCTACTTAAAACCTTGATGAAATAGCACCAGACAGCTGATTGATCCACTAATGTTTTTGTTATTACTTGCACATTTACCAGTTACTCAATTACTTCCTTATATGTGATGTCCACAAATCTGGCTATTTTTGTACTACCGTGTCATGACTGTTTTAGTTGCTATTCAAAAAAGCAGAGGTTTGTTGTTTTTTGTTGTTTGGTTTTTTTTATGACATAATTAGAGACTTACTGTTAGAAATGTTGACTGCTAGAGTGAGATAAAAGGGGCATAATTCAATTTGATAAAAATGTCTTAAACAACTATGTGCTGTCTTGAAACTATGAAATAGTGAACATTTCTTTCAAGTGGCTCTGAAATAACCCGCTTAAATCCTTACAGACATACGGAAGTTGCATATCTTAATTGTCTAAAGCTGCTAAAAATATTTTTATCTTGTTGCTAATTACTGAATGTATTAAATAATATTTATCAATTAAATTGTCTGAATGCTTTTTATACCTAATTAATAAGCTATTCAATATATCTGAAAGACAACAAAGACACTTGGAGAAGTTTTAGGTTAATTGGAGAACAATTTTTTTTTAAAAAAATATATTTTTTTATCTTCAGAATATCATGAAGATTAAATACAACTACTCATCTGCCTTCATTTAAGAAATAGTATTTTTTATTACTGATTACCATAATAATAACACTTAACCTTTGTGATACACATTTCATGTTCAAGATACAGTACAGATTTAAGTAATTAATCTTTCCCAGACTGCTTGTGAGCAAACCTCAAGAACAGTTACATCTTCTTTTCATGCTGATGGTGCAGAGGTGAAGAAGTGGTTTGCCCAGGGCAGTGCAAAGGGGAAGGAATGACACCAGCATTAAGAACTAAGACCTGTTTTATTCCAAGATTACACTTTCTTTCCATGATAAATTAGCATTTACATAAATGTCTCTCTTCCTCCACTCCAGTTTTAGCAAATCATCAATTAGAAAAACAGAAATCTTTCCGTCTATAATATCTTCCTGAAAAGATTGCGTTTCTTTGTAATAAATCATACTATCTTTTGTTATTTCCCCTTTCTAACATTTTCTGTATTTTTACCTGTTACACCAGACATAAAGCTCAACCTATCACAGAAACAATAGATGCAATTTTATTATACTCTCTTTACAAAGAATATTGTGTGCTTAATTGTGTATCATGTAGTTCTGTATTCATGCACCTTAACACACAATATTGACATTGGCTGTCACTTGGGAGTACATGACACCAATTTGGAACAATCTGTACACTCTAGAGCATTTATAATGCATTTTAGGATGCTGTAAACTTTGTATATTTTCCCCCTTTATGCCATAGCACAGGATCACAAACATGGAGTATCAGACCATCGGTGATGCTCACTGGACCCTTAATACCATCTTTCATTCTCTGCAGCCCTTGATGCCCACCTGCAAGTGGTACCAGCCTATTTTATTAATATTTTTATATCCTATCTGTTATCTTATTTTATTCCAATCTTATATTTTGGGTATATTGTGAACTGTGCTTTCTTAATTTATGGGGATGACTATGTAGAAAAATGTGTAAGAAGCTGATGAGAAAATTCCCAGTTTGTTTTCTATTTGTTTTGTCATACTTATATGGCAAATACTGTCAAACCCTCCACTTCATGGATAGGAAACTTATTTATGGACTGATACTAAAATAGATCAAATACCTCAGCTTTCCTACTAAGGAGCTGACATCGTACAAGTCAGTCATCATACCACTACATGATAGACATTCATTCTAGTTTATGTGGAGATTTGACAGAACATTATTTTGGAGGGGCAGTGTGGGGTAGGAGGGTGTGTAAATAAAAGAAAGAAAACCGGGCTTTTAACATAGGTTATTATCTAGTTTGTAATTAAAAGAAATTGTGAAAAATGGAAGAGGAAGTTTGCACCAGTGACCAGAGGAAGTTGGTTCCCTTAGCTTCTATGTGCTATGAGTGAAAAGATGGTAACATAAACACTGGACAGATATTATTTGTCCTTAGTCAGATATGAAAGTTACATATGATGACAAAGAGAATTTTGGGTCATAATATTTAACATCTTGAAATGCTTTACAAGATTTTTAAAATATCTAAATAGGCAGGATTAAGATAGGACAAATATATGATAAATTATCTCACATCCACTTACTTCATGATTCTTTATGTAAAATATTTGGTTACTGTTGGTTACAGTTAGATAATTCAGAAGATTCAGATTTGGTCTTGCAAACACTATTTTTATATGTGACTGGCACATTACATTGGATTCCTGAAATAAAAGGTGTTAAATACATGAACTTTTTTTTAGGCAGGAAGAACTTGTATTACAATACAAAATTTAAAGTGAGTTTAATACAACTGACTGAAGTGTAACTTCTCTTGAGAATTATTTAAGTATTTATAATTCTTACTGGTACACATCTGCCTTCTGTGGTGCCATGGTGTCATGCCGTATGTCAATGAAGAGGGAAATTACCCTTTTACTTAAATTCAGGCAAACCTGCTGTCTGGAAAGTTGAAGGACAACTATAGACAATACGTGTTTAAAGTTTGAGGCAAAATGATAAATTTGATACTGTAACTACTATTGTAAAGCCACAAAAAAAAAAAAAAAGATGACTGGAAAGTCATGGAATGGATGTTTAATTAATTAATGTGAGATTATTTTTCAAAATTAATATTGTTTATTAATTGTTGATATTCAAACATTTCCACTCCCTACCACTAATTTTAATTATAAACTGGTTCGATCATAACAGTCATGGAAAGCATTACATAAATGATATATAGATCTAGCACTAACTATCAATATATATAAATTATTGACTCCAATTGAAATTAATGAAACTAGAAGGGAAGATTTCTTGCAGTTAGTTATCTGCTTGGCCACTAGATGGACTCAGGGCCTTTCTGCTTAAGCAGAAGCTAGGTAAATGCAAAAGCCTAAGGTATTTACTCACAAATACTATTTCTTGACTTGTACAGCTAGCAGGAGACAGGACTCAAAACACCTGCAGGGAATAGTGTCTTTTACCTTTCTGGCCAGTCTGGCTGCTGGCCACTACTAAGGCTTTAGAGTTCCTTTCTCAGCTCCACAGACTGATGGGAGAAAGGGCAGAGATCACTGACCTGGTCCTGGCTTTGGATGATCTGTGTGCCTCCAGGGCTTGCTCATCTCAGGAGATGCAGGCAGACGTCTTGCAATGTGGTTTCAGCAGGTGTGTCACGCTGACTGTTGTATGAAGCTATCGCATGAAAGCAATTGGAGTTGCTCCTGGTAAACTCAAAGTAGTTCCAGGCTGGACTATAGCTTATATTGCTATACATAATAAGGCATTGGCATTGCCAGTAGGCAGCACAGGCATGGATACAGCTGTAGTAGAGCACAGAATAACGGTAAAGACATGGAAGAATGGCAAAAGCACGTTGGGTTACCTGCTTATCTATTTTTATATCAATGTCTGAGGTTGGTTGGGCCTTTGGACATAATACTTTATCCAAGCAGTAAGCCAAGCTCTACCATATTTAGGTGAAACCACAGCTCTTCTATGCCCATATTCGGGGAGATTATAGGCCTAACACAAGCTTGGCACAAGGCAAGTGCACGCACTTTTTTACCATGGGATACAAACAGGAGAAAAAAAAGTTGAGTAAGTTTAATTGGATGTTATGTGATTTTTAACTTCTATATGAATAGGACTTGGTTAAGTTGCCAGTTAAGCAGTTCACTATAAATGAAAAAATAGTTATTAGTATAACCAATGCAACATCATATATCACTTCTGAAGATGATTTTGAGATTAGCTATTAAAAGACTACTAGAACACTTATTTCTAATTTTCTTGACAGTAAATACAGCAATCGGGTTTAACACCTGATCAGTAACTTCCTCTAACAGATTAAATCCCTGCTTGTTTTTTCCATAGTGTTTATAATCAGTAAAGGTAACCTATAGGAAGTAAAGGTTTTTTAATGTTTATAAATAGCTTGAGCATTAAGTTGAATCGTTACATATCCATATTTAAAAATCCCCACTCCTCCATCCCAAAAAAACCCCAACAAAACAAAAACAATTCTTAAAAAAAAAAAAAAACTAAAATAGCATTAAAAAATTTACCAAGAAAAGCTTTTGACTGAATTTGGGGCTGCATGCCACAAATTCCCATTGTAGCTAGGAGAATTAATTTATCATGTAACTTGAATCAGAGGTACTATTGAGAATATGGGTAATATTATACAGGGGACAAAATATGATACAGAATGTCTCACATTTCTCTTAAAGTATTAGGCGCTATCTGTAGCAATTTTTAAAATATTTTAACAATTGTTGATAATATGAACTATAGTTTGTCTGACACTATTGTGGACATTCTTGAAAGAGTGTATGAATGATGCAAAGTTATCTTCTGCCAGTTACAGATCCTTTGCAAAGGACAAATAATTTGGCAGTCCTTAATAAGCTGCCTCACGAGAGAGAAGAAAGCATGTTTTCTCCTAGTAATCCCAGAGGTACTAATTACTTCACAAAAGACAGAGAAGACATGGGACACTGACTCAAACATGCACCAGTTTAAATCTGTGAATACAATATTTAAATAATAAGGAAGTTGATACAGCTTGTAAAATTTCGCAGCTGCTTTGAGAAAAAGGCTCTTTTTTGTCTCTACCTGGAAGCGTACTATCACTGTGTTTGTTCTAAAGGCTTTGAAGAGACCTGGAGTTAGCCAGAGCTTTGAGGTGGATCTGACTAGCCTGTCTCCTGCTCTGAATTCCCAAAAATAAGAATGAAGGTGTTTGGGTTTTTTAAAGTTATCTTCCTTTCATCACAAAAAATTAAACCCAACCCAAAATCCCACACAATAAAAATGACAGGTTTGATCAGAATAAAAAGACTAGGTTTTTAAGTATATAGAACAAAAAATTAATAGGTTAGGTACAGTGGAAATAATTTTTTTAAATATTAAAAAGCACACACCACTTTCTGTTTGCTTACCATGTCTTTGAAAATGTTTTTTAGTCCATGTTTGACCTGAATTCATCACTTATTAAAAATTACAACAAATTCCCTGTAATCTGAAAAAAAAAATTGTTTGTTTGTGTCTTTGTTGTTTGTTGTTGTTGTTTGTTCGTGTTGTTTGGGTTTTGTTTGTTTGGTATTTGTGGGGTTTTTATTGTTGTGTTTGGGGTTTTGTTTTTGGTTGGTTGATTCCTTGCATTTTAAAAATTTGGTTTGTGTTCTGTTATCTCTAATGTCTGGCCAGATGGTTCTTTTCTCCTCTGACTATCCTGATCCTTTGGTCTCCCCCAGCATTTTACTGGCTCTTTTCCTTGCTTTATTTTACATTATCTTGTTTACCCTGAACAGGGTGAGTAAGTCACTGAAGATAGCACATGTAAGAAACATAAGTTCCAGCATATTGTGAAAAAAAACCAACACATTTTTATCAGATTGTACATACACCATGATATGGTATCATATTTGTAGAAAAGGTTCTATGCCATGATTTAACATATTCTTAGCTGACACCATGCTTAGCAACATGTTTTCAGCATATTATGTTTGTGATTTCATAGAGCAATGAGGCTTCACACTGCTCCACTTCCTTAATGGAACATAAGGTCAATAAATAACGACTAGAATAGATGCTTGTCTCTAGCACAATGTAGCATCCCAGCATTGTATCTAAGTATTTATGCCTATCTAGACTTCTGTAAAATAACCAGAGGGAAAAAGAAAAAAACCATGATTATGTTGTAGGAAAAAGTCCATCCAAATGTATTAACTCAAGAGTTATTCTTGAGTAATACGTATTTAAACATGCCTATAGATCTGAGTGAATGAGATTCCTCCTACTGAGTCTAAGGAAAGATACTCCCCTGTATTAGAGCTCTTAAAGATGTGGGACAAGCATTTAAAAGAAACAGATCATAACAAGACCAGATTTTCAGTTAAGTGTAACAAGCTATCTGTAATTTGACCAATTTAACCTGGTAATGGAGAAATTCATCATCCCCAGTAGTAAAGACTATGAACTATCTTGTTTACACAGTATAGAAGATTAAGTAATATTTTCAATTTTCTTTTCTGTCTTAGAATTACAATACGGTTATCTTCAGCATTTTGAGAAGTCAAATGCTTGCGAAAATTGCATTAATTTAATTTGGATCAGAAGATAACTCTATCACTCAGGATTAAAACCATAAAGCCTGTTAATTTCAAATTTTCAAAGGTTCATGTTCATCTAACATTTACTGATTTTTCATAAAAAATAGTAATAAACACATTGCCTAATAGCAAATAAAGAAATATACTTATGTTAATATAATATTCCATTAAAACACTTATGACTTTTCATGAAATATATAACATTATCATTTTACCAGATCATATATCAGCACCTTTTGCATATTTTTAAACATTTGTAAAAAAAATTTAGTATGTTGTATGTTCTTTGTGTTTATTGCTGTTTGTTTATCCTGAGAACAACTTTTAGAGTATATATTTGTGATTTTATGTAAGATAGTGTCTTTCTGCAATCAAACTGTATACGCCAATCCATTCATGAGTGCAATTTCACTACTACTTGCTATTTATGTAAAGTGTTATCTATCATTTGATAATACAATCACACTGAGAGAGTAACAACTTTGTGTTTCTATATGCATTTATACTCACATATGCGGTACTGGCATTCACTGAATTTCAGAAACAATTTAACATTATATTCAAAAACACTAGAAAAATTGAAATACCATATAGGTTGTGAATAACCTTGACAAAATGTGTTTAAAGAACGTTTCAACAGCAGAGGTCTGATAATTTTTTTCACCCCTAGAGAATCAGAAGCTGTATGAAATGAGATCAGGTAGTGGAATAGCCTAGTGCAATGGTGTCTTTAGGTGAAGAGGCAAACTATGTCTCATCAGAATAGCTGGAAAAGATCTCCAGTGTCCTTGGAGAGATCATGCAGAGCCAAAAGTCTGATACTCAAGGTTTAAGGAAAGATCTGGAAAATGCCCTCAAATGAGCAGTGGATGAAGATTCCCACAAAAAGAAAGTCAGGGAACTTATGACTTGCAACAAGTGTAATAAGATTGCTTTCCTGCAGGCTGAAGTAATGTAGCTTCAGAGCAGGCACCCTGGGCACCAGAACCAAGTGTCTGTGTGAGGAGGAAAAGGTGAGTGATAAGGGTCAGAGATTGCTCCCTATAAGGAGAGAAATATCCACTGGTCCAACCTATAGGACCTAATTTGCATATCTCAGAAAGCTTGTTTCTTGTTGGGCATTCTCTGGTGGGTTGACCTTGTGTCATGGTAGACCTGAAGGGTCAAAATAGGCCTGTAGTGTGCTGGCTTGCAAGACATGTTTTTCTGCCTTCCCTCTTGCTCTGGGGAAGAAGTTACTGAAGGAAAAAGAGACAAAAGACCTGGAGCCATGGATTCTGAGCATTCTGGCTTATATAACTTGTTCTTCTCTTGCTTGTACCATGGTAAACAAGGTGCACACACTTGTCCTGTGCTAAGGTTGTGCTAGGCCTATGGTCTCTCCCTATATGGGAACAGCAAACCTGTGGCTTCTTCTAAATATGGTCATAACTTGGCTTACTGCCACTCTGATTGGATAAGCTAATTTTGTCCAAAAGGTCCAATCAATCCCAGGCACTAATATATATAAACAGATAAGGAGATAATACAACGTGCTTCTGCCATGATTTTGCCATTATTTTGTGTTCTGTATCTGTGCCTGTAATGCTTTATTATTATATATAGCAATATAAGCTATATTCCAGCCTGGAACCATTTTCAGTTTTTCCAGGAGCAATTAGCTATTTGAATTGCATTCAAATAGTTAGCTACATACAACGGCTAGTGTGAGAGAAACATGTCTGCTGAGACATATTGCAAGATGTCTGCCTGCAACTGCCAGAGCAGCCTGCATCTCCTGAGACACACAGAAGTTCAGTGAAAGCCAAGACCAGGTCAGCGGTCATCTGCACCCATTCCTCAGCAGCCTGTGGAGCCGGGTAGGAGATTTGCAAGTCTCAGAATCCAGCCAGCGGCCAGACCAGCCAGAAAGGCAACAGAACCTCTGCAAGTGTTCTGAGTATTGTTTCAATTCATTGATAACCACGCAAGATGGGAGAAAAAATATTAGTCAGTAAAACCTAAAGCTTTGCATATTACCTAACCTCTGCCCTATGCAGAGGGGCACTGAGTTCCATCTAGTGGCCAAGCAGAACTATTGACCACAAGAAATCTCTTTAAGTGTTTATTACTTAATTGGATTGTTTTATGCACACATTGATAATTACTACTAGATCTAGATATCATTTATGTAATCATTCCATGACTGTTATGATTGAACCAGTTTCTCATTAAAAATTAGTGGTCGGAAGTGGAGAAGTTAGGATATTGAAATTAATAAACAATATTAATTTTGTAAAATAATTTTGCATTAATTAATTATAACCCCTTCCTTTGCACCTTGGTTGGCAGCCTGTTGTGATTTAATCTCAGTAAGCTGACAATTTCCACACAAGTGTCCATTCAATTGCTCCTACACCCTCCCAGGTTTCTCCACCAAGTGGGATGAAAAGGAGAAATAAGGAGCAAAATTAAAAACTCTACCTGCTGAAATAAGGAGAGTTTAAATGAACAATACTAAGAATGAATGGACAATGGGGACAACAGTAAAGAAGTTAATATCTAAAATGAGTAACATAAAACATGACATGATCAGCTGATGCTGTCACCAGCTGGTTCTTCTGACTATCCTGAATGTGGTCCCTTCCAATATCTTGCTAAAAAAACTAATCCTATCTTAGCCAAACACAGGACACTGTCTCAGGAAGACAGGGCCAAAGTAAGATGAAAGACTTGGTTGGTCAAAATAAGGGCAGGGAGATTGCTCAGGAATTGCTGTCATTGTATGTATATTGATAGGCTAGGACAGATTTACAAATGTCTATCAAAATACGCCTATAAGCAAATAACCAGTGATAGGAGCAGTCTGAGACATGTAGCTCTTGAGCTGAGACAGTGGTCTCCTAAGCAACATAAATACAGCAATACTTTCTAAGCAGAAATTGCTGACGTGTGCAGGGCTGAGCCCACAATCATCAATAGTGCATCAAGAAATGTAATGTGCATGGGATGGAATATCCACAGTATTGGACACCATCACACTCATTTGTAATCCCTGGTGTGATAACTACATGTACTTGTTATCTGAAGTGGTCATTATGACATGGCTGGGCAATATATGTGATCCTTATGCAATATCTCTGCCCTTTTGTCAGAAAATTGCACTTATATGTTTTTATGTTTTTCACAGCTTTTGAGGAATGAAAGATCTGTGAGGATGTGTACACTCAATATGCTGAATTTCTGACTTAGTGTGTTTGACATCTTTTAAACCTCAACTCTGGTTGCAAAGAAAGAGTAGTGTTTCAAGTATCTCAATTTTTTGCTTTAATTTTTTTTTTGACATCTAAGCAGACCAGCAGCACTTATAGCCTTCTGATTAAAGAAAGGGGCTTTCTCTGACAGGAGATGCAATTATTTCCCCTATATGCTCAGCTCGAACCATTATGTCAGCCATTACCTAAGCTCAGAGACAGTTTCTACTGACACAGCTTCTACTGACATTGTAGTAACATATTGATCTAGCCAATTTGTCTGCACTGGTGAAATTCTTAGCAGCTCAGTACATATGCTTGTTTAATACTAATGGATTTGACGCTCAGACTTGCAAGAAATATAGAATATAAGTTGGTTTCCTGTTCTCAAAGAAAATCCTGCTCCACACTTTAGACAGCTATTTACTATTAATTGCAGATGCCATCTGCCAGCTCTTGAGTTTGAAAGTTCTAGTCCTTTGAAATGTGAAGCAGCAAAATTCAAGAGCTTTGTAGTATTACTGATTGACAATTCATTGGCTAAAGGAACAGTGAGCTGCTGCCTAAGACAGTTTATCGTACAATGGGAGAGGAGCAGTTATATAGCAACTGCCACTACTATAAGGCTGCTAGAGACTAGTATCACTTAAGACTTCATTGTAGCTTTTATCTAAAATTCTTACTAAAATTCACCTAGATTTGCAAGTACTTAAAGTTACTGAATATGATCTCAACATATTTATGCAGATAAGTCTAAGAATTGTTGATTAAAAAATTTCTGCTTTTAACAAACTATCCTCAGTTTACCCTGTATCATATTTCATTTGATAATTAAAATATTAGAGTAGTAAGCCTGCATGTTTAATCCTTCTAACAATATCTGTTTCGGTTCCATTTCTGCAAATGGCGAGATCAGCAAAGATTATGAGTTAAAATTTCTTGGCAGCTTGACAAAACTCTCTAACTCAGATTGTACTGACTAATGCAAGAAATAAGCACTGCAAGTTACTGTAGCAAACCCACCTATGAAAAAGCATCGTCTGATTTTTCAAACTCATTAGTCAAAAATTCTACTTGTTTATGCACATAAGTGAGAAAGGCAAAAACTGAAGAGTAAGTATAATCATAGGGTCATAGAATGGTTTAGGTTGGAAGAGACCTCAAAGATCATTAAGTTCCAAACCACTGCCATAGGCAGGGACACATCCCACTACAACAAGACCTCATCCAGCCTGGCCTTGAACACCTCCAGGGAGGGAGCAGCCACAACCTTCCTGGGCAACCCGTTCCAGTGTCTCACCACCCTCAATGTAAAGAACTTCCTCCTAACATCCTGTTTAAATCTCCCCTCCCCTACAAGTTTAAAACAATTACCCCTCATCATGTCGTTACAAGACCTTGTGAATCGTCCCTCCCCAGCCCGCTTGTAGGCCCCCTTCAGATATTGGAAGGCTACTATAAGGTCTCCTCAAAGCCTTTTCTTTTCCAGGCTGAAAAGCCCCAGCTCTCTCAGCCTGCTCTCATTGCAGAGGTGCTGCAGCCCTCTGATCATCTTCGTGGCCCTCCTCTGGACTCATTCCAACAGTTCCATGTCCCTCCTGTGGTGGAGGCTTCAAAACTGCACACTTTAGTCCAGGTGGGGTCTGACGAGAGCAGAGTAAAGAGGGAGAATTACCTCTCTTGCCCTACTGGCCATGCTTCTCTTAATGCAGCCCAGGATACAGTTGGCTGCCTGGGCCGCATATGCGCACTGTTGGCTCATAAATTATGTTAAAATAATTAGAGATTTCTCAGGAAATACTGGTCAATAATAAAAAACTTATTTAGCCCTGTTCTGGCAGGGCAGAAATCCTGCCAGATTGATTTTGGCCACTGCTCTCCTCCTCCCGTGTGGTAGGGTCCAGTGTGGTAGGGTCCCGTGTTGAAAACAGCCTAAACAATAGGGATTGGCTTCAGCCAAGCTGCCCTGAAGGCTAGCAGCCAGCTCCATGTGTCATGTGTCTTGTGTAGCCCCTCAACGTGTCCATGTAGTCACATGAGTCATGAAACTTTAAATTCATTGGCCAAAACAAGTGATGCATGTGCCTATTCGCCAGTTTGATTTTCAAAAGGTGTATTTAATGGGGGAGTGATTTGTAAATACATCATTACCACTGAGTCTCTCAGGCTGTGCTGAGCCCAATTAGCTGATTGTTAAACTAGGTGCCTGAGAGCAGAAAGCATTTTTCACAGTGGCCACACGTTTGCAGCATGCAGCAACTCAGTTCTCCTCTTCTTCCCTCTGCCTGGATTATATTTTGTATTTTTACCCTCAGGATCATATTTGGGATATTTGGAAACACCTTTGTACAGGAGACTTACTCGGGATCAATGCATCCTAAGTACATGTGCTAGAGGTAATGCTAAAGCTGCATAGGTGTAGTTAGATTTTTTCCTGTTATCGCATTCCTTTTTCCAAGTTCTGATTGTTTGAATTTTTTAATTCTGTGTTTATAAATACTCTGTGTGCAATTACCTACTGTCAACTGAACATCTAAACAACTCTTATGGGATTTCCCCAAAATTTTAAGATTAATGAACAATAGTTTGTATTAATATACAAAATTAATATATAATACTATTAGGGGGGTTTTTTTATGTTACGAGAATTGTTTTGAGATGTAACTTTGGTGCTTGCATGACTTCTAGAGTGGGTGGTCTCAGTAGTAGAGACTGAGCAAAAAATGCATTCAGTTACTCCACCTCATTGTATCCTCCTTCACCAGGTCACACTTCTTTCAGCAGCATGCCTGTATTTTTTCTGACATTCTTTTTCCTGCTGATGTACTTGAAGAAGGCTTTCTCGTTGTCTTTCACATCTTTTGACAGCTTTAATTGCACTATAGCCTTAACTTTCCTCACTGCATCCCTACATACTCTGGTAATGTTCCTATATTCCTCTCAAGTGGCCAGTCCCTTCTATGACATACTGTAAACTTCTTTCTTTTATTGGAGGTTTTCCAGAAGATACTTGCTCATCTTGCCTTCTTTCTATGATTTCTTACTCATAGGGATGTATCAATCTTCAGCTTGGAGGAGTTAGAGGTTTAATATTAACTGGGTCTAATTGGGCCCAATCACCTTCTAGAGTCCTAATCCATAGGATTTTTCAAAGTTGTAGTAACTTGAGGCTGGGTAGTAGCATGAAGAAACCACAAAGTTACTGACCTCCATGATCTAGAGAGGTCCAAAAGGTGTACTGGGAAGCATAATCTTTGTATTACATACCCATAAGACCTATAAAACTGGCTGAAAAGTCCAATTCTTCACTTTTTCTCTTTTCTCAGGAATGATAAGCAGGTTCTTACCTCCCTGATGGGGACATATGGCCTGTTTAGCCTTGGTGATGCTCCCAATTAGGCCCAGAGTGGCTTAATTGGGCCTGGAGTTGCCAAGATGAATTTTGTGCTGCATTAGAGTGCTTTTGGTACGAGGGTAGAGAAGCATGGTAGAAAGGGGGCACTTGGGCCTGCGGTTTTGGGATTTTGTGTGAAGCTTTGGCTTAATGATTCTTCTCTGTTAAGCCCAGTCAATGGATTTCTTTGTATTTCAATACGTTTTGCTATGCTTTGCACCATGCCACTGTTGCATGTGATGGGGAAATTATTTCACAAGGCAAGAATTATAAAAATAAAGTTATTTTTACTTTCCCAAAATCTCTGCCCCAAAACTATATACAAAACTAGTTAAATTTTATTTATGGGTCAGGAATTTTCACAAAGATGCTTATGGGCAATATTTTACAATTTAGGAAAGTCAGAAAATGGAAAAGGCTTTCAAAATAGCTTTACCTCACTTAGAAATCAGAGGTGAACCAGAGCTAGGGAAAAGCTGAGAGTGCTGTATTTACTCATGAGGGCAGAGTATAAATTTGAGACAGGCCCTGGATCTCCTTTGTAGAAGCCTCTGGAATCTGCAAATTTATAACCTAGTTTGTGTACCTCATGGCATAAATCCAATGACAATGGAATCCGCCAAAGTCAAAGGGTCTTCAGACGGCTTCCACAAGGCAGATCTCATAGAGTGGCACTACCTTAGCAGTGCCAGGAAACCATACTGCTGACGTGTCTCAGGGAACAGCAACAGTTAAACCCAGCAGAGGCAGGGTTGTTCCAGATTGGGGGTAGGGAGCAGGAAGCCAGGGTACATAGATCTGAGGAGAAGCTGGGGATGGGTGCCACAGAAAAATCTTTCAAATTTAAAGTACTTGTATAAAATTTCTGATCACTCTATTTAAAATCTTCACTAGATACACTGGGTATGAAGAACCCAGCCAAACACAATTCTAAATCCCATTGCAGGCTTTCCCACAACTGGTAGTGAGCAGTGTCACATCCTGTTGGTGGCCAGTCACTAGTGGTGTTCCCCAGGAATGGCCTGGGCCCACTCCTGTTTAATATCTTTTTTGATGGTCTGGATGAGGGGATTGAATCCAGCATCAGTAAGTTTTCAGATGACACCAAGTTGGGAGCATGTGTAGATCTGTTGGAGGGTAGGAGGGCTCTACAGAGGGACCTGGACAGGCTGGACAAATGGGTGCAGTCCAATGCCATGAGTTGTAACAAGTCCAAGTTCCGAGTTCTGCACTATGGCCACAAAAACCCCATGCAGTGCTACAGGCTGGGGATGGCGTGGCTGGAGAACACCCAGGCAGAGAGGGACCCGGGACTACTGGTCAACAGGTGACTGAACATGAGTCAGCAGTGTGCCCAGTGGCCAAGAAGGCCAATGGCATCCTGGCCTATATCAGGAATAGTGTGGCCAGCAGGACCAGGGAGGTAATTCTGCCCTGTACTCAGCACTGGTTAGGTTGCACCTTGAGTACTGTGTCCAGCTCTGGGTTCCTCAATTTAAGAAAGATGTTGAAGTGCTTGAATGTGTCCAGAGAAGGGCAAAAAGGTGGTGAGGGGGCTGGAGCAGAAGCCCAATGAGGAGCTGCTGAGGGAGCTGGGGTTGTTCAGCCTGGAGAAGAGGAGGCTCAGAGCAATCTTATTGCTCTCTACAACTACCTGAAAGGAGGTTGTAGCCAGGAAGGGGTTGATGTGTTCACTCAGGCACCCAGTGACAGAAAAAAGAGGACACAGTCTCAAACTGTCAGGGTAAGTTTAGGCTGGATGTTAGAAGGATCTCCTACATGGAAAGAGTGATTGCCTATTGAAACAGGCAGCCCAGGGTGGTGGTGGAGTCACCATCCCTGGAGGTGTTTAAAAGGAGTTTGGATGAGGCACTTAGTGCCATGGTTTACTTAATTAGAAGGGTTAGGTGATAGGTTGAACTCAATGATAGTAGAAGTCTTTTTCAGCCTGGTTAATTCTGAGTACCCATGTGGGGCCTTAGCTACCAGCAGGAGGAAAAAAAGGTGCCTTTTTGTCTCTCTCCCCATTCAAGCCCACAGCGGGAGGGGAAAAGAATTTCCTGCTTTTGCCTTTCCCCATTCTAACCCCTGCAGACAGAGGTGGGGGGATGGGAGTCTGGAGCACCCTATGACACACAACATTAGTGAAAGGCCATTAAAAAAAGATATTAAAAGATGCACAGCACAATAAAATAGGCATTACATAAGAGTCTGGGAACTGAAGCTGTGGTGAAAGACTTGTCAGTCATGTTCAACATTGTTTAGGTGCAGAAGATTGAAGAGGAACCTTAGTGAAGTACATTTAACTTGATGTTAACTTCAAGGCTACATGAGTCTTAAGCTGAATGAATTACAGTGAAAGTATAGTACCCATTAGCTATATATATTAGCTTCTTACGGAACAAAGTTTGATATCTAAATTTACTGATCAATATGTCAACAAAACCAAGAATACAGACTAATTGTTGATTTGCTGCTATAACTTTTAACAGTTGATATTCTTGGGCATTTATTGTACCCAGTCAGGAACATTCAGGCATTGATATCTAAAGTTGTATAAGAAAAATTAAAAATCTCATGACAACTCTTTTCCACAATAGAAGGACTGCACACTGAATTTTCTCTGAGGATTTTCTATGCACTTGATGTATTGCACTTTCCACAGACATATTCTGAATCATTTTCTCATGTATTTTCTGTCATTCATGAAAAAAAAAAAAAAAAGAAAGTCTAGTATGTCTATCAAAACTGATCTTCACTAAAAGCCATCAAAATTTTGTCATCATATTGCAATTTCATTTTCTCCCTGCACAAATCTAAACCAGACACTAACATCAACTCCAAAATTCCAACTGACAATTCTAAGAAGTTTGTGGAAAACACAATCTAGAGGTTCTGGTTACATCAGAATTACTAGAGATGAAAATGAAGCTTAACTACTAGGTGCAAAATTTCACAAGTATACCTGAACATTAATCTCTTGTATTCCAATTCAATTTGATCTAAGAATCTGGGCTTGATTGCTGTGGATCCAGGATTAGTAATGTCTCATTTGTTTTTTCACAGGCATTGTTTTAGGTGTCTAAAATCAGAGCTGAAAAATAATTTTGATATCTTTTATAGAATTATAGAATTATTAAGGCTGCCAAAGACCTTTAAGACCATCAATTCAACTGTCAACTCAACATCACCACAACCACTAGACCATGTCCCGAAGCACCATATCTACATGTCTTTTGAACACCTTCAGGAACTGTGAGTCCACCACTGCCCTGTGTGGCTTTTTCCAATGCTGGACCACTCTTTCAATAAAGAGTTTATTTTCCTAATATCCAACCTAAACCTCCCCTGGCACAACTTGAGGCCATTTCCTCTTATTCTATCACTAGTTACTTGAGAGATGAGACACAATGCCTAACTCACCACAACCTCCTTTCAGGTAACTGTAGTGGTCAGTAAGGGCTCCTCACAGCCTCTTCTTCTCCAGCTTAAACAATACCAGTTGCCTCAGCCATTCCTCATAAGAGATGTTCTCCAGACACTTCACCAGCTTTGCTGTTCTGCTCTGGACGCTCTCCAGCAATTCAATGTCTCTATTATACTTTAGTGCCCAGAACTGAACACACTACTCAAGCTATTGCCTCACCAAGGTTAAGTATAGGGGCACAATCACTTTCCTACTCCTGTTGTCTGTACTATTTCGGATACAAGTCAAGATGCTTCTTGGCCTTTTTGGTCACACTGCTGGCTCATGTTCAGCTATCAGTCAACACCACCAGATACTTATCTACCAGGCAGCTTTACAGCCACTCTTCCCTAAACCTGTAATATTACTTGGGATTCTTTTGACCCAGCTGCAGGACATAACACTTGGCCTTATTAAACCTCACACAACTGATGTCAGCTCACTGATCTAGCCTGTCTGGATGCCTCTGAGGTGTCTTTCTGCTCTCAAAGAGCTCAACACTCACTCAGTTCAGTATCTTCTGCAAATGTACTGAGGGCACACCCAATCCTGTCATCTGGATCATCAATATTAAAGAGAAATGACCCCAAAACTGAGCCCTGGGGAGCTCTGCTTGTGACTGGCCATCGACTAGATTCAAATAAGTTCATGCCAACTCTTTGGGCTTGTCCATCTAGTAAAGTGCTGGGCCTGATCTCCGGTTGTTTCGTACATGCCATGTTAAGTGCATTTAGAATGAACAAGTCCATAATATTTCCCAGTACACAGGTCAGCACCTTCCTTGGTAAACTCTTAGCAGCTGTGTCAGGAAGTTGTTCCACACACTTCAAGAACCTCTTAGACTGATTCCTCTCTGGTGCATTGTCTTCCCAGCAGATGTTCCCACCGGAACAAGCACTGGGGATTGTGAGACTACTGCCAACCTCTTGTAGAATGCTTCATCTGCCTATTCATTGTGGCTGAGTGGTTTGTATCAGACTCCCAACAGGATAACAGCTTTGTTGTCCTTCCTCCTCATCCTTACCCATATGTACTTGACTTCACATTCATGGAAGTCTACACAACCAAAACACTCCCTAACATACAAAGCCAGTCCACCACCTCTCTTTTCTTGTCTATCCCTTTTGAAGAGCTTATAGTCATGTGTTGCAGCACTCCAGTTGTGAGAGTCACCCCACTGTGTTTCTGTGATTGTGACTAAGTAATAGTCATCCTTCTGCACAATGGCTTCCAGCTCCTGTTTGTTGCCCATGCTGCATACATTGGTGTAGATCTTGGTTTTATCCCCTTCCCCCACTGAGCCTAATTCAAAGATTTCACTTAGTCCTGCCAACTCATGACTGAGCATCCTTCTCCCTCTTTGAGACAGGTGAATTCCATCTGTCATCAGAAGGCTCAGTGCCATGTTATTATGAATAAGGTGGAATAAGGTGAAAAATGTATAAATAAATATGTATTTATAAATTGACTCTCTTGCAACACAATTGTAATGGTTTAGTGCAAGGCCTGAACTCCTTTCTCCCCCAACACAAAAGTGAGGGGAAACACACAAAAGTCATGGTTCAGATAAAAAAGACAAGAGTTGAATATAATGTAAGATATCATAATCACAATGTATAATTACCTTGGCTAATACTGTAATTGATCTAATAATACAACGCATTATTACCTTAGCTTAACTCTGCAGAAGCAGAGTGAAATACAGCAGAAAACGAAAAAATAAAAATAAAAAGAAAAAAAACCCTAACCAAACCAAACAAACAACAGCATAAAACAGAAACCCAAAACCACCAACTACTCAATTCCCACACACCTGGCTGGCATGCCTGTGGAAACAAATCCAACGAAACAACACCCAAGAACTGAAAACTTAGAAGCAGCAACCAGAACAGGATGCCTCCCATGTTGCAATCTCAACTTTAAGCCTCATAATACTTTACTCCAGGTAGCACTTCTATTTTTGAAGCCACAATGGCTACAGCATGGTATGAATACCAGCAGCAAGTTAAACTCAATCTATGACAGTAATTCAAAGGTTATAAAGGTTGAGTAGTTTGGTTGAGGCATATCTTCACAAAAGGAATGGCTACAGACAGCTTGAGAACAGTATGCCTCTTTTGGTCCCTTTTTATCTGAGAATTCTCCTGAACTGCTACAGCTGCTAATCCACTTATGTAGGGAGGGAAAGGAACTCACTCACTCCAAAACTGTTCTATTTTATGAAACCAAGTCTAATTAAATCAGATGTCACAAAGGAGAGCATTTCCAAAGCTCAAACAATAGAAGTGGAAGCCAGGAGCAGATAAGCATCTGTCCTTTGCCTAGACTTGCTGCAGCATGGGAGCCATGTCTTACTTGGTAGGGCACGTGGCTTGGGGGAAGGGCTCACATGAGCCTGTTGACCCACAGTCCTGAGTGGAGGGATGTGTCTCCCCCCTGTCTCACTCCATCTCAATTTCTCTGCATCTTCCCAGCTTCCTCCCAGCCTGGGGTTGGGGATGGTAGGGTGGGGAGGGGAGGGACTTTGAATGTACTGCCACACATGTAAATCTCCACATGGTTGAAGAAACCAAAATTGCACAGGTGACATCACCCTCTGGGCCATATGTTGATAAGGGGTGTTTTCCTATGCCTCTCAGTATTGTTCCCTGCCACTGAGGGGCTTGGCAAAAACACTACCTAAACTAGTGTTTTAATGTGGTATAGAATCATAGAACAGTCTGGGTTGGAAGCAGCCTCTAAAGGTCATCTAGTCTAACTCTCTTTACAGTAAACACAGCTAGCCTCAACTAGATCAGGTTGCCCAGAGCCCTGTCGAGCCTTCCAGTTTATCTCCAGTCTTCTTACAGGTCCCCTTCAGGTACTGGAAGGTCATTATTATGTCTCCACAGAGCCTTCTCTTCTTCAGGCTGAACAATCCCAGCTCCCTCAACCTGTCTTCATAGCAGAAGTGTTCCAACCCCAAGATCCTTTTTGTGGTCCTCTTCTGGACTCATTCCATCAGGTTCATGTCTTTCCTGTATTGAGGGCTTCAGACCTGGACACAGTACTTCAAGTGAGGTCTCATAAGAACAAAGTGTCACATACACCTCTCTGGATCTGCCACAATTCTCTTCATGCAGCCCAGGATGTGACTGGCTGTCTGAGCTGCAACCATATACTGTCTGCTAGTGTCCAGTTTCTCATCCATCAGCACCCCTAAGTCCTTTTCCATGGGGCTGCTTTATTTGTTCTAGTTAAAACCTGATTATTTGTCACAGGGCTGATTATTTGTCTCAGGCAAGTGTGAAGACTAATAGTAAAAAAAAACCCATAACCAAAATTCCATTCATCATTCTGGAGAGCAGTTGACAAGAAGGGTAAAATGGAGAGGTAGTGAAGGACAACTTTAAAGAGGTGTCTGAACAGAAAAAGACATGCTGCTTTAACTATTTTGTTTTGGGGTTTTTTTTCCATTTTATTAATGCTAAGAAAAATTAGGGCATGTAGTACTTGAATGTGTTTATTACTGTAATAGAGAATGCAGTATATCATTCTAGCTAATGTTGTCTCCCAGAAACAAAGTAACAGAACATCATCAGAATTTTATTGCAAATTGTCTTTATTAATGATAATTTTCATCCTGCTCAAGCAAAACATTTGTTGACTATGGTTAACATATATATATTTAAATAAGAAACAACTTGTTTTATCTGTATCTTATTCTTTGTTTTTCAAGGTTTAGGGCAAACATACAAACTGCACAACTAAACACTATGTTAAAGTATTGTTTACATGTCTAATTTCTATCTTCAATCAGCATCAATATTTTGTTAAATAGAAGATAAGAAGAAAATAAAGTAAAAACAATGTTTTTTCTCTTTCTAATATGCTAAGAACTGACGGAATTCTCGCACTGGTAAAGACTTCCTATCCCTCAAATCAGAAATTGCAGAATTCAGCATACGTCAAGTGCTTCCTTTACCACAGCTTGCAAAGCAAGATTGTCTTTTCTATTCTTTGACATCAGTTCACCATTCTTAAAATACAAAGAGTCTTTCCAGATCAGACATAAAGTTTCAGATGGCCCTATTACTGTTAAAATATGAAGAGATCCATTAAAAATGCTTACTAGTAATAGAACTGAATTTTATTTAGACTTAAAAGGACATAATACGAAAAGAACATATTTAATCTATAAGTACTATTCAACAAGAGTTGGGACTTAACACAAGGATTTTAAGTATTTCAATTTATTTCTGTAAGGTGAGATTGAACATGGTATCTGATACACTTCCATAATATTTTTCAGTATTTCTGATTCTTCTAGTCATTTAAAATAGAGTAGCAATACAGTTTTTAGCACTTATTACATGAGCAATGGAAGGATTAAATATAATTTATTGATTTTCTTATTTTCAAAGTGTACAAATTTTGTGATAATTAATTCATAACTTGGTAATATTTAATAGCTATTGTTACATAAGGCAACAGAGTTCTAGTCTACTTTCTATAGGAAAAAAAATCCCAAAATAATAAAAAAGGACAGTTTCCTGAATTTTGCTATCTTGAATTCAGATTTTTCAACTTCCTTTTCTTTATTTAGACTTTCCTCTGATATCTTCAATTTTTCTAATGAGCATTTGTGCATCCTAAAATAATGAATGACATTTCTAAAGATAAGCACAGATGTTGATACTCAAGTCACAAAGATTTAAAGTAGGAGAGCTTAGAGCTAAAAACCAGAAATCTTTCAGCCAAAAATTTCAAAATGGAAAAAAAAGTGCCTCTTTTCCCTCAATTGAAACCAGTTTTCAGTTTGAAAATGTTTCTAGGACCTGAATCTTCTGTAAATGTTGTAATTTGTACAGCTGAAATCATATATTCCAAAAGCATACTCCCTGTGACTGATTGAGGAAGATCTGAGAATATACATTATGCAAATTGATATCTAATATATTAAAGAAAAGATTATTTGACACTCTTTATTGGAAAAAAAGTACTCAGTCTTTCTCTTGTTCATTGAAAATAGGTAGATTATTCCTGACATTGGGAAGAACTGTAGATAAGAAAGTTTCAGACTTAAGGAAATAAGACATTCTACTGTAAGAAGCAGCTGTTTGCAGATAATAATGTTATTAAGAATTTGTAGTACTCTTGAGAAAGATAAAAAAAATCAGGCAAAATGAATAGGAATTAAATGAATAAAAGTACTTTGACAAATGATCTAATTTTCTAGTCCTAGAAATTTTCCATCCAAGATGATATATTTGTGTATATTTTTTTCATGCCCACAATTTTGCCCTTTGTTTGTTTTAAAGTTAACTTACCTGTGACTTCATCCTAAGCAGTGGTAGTTGAAGCTTCGTCTTTATTTCACAGAATGTCAGGGGCTGGAAGAGACCTCGAAAAATCATCTAGTCCAGCTCCCCTGACAGAACAGGATCACTTACAACAGATCACACAGGAATGTGTCCAGGCAGGTTTAGAATATCTCCAGAGAGATATTCTGAGAGAGATTCTATTCCACAATTCCCCTGGGCAGTCTGTTCCAGAGTTCTGTCACCCTCACTTTGAAAAAATTCCTATGACTCAGCTTCTACCCATTGCCCCTTGTCCTGTCATCAGGCATCACCAAGAAGAGCCTAGCTACATCCTCCTGGCACTCACCCTTTACACATTTATAAACATTGATGAGGTCATCTCTCAGTCTCCTCTTCTCCAATCTATAGAGCTCCATCTCCCTCAGTCTCTCCTAGTAAGAGAGATGTTAGTATTTTCTTTCAAACAAAATATTACTTCCCTCTCAATGAGGACAGATGGCATATGATTACTGATTGGAAAGAACTATGATAATATGATGTTCCCTAAAGTTTTCAGAGGATGTTAAAACCTGTGGAAAGGAAATGTGAGCTATCATAAAAATAAGAAAGGATTTTGTTGGTCAGCTCTTACAGACTCAGAAATATCTGTAGATGTCTAAGGCTTCACACTGAAAACTGCTGATCTAGCTGCTTTCTATTGTTTCAGAATGTGCAATTATTGTTCAGAGGAGCTGGGAAATGTCTTTGTCTACAGTAACTTACTCTGTTCCCAACTAGTAAGCAGCATTGCCTTTCCCAAGAGGGAAATCCAGTTGTCATGGTAGGCCTGATAGGCCAAAATAGGCCTGAACATGTACTGCCTTGCCCAGACATATTTCTCTGCTCTCCCTCCTGTTGTGGGGAGAAGCAATCATGGGAAAGAAGACACATAACCAGGAGCCATTGAGTCTAAGGATCCTGGCTTGCCCAGACTTGTTTTGCTCCTGTTTACATCCTATGGTAAACACTTGGCTTATGCCTGCCTCATGCAAGGCCTATGTCTTTCCCAAATTTGGGTAAAGCAAGCTTATGGTTTCATCCTAATATGGTCAAGCTTAGCTAAACTTGAAAATATGGATAGTCTTTCTTCAGGTTCTTCACTTCTACACATCTCTCAACTCCTCTTTTATTTCTGTGTTTATTGACACACATATATGGATAAACATATCTGCACATAACCAATCTCATAGTGCTTTCATTTCTGGTTAAAGTTTAGCTATTCTGTTTTTACAAGAAAAATACCACTGACAGAAAAAGGGACACATTTCTTGATACTGTACTATGAAGTCCATGAAAGCTACACCTGTCAAAGAAAAAAGTTTATTGCAAATGTTCAACTATTAATCCAGGTAATTTTTTAGCTATCTAGTGCAACAAATAAAATAAAAAGCCTATTGTTTGCAACTATGCATGTGTTGTTTGCAAGTATGTGTGTGTTGTCTGGAATTTTACTACTGTAATTAATAACTAAAAGTGGAAAAATATTTACAATACATCCTGAAAGATGAACCAGAGACTACAGTAATGTAAAATCACAGAAGACAATCAAGAATT